>JARQOC010000012.1:65341030-65380265 GCA_033576535.1 Allobates femoralis
GCACGCGCCTTGGAGTTTGGGTAGACCTGGAGAAGGTCGATCCCAATGAGTCTGTTTAACGAGCACGGTGTAAATGTCACTGTGTTCGCAGTCTCTGAAAGTTATGGATTGATAAAAGAGCCATCCGGAGATGGAAGACTGCTGAAAAGCAGTATATACGTTGCCATTTTCAGGCGGGGGAAAAAAACTATGGAATCTTTTCGCTTCAGTCCCTTCAACGTGGCCCCACCCCCTGAGCTGAAGGTTCGGAAGCTCCGACGGCAGGTGGAGGGCGGGCAGAAGGCGGGCTGAGAGCGGGCGGGAAAGCCAGAGATGTCACGGCTACGCCGAAATCGGACCCTGCTAAAAAACGCGGGGCTTGGGAACCGCAGAGGCCCGTCGCGGAGGTCCGGAGAAACCGGAAGACAAGAGCAGTGCTGGCAGAGAAAAGAACCGGAGGCTGTGATCACGACCGTTCGGTCGCTGGTGTCCCGTGCTGCACACCGCGAGTACTATCCCACTGGTGACTCCTGAATCGAGAAGGGACAGAGTGCGTGGAAGAAGGCTCGAGCCATGGTCTTGCGGGGGCAAGAAGGGCCCATTCATTGGATTAATGCGGTCAGGGGCCGCAAGGTCCCGTCTCGAGGCAGGCTGTGCAGAGTACTCGCACGTGTCATCTTAAGCCAAATACCCATATAGGTCCAGTGAGGAGATTGGCAACAGAATTCGTATTCCACGTCGTGCTACCTCGAGTTTTGTCTTTGTAGTCAGGTGACGGAGGCCGGCCAGGCCTCATGCCTCCGCAGCTTCAACCCGAATCCCCAGTGGAGAGTCGAGGAAGAAGCTTGGCATATAACATATCGGCTACAACCCAGCGCCTCCGACAGTGGGGAGCTGAGGAGGAAGTATGTTATGGGTCTTCGGTTCCAGAGACCCGAGCTAAACCACTCGAGCAGGGCTGATCATGGAGTTCATCCTGTGTCTTGAAGGACTTGACCGTCATCCCTGCAAACCGGAACTGTAGCTGTGGGATTGGAAAAAATTGGTAACAGTCCTAGGACCCTTGCAGTTGTCAGATAATTGTAGGTTACGGCAACTTCAACTGGACTCTCCGACAATGGAGGACCCAGGAAGAAACCTGTGAGTTACTCGCCGTAATTCCAACGCAACCTAGTTCTCTCAACTATGTAGGGGCCTGGGAAGGGATGAATGAGTATTTTATGTCTGAACGTTGAGGGGGACCGAGGAGGAGGGCATGTCGGTATATCACTTAAACATAGCTACCCTCCCCGGGTAAGGCTATCAGATCGGGAAGGTGTACCAACAGGTACCTGCCTCTGGCACGGTGGTAGGAACAACTATAATTGGTCCGTGTGCTGGACAGAGGGACTCTTGCTGTACTGCTCTGGGAATTAGCAGTATTCCTAGTAATGTGATGTTACTGTGTCACAGAGTACAGGGGTAGCATTACTGTCACACGCTTGGTGTACAGGGAGGGGGGAGGAGTACAAGTTGAGGCAGGCCGTACCAAGCTGGCTGCCAGTGGCGTAACATCAGGCCCCGGGACCCCGATGCGAAGGCTCCAATGGGCCCCCAATTATTGGAAATGTTTAACAGTATGTCTTTTTCTATAGGACAAAGCACTCTTGGGGCCCCTAGGCTGCAGGGCCCGAGTGCGATTGCAACTTCTGCACCTGGTGGGGGTACGCCACTGCTGACTGCCCGTCAGCAACTATCAGAGACTGGCGCACAGCGAAGCCGTGTTAGTAGTACTGTGTGGGGTCCCTATATACCCCGTACAGCGGATGCTGTGAGACTTGCTGTATCCCTATTATCTCCACCTGGGAGGATAGGGACCAAGGGGTGCCTCAGCGGAGGCAAGCATGAGCCTGCTGCCATCTGCCCATTAGTGGGTGCCCCTGCAGGATTCTGCTCAGAGCAGAGTCCTATGTGCAACCCCAGTGTTTGTAGTGGCGTATTGACAACATCTGACCTCCAGCCACAGATGGCCTGGTCAGTCTGAGTCCCCTGATGCCCCAAGCGCTGTTCGCCGCTGTATACAGCGGTGTCAGCGTCGGGGCTGCAATGGCTGCGGTGCCATGAAGAGGGGGGCGGAGCCAGCGCGAGAGCGCGCAGAGAGGCTGGATGGCGCCCTTTTCAGACCTGTCCCGCCCCCGTGCTGACGCTGGCGAGCTCCCGTCCAATGGGGCGAGCCGGTGGGCGGGACAGTGACGTGCGGCTAGGCCGAAGCCGGGGCCTCGCGTAAAACGCGGGCCCGGGAATGGCGGGGGGGCTGGCGCGGAGGTCCGGGGCCGGAACTGGGAGCACGGCGCCTGGCACCGGAGGCTGCGACCATGGTGGGGCAGCGCCCCATCGGCACCCAGGGCCCGCTATAAGCCGCCGCTGCTGTGCTCCCTTCCAGGGTAGCGGGCACAGCATGGATAGTATGGGAGGAGGGGGGACCCGAGGTGGGAGAGCCTGCGTCCCAGAGACCCCCTAGTGAGGCTTGTAGTGCTGCAGCGTGCAGACGCTGCAGCTGGTCGGCTCAGGGGGGAAAAAATAAAGAGAACATGCAGGGTCCCAGGGGAGCCCTGATTACCTGAGTAGGCTCCTCAACCCAGACCCTAACAGGGAATGGGGAGGGCATCTTGGGCTTGCTCGACCCATAACCCAGAAGGGAGATGGGGAAGTCTGTGCCTGGCCTGGCGTCCTGATTGTCCAGCAGGATCAGCTCTTTTCTGCTGTGATTCTCTGCAAGCCTGCAGAAGTCACCCTGAGGTTCCCAGTGGGGACAGGGGAAAATGTGGAAGCGCCGGCCATGGGAGGAAAAAACAAGGAGATCGGAACGCAATGGAACCGTCGCCTTGCTCCCTATCCATCGTGGCAGGAGGGGATACGTGGAGGTAACACCCCGCGTTCCCGCCTGTTGCTGGTTTTGGGAAATCGGTATGCGGAGATACCGTCGCCCTCTCATATTCTTGGTAAAAAAGAATAAAAAAATCTAAGTAAAAAATATCTAACTATTTAATTTGGAGTGGTCCTATGGACCATGTCTACCTCCTATCGACACTAAGCAAAAACTGGAGAATTGCTTCCTGCTTCAGGGTGTATATGCTACAAAGGAGGAGTCTCTGAACTCTTTTGCAGATTTGCCTAGTGTCGCCTCCTAGTGGACAGCAGCATAACACCCACGGTCTGTGTCCCCCAATGAGGCGAAGGAGAAAAGAAGAACAACAGGTTAATCGGAGCCTCATTTTTTGGGATGTGTTTCAAGTTTTGTTTTTTCTTTTTGCCAGAAAATTGGAGACTGCAAAACATTCTCAGTTTGGAACACATTCTTCCACAGAAACATCATTCTCAATTGGCTTGACAAACAAATTATCTTAACCTACAACTTAATCTGAAAAAGCAAGACTAGCTGGGATGTGCAATTAGAGCGGACACACTCCATAACACAGAGTTCTGGGGCGAGACTTCTTGAGTAGGCCGATGTGCGGGAGCTCGTGGTACAGAATGTCTGGAGCACAAAGCCCCACATCATCTGTCTCTCATTTCTATACTTTGTGCTTCATGATCACTGATCATCCTGCTGTTATCACATACAAAACCCAGGATTTATGAGCAAAGACTATAGCTATCGAGGAACCTATAAACACGGCCTGCCTTCCTCCCTTGTGATGGTTCATAGCTATATTTTCCTATAGGGTATCTCAATAACAAGCCGGTACTATATGGTAACATTGTCAGGACCGGCACTGTACATGGCACACACACACCTACATTATATCGTATAGCTACCCTCACGCAACCTCCGGTCCTCCCAAGAACTCCTCCTCTGCTCCCCCCTCATCACCTCGTCACACAACCGAGTCCAGGACTTCTTCCGGGCATCTGCCTTACCAGGGGCTAGCTGGAGCCTCCATCCCTGGGTGGCAGATTTGCCCTGCCGGCCCTGACTTGAGAAGCGGGGGGCGGGGTGGGGGTGTGGTGCTGTCAGGTGTGACTTGAGAAGCGGGGGGGGGGGGGGGGGGAGAAGCGGGGGGGGGGGGGGGGGGGCGGTATGGTGCTATCAACCCTTACCTGATCAGGGACTTCCAGCGGCCGGGCCGTCTCGCGTCATGTGCCGGCCGCAAAGCGACGCCCGCGGCCGGCCCGTTTCTGTAGGGGGCGGCCCTAGATGTGGACTATACCACCAGCCCAGGGGCACTTGCCCCCCTGCCACCTGGGCCAGCCCGCCCCTGTGCCTTACTCTGGAACTCCCTGCCCCAACACGTCAGACACTCTCCTACCCTGAGTAGCTTCAAGTGTCACCTGAAGACTCACCTATTCCGTCAAGCCTACAACCTGCCATGAGACCCAGGAAACCGCACCATACCCGACATTCCCCCATCCTACTGTATCCTACCCGCCCCTCATAGACTGTGAGCCCTCATGGACAGGGTCCCTGCCCCTCCTGTACCTGTATGTCCTAATCGCCTAGATTTAGTGTACTTGTTCTTGTCTCCCTTATCCTCATGTAAAGCGCCATGGAACCTAATCCCCTTCCCAGAGTGCACTATCTCAGCCACTTCTTACCCCTCCCTGCATTGCACTGTCTCAGCCCCTTCTTACCCCCTTCCTGCAGTGAGATGTTTCAGCCCCTTCTAACCCCCTTCCCACAGTGCATTGTCTCAGCTCCTTCTTACCCCCTCCCCGCAATACGCTGTCTCAGCCCATTCTTACCTCTTCCCCGAAGTGCACTGCCTAAACCCCTTCTTATCCCCTTCCCTGCAGTGCCATCTCAGCCATTTCTTACCCCCTCCCTGCAGTGTAATGTCTCAGCCACTTCTTACCCCCTTCCTTACAGTGCGCTGTCTCAGCCCCTTCTTTCTCCTTTCCTGGAGTGCAATGTCTCAGCCACTTCTTACCCCCTTGCTCACAGTGCGCAGCCCCTTCTTTCTCCCTTCCTGCAGTGCCCAATCTCTCCGTCTTCTTATCCCCTCCCTGCAGTGCACTGTGTCAGCCCGTTTTTACCCCCTCCCCCGCAGCAGTGCACTGTCTCAGCCCCTTCTTACCCACTCCTTGCAGTGCACTGTCTCAGCACCTTCTTACCCACTCCTTGCAGTGCACTGTCTCAGCCCCTTCTTACCCACTCCCTGCAAAGCACTGTCGCTGCCCATTCTGCCTCCCTCCCTGCAGTGTGCTTGTCTTAGCTTCCCCCATGTCTTGTCTCTCCCTCACCTGCTCACCTGCTCTCCATAGCACAACTAATCTAGCAGGTACGTATCAAATGATACACTTAGTAAACCCAATCAACCCATAAAACAGCTAACAAACGAATTATCTATTATAGATCCTACTACACCTACCCCCACATAGAAGAAGTGGGTCATCAAAATCACCACACCACCCTACTACCCTATACGGCCACAATAGGAAGGTATGTATAAACAATCAAGTACACGTGTAGATAAAACACCGCACAACCATCTAAAGTAATACGTATTCTTCTTTATAGATTTACATGAAGAGAATACAAGGGTTTCATCAATTCCAGTGAATAATAAACCATAGCAGAAATCCAGCACCAGACCTAATTAGCAACCAATATCAAATCCCTGGTTGCAGTTTTAATTGAGCATACCCTTTATTTGTATTTTTATATACATTCCCTACCAAAGTTCATATAGGAACTATGATTTTACCACAAATTTATGTAATTTTATTAGAACCTATTAAAAGAAGGTTAACAGTACCTATTGTGGCCTTTATTTATCTTGTGGTGAACCATACCTTTGCGCTGAATCCCAAATATATACATTTTAATCAAAAAGGTGTTTTTTTTTTTTTTTTTTTTTTTAAATATATATATTTTTTTTAAAAAGCGCTATCACACAGGGCTTTTTAGGGATTTACTAGCAGCAACAGGGTTGTAGATACATCATAACCTACATAACCCCAGCTATAGCCAGCTACAGAGTTACCTAAACTTTTGATGTTTAATCATGCCACCCCAAGATGCCTTTCTTCACTTTGGTCGAAAATAAATAAAAGGGAAGCCCATTTTGCTTTTTAAATTATTTAAATAAATAATTAAAAAAAAAAAATGTGTAGGCTTCGCCCTATTTTTGATGGCCAGCCAAGGTAAAACCCAGGCAGCTGGGGGCTTGGATTCTCAGCATGGTGAGGCCCAAGCGTTCTGAGCCTCCCACGCTGAAAACTCCAGCCCACAGTCGCCCCTGAAAATGGCACATTAATAGAAGTGCCATTTTCAGGTGCTTGATCCGGCTGCCCTGGTGGCGGTGGCACGCTGAGTAATAATGCCAGCTCTGTATTGCCAGCTGGTACTAAGCCCGAAATTCATGATGTCAGTTCAATATTAGACCTGGCCACCATGAATTTTCAGTAAACATAAAAAAAAAACCACCACACAGAAAAAAAGAGAATTTTGTTTACTTACCGTAAATTATTTTTCTTATAGCTCCTATTGGGAGACCCAGACATTGGGGTGTATAGCTTCCGACCTCCGGAGGACACACAAGGCATTACACCTAAAAGTGTAACTCCTCCCCTACTGCCTATACACCCCCTCCCGGGAGAATCCCATCAGTTCGGTGCACAAGCAGGAAGGAGGAAACACCACCCGCGCCCAGACCAACAGGACTGGGAAATAACAAACGGCCAACAGGGCCAACACGCGAGGTGAAAAACGACACCAGGCACTAGCAGAGAACAAAGCCCCAAAAAGGCACAGGGTGGGAGCTGGGTCTCCCAATAGGAGCTATAAGAAAAAGAATTTACGGTAAGTAAACAAAATTCTCTTTTTCTTTTGCGCTCCATTGGGAGACCCAGACATTGGGATGTTCAAAAGCTATCCCAGGGCGGGAAAAAACCTAAAAGCAGGCCCATCATAAATGAGCAACCGCTGCCTGAAGGATCCGCCTGCCCACATTGGCATCAGCCGATGCCAAAGCATGGACTTGATAATGCTTAGTAAAGGTGTGAAGACTAGACCATGTGGCCGCCTGACACACCTGAAGAGCTGAGGCTTGATGACGCAAAGCCCACGAGGCCCCCACAGCCCTTGTGGAATGAGCCTTAATACCATTAGGTACAGGCAAACCAGAGGATACATAAGCCTCCCGAATAGGAGTCTTGATCCACCTAGCCAATGAAGACTTGGAGGCTGGCTCACCCTTCTTCTGACCCACAGTCAGAACGAACAGCGCATCCGAATGGTGAAATGATGCCGTTCGGGACACGTAAATCCTGAGAGCCCTGACCAGATCCAAAGTATGGAGAGCCTCCTCATACTGGTGAACCGGATGCGGGCAAAAAGATGGCAGGACAATGTCCTGATTCAGATGGAAAGGGGAGAGCACCTTAGACAAGAACTCCGCCACAGGCCGAAGCACCACCTTATCCTGGTGAAACACCAGAAAAGGAGACCGACATGACAAAGCGGCCAACTCCGAAACTCTCCGCAGAGAAGTGATGGCAACTAAAAAGGCTACCTTTTGTGAAAGCCTAGAAAGCGAAACCTCCTTAAGAGGCTCAAAAGGCGGCTTCTGCAACGCCGCAAGGACCAAGTTAAGGTCCCATGGGTCCAAAGGACGTCTGTAGGGAGGAATGATGTGACTCGCCCCCTGAACAAACCTCTTCACCTGAGGAAGCGTAGCCAGACGCTTATCAAAAAGGACGGACAGGGCCGATATCTGTCCCTTGATGGAACTAAGAGCCAAACCCTTATCCAAACCCGACTGGAGGAAAGCCAGAAGGGTCGACAGAGAGAAAGGCCAGGGAGAATTGCCGTGAACACGGCACCAGGAGAAGAAAATCTTCCATACTCTGCGGTAGATCCCTGCAGAAACCGGTTTCCTGGCCTGTCTCATGGTAGCTACGACGTTAGAGGAGAAACCACGGGACGTCAACAACCAGACCTCAAGCGCCACAAAGTCAGGCTCAGGGCCGAGGAATTGTGGCGGAAGAAGGGACCCTGAGACAAGAGATCCGGCCGATCCGGGAGCCTCCATGGATCCCCCACCGACAATCTCAACAGGTCCGGGTACCAAGCCCTCCGGGGCGATGAGAAGGGCTCGCCTGCATTCCGCCCCAAGCTTCCGCAGAACCCTGGGCAACAAGGCCAATGGGGGAAAGACATACAGAAGACGAAAGCGGGACCAATCCTGGACCAGAGCATCCGTCCCCACTGCCAGACTGTCTCGGGCGCGAGACATGAAGGCTGGAACCTGCCGATTCAGCCTGGACGCCATCAGGTCCACATCTGGAGTTCCCCAAGCGGTGCAGATGTGCTGGAACACCTCTGTGTGTAGAGCCCATTCTCCCTCGTCCATTCCTTGCCGGCTTAGGTAGTCGGCCTCCCAATTGTCCACTCCGGGGATGTGGACAGCCGAGATGGACGCGTCGTTGTCTTCTACCCACCGAAGGATGGGTTGGACCTCCGCAAGAGCCTGACGGCTGCGAGTGCCTCCCTGGCGGTTTATGTAGGCGACCGCAGTCGCGTTGTCGGATTGGATCCGAATTGGATTCCCCTCTGGACCTCTGGAAGGCCAGGAGCGCCAAGTAGACAGCACGAATCTCCAGGACGTTGATCTATAAGGTAGACTCCTGTGACGTCCAGGTGCCCTGAGCCCTGTGATGCAGGAACACCGCACCCCAGCCCAGAAGGCTGGCATCCGTCGTGACCACCAATCAAGAGATGGGAAGAAACGACCTGCCTCGGGACATCGACCTGGGCACCATCCACCATCGAAGAGACTCCTTCGTTGCGGAAGAAAGGGCAATGCACCGATCTAGAGAGGACGGATTCTTGTCCCATCCGCACAGGATCTGCAGTTGAAGCGGACGCAGATGAAACTGCGCAAAAGGGACCGCCTCGATGGTCGCCACCAACCTCCCCAGGACGTGCATAAGACGTCTGATGGGAACCAAGTCCGCCTGCAAAAGGAACCGGACCTCCTCCACAATCGAGGACTGCTTGTCGAGGGGAAGGATCACCAGAGCCGGGACAGTGTGGAACTCCATTCCCAGATACAAGATCGTCTGCGTCGGGACGAGTACCGACTTCAGGGAGTTTACTATCCAACCGAATGTCCGGAGAGTGTTCAAAGTGGCCGTAAGACTCAACTGACACTGTTCCGCAGACGAGGCTCTGATCAACAGGTCGTCCAGGTACGGAGTGACCGCGTGCCCCTGCAAATGCAGCACTGCCACCATAGCCGACATCACCTTGGTGAAGATCCTCGGAGCCGAGGAGAGGCCGTAGGGCAACGCCACAAACTGGAAGTGGTCCTCTCCCACAGCAAACCGCAGCCATCGCTGGTGAGCAGGAGCAATGGGGATGTGGAGGTAAGCATCCTTCACGTCCACCGAAGCCAGGATGTCCCCCTGAGACAGGGACGCTATCACCGAGCGTAAGGACTCCATCCTGAAGGGCCTGACTCTCACATGTCTGTTGAGGAGCTTGAGGTCCAACACCGGTCGAACTGACCCATCCTTTTTCGGAACCGTGAAGAGGTTGGAATAAAACCCCCGAAACCGTTCCTCCGACGGGACCGGGACCACAACCCCGCTTTGTAGCAGGGCATCCAGCACCCGCTGAAAAGCCGCCGCCCTTGCCGGAGGTGGCAAAGAGAGGCAGAACCGAGTCGGAGGCCTCGACTCTAGTTCGATCCTGTAGCCATGAGAGACCACGTCCACCACCCACCGGTCCTGGATACGATCCTGCCAGATGCTTCCAAAACGGGAGAGCCTGCCACCGATCTTGGACGCTCCCGGAAGAGGCGAAGAGTCAGGAGAAGGCAGGCTTGGTGGCTGAGGGGCCGGCAGATTTCTTCTGCTGGGCCTTAGGCTTCCATGACCTATGGGGTCTCTGGTCCTTGTGCGGACGGGAGGAGGTTGACGAGGATGAGGCCGATTTGGAGGAGGGACGAAAGGAGCGAAATCTAGCATTCAGCTGACGCTGACCGGTCTTCTGCACCTTAGATTGCGGCAAGGAGGTGGATTTTCCACCCGTAGACTCCTTGATGAGATCGTCAAGACGTTCCCCAAAAAGTCTATCTCCCGAAAACGGGAGGCCCTGGAGGAACTTCTTAGACGTAGCGTCCGCCTTCCAGTCACGCAGCCACAACATCCGTTGGGCTGCCAGCGAATTAGCCGAAGCCACCGCAGATCGACTAGCAGATTCCATGATTGCGGATCTAGCATAGTCCGTAAACGCCTCAGCCTGAGACGTCAGGACCGCCACCTCAGGAATCCCCGAAGAAACTCCAGGGATCTCCGAGAGACAAGCTGACACCGCCTGAAGGGCCCACACAGCTGCGAAAGCTGGAGCAAAAGAGGCACCTGTGGCCTCGAAAATGGACTTCTGCAGAAGCTCAATCTGCCTGTCCGTGGGATCCTTGAGAGAGGACCCGTCCGCCACCGACATCACGGTGTTGGCAGACAACCGAGAAACTGGAGGGTCTACTCTCGGGGAAACAGACCAGCCCTTGACTACATCTGGTGGGAAAGGATAACGGGAATCCTTCTGCTTCCTAGCAAATCGCTTGTCAGGACAGGCCCGAGGGGTCTGAACCGTAGAGTGGAAGTTAGAATGATCTAGGAAGAATCCCCTCGACCTGGCCGGGGGAAGTTCCTCTGACACGGAAGTATCCACCGGCGGCGCAGGCGCCGTCAAATCCAACACCGTATTGATGGAAGACACTAAGTTGTCCACCAAAGAACCCTCGTCCTGGTCCTCGTCAGGAGCCCGGACAGAGTCTAAGTCCTCCTCCCCCTCCAACAGTGAGCCCGCAGCTCGGGAACCCGCCTGCGAGGGCGCAGGGGAAACCGCCCGGCGTGGCCATTTAGGAGGTCGCGGGGATGGTTCCGAGAGGCCAGAATTGTCGCCAGAGTCCAAACCCCTAATCGGGGAAGAACCACTTCGACGCCTACGACGAGTGGCGGAGGACCCAGGGGAACCTTCCCATCCACCTGACAGGGACTCCTGTAAGGCTCTGGTCATAGCAGCCATAGACTGAGACACAGAGTCAGAAATGGACTGAGCAAAAACAGCCGTCCAAGGCGGAGGTACTGTTGGATCCACCGGGCCAGGCGGAGATGCCAACGACCCAGAACTGGGGGGTGGCTCGTGGACCAAGGCAGTTACTTGGATCACATTAGCCGGCGAAATATCAGCCTCCTGCGGGGCACAAGCCGAGCAATGAGGGAAAGAGGATCCAGCAGGCAGCTGAGCCTTACATGCTGTGCAAGCATGATAACATGTCTGCACCCTGGGAGCTTTGTTCCTGGAGCTAGACATGATGTCCCCATAGTGCATCCAATGATAGATCTCAAAGGAAGGGAATTGGGGTGTAACTGCAGTGAAAAGAGGGGATAATGGAGCACCACCAGAGACTGGGGTGACCTACCGGACCTTGTGTGCCCTCCAGAGACGCTCAGACCCTGCAGCCAGCAGCAAAGTGCAGGGACAAGGAACCCCCAAGATGGCCGATGGAGCTGAGAGAGAGGGAGTGCCCGGGTCAAAAGCGCGCGAATCTGGAGGGCAGGCCCTTTCCCCACTGCAGAAACGCCCCCTAAGCTGCAAGGCAGCCTTTCCCATAGGGGACCAGGGCTCGGCCTGCCGCGGCCGGCCTCCCGAGGGGTGGGCACAAGCCTCACATGAGGACGAGGAACTGCTCCGCCCCCTGAAGCCCCGGCCCGGCTCCAAAGAGACTAGGCCGCAAGCCGGGGCCTAAATTTATCACCGTGGCCGCCTGCCAGCTGGGGGCCAGCGCGGTGCACCCGCGAAAATCGTGGGAGTGACTGGCCAGGATCCCAGGAGGCCGGGGGAGACAGTGCTCCACTCCCAGCCGGCCTCATACAGCTGCAGAGGCATCCCAGACCCACACAGAGTACCTCATTGGTGGTGCAGGGTCCGGACCCAGTGGATCCCTCACGCAGGCCAGCAGACACCCTGGGAGCCGTGGACTGTGTGGATGAGCCCAGAAGAGGGGGGCCAGGGGGGTCCCACTTCCCCAGAGCCCCTAAGGGATGGGGAAGGATACGCAGCATGAGGGCTCCAGCCCGTTGTACCCCAAGGGTACCTCAACCGCCTCCGCCCTGGGGAAGGAGACATGCTGGGGATCAAAAGATCCTCTTTGCTTCCATCCGACACTAAGTAGTGAGAGAGCATGAGTGTAGAGTGTGCCTCCTTCAACACAAAGCAAAGAACTGATGGGATTCTCCCGGGAGGGGGTGTATAGGCAGTAGGGGAGGAGTTACACTTTTAGGTGTAATGCCTTGTGTGTCCTCCGGAGGTCGGAAGCTATACACCCCAATGTCTGGGTCTCCCAATGGAGCGCAAAAAAGAGAATTTTGTTTACGTACCGTAAATTCTTTTTTCTTGAATCATCAATGGGAGACCCAGACAATGGGGTTTAGGGCACTGCCCTCCGGAGGCCACACTAGGTACTACAAGAACTGTAGACACCGCCCCCTCCGCTTATAAACCCCTACCGCAGGGAACATCCTCAGTTTGGTCCATAAGCTGCGAGGAGACAACAGAAAACCACACCCGAAACCTCGGGAAGACACCGTGAACAGACGGGTCAACAACCCGGATAAACTGCCCCAACAGGGGACAGATCAGCCGTAACATACAACGGAACACTGGGTGGGTGCTGGGTCTCCCATTGATGATTCAAGAAAAAAGAATTTACGGTACGTAAACAAAATTCTCTTTTTTCTGATCATCATAATGGGAGACCCAGACAATGGGGATGTCCTAAAGCAATACCCCAGGGCGGGAAAAAGTTCCTCAAAAGACGTTTGCATACGCGGTCCCCGTCAAAGGTGGGCAACCGCCGCCTGGAGGACCCGCCTGCCCAAACTTGCATCCGCAGAGGCATGGGCATGCACCATATAATGCTTAGAGAAGGTGTGCAGGCTAGACCAAGTGGCCGCCTGACACACCTGCAGAGCAGAGGCGCGATGTCGCAAGGCCCAGGAGGCACCGACAGCTCTTGTCGAGTGTGCCTTCAAGCCTACCGGGAGAGGCAAACCAGAAGACCGGTAAGCCTCTTGAATGGGTGCCTTGATCCATCTGGCCAAAGTAGATTTTGACGCCGCTGACCCCTTACAGCGACCTGCCGTAAGTACGAACAAGGAGTCCGAACTCCGGAAGGAGGCAGTTCTGGACACATAAATGCGTACAGCCCGTACGAGGTCCAGAGTATGGAGGTCGCGTTCAATCTGATGAACAGGAGCGGGACAAAATGATGGGAGCACAATCTCCTGGTTCAAATGAAAAGTGGAAACCACTTTTGGCAGGAATTCCGCCCGCGGGCGTAACACCACTTTGTCTTGGTGAACCACCAGAAAGGGTGACTTGCACGATAGTGCCGCCAGTTCAGAGACCCGTCTCAGGGACGTAATAGCCACCAGAAAAGCCACTTTCTGTGACAAGTAAGAAAGAGAGACTTCTCTCAATGGCTCAAAAGGTGGTTTCTGCAAAGCCGCCAAGACCATGTTGAGATCCCAAGGGTCCAGAGGCCGCCTATACGGCGGAACCACTCGAGACACCCCTTGGAGAAATTGACGAACCTTTGGGAGGAGCGCCAAGCGCCTGTCGAACAATACAGACAGCGCTGATACCTGACCCTTCAGAGAACTGAGGGAAAGGCCCAACTCCAAACCTGACTGCAAAAAAGCCAATAGGGTCGGGATCGACAAGGGCCAAGGTACATGTCCCCCAGAGGAGCACCAGGCGAAAAAGACTTTCCACGTTCTGTGGTAAATCTTCCGTGACGTGGGCCGTCTAGCTCTGTTCATGGTGGAAACAACCGCAGGAGAGAAACCCCTGGATGTTAAGAGCCAGGCCTCAAGAGCCATGCAGTCAATCTGAGGGCCCTGGAATTGGGGCGGAAGAAGGGGCCCTGCGCGAGAAGATCTGCGCGGTCTGGAAGAGCCCACCGGTGTCCGCCGGACAGTTGCCACAGATCCGGATACCAGGACCTCCTCGGCCAATCCGGAGCCACTAGAATGGCTGTGTGACATTCCGTCTTGATTTTCCACAGGACCTTGGGCATCAGCGCCAGGGGCGGGAAAAACATATGGCAGGCGAAAATCTGACCAACTCAGGACTAGAGCATCTGCCCCCAGAGACTGAGGGTCCCACGATCTCGCCATGTATTGTGGCACCTGATGATTCAGCCGGGAGGCCATCAGATCCACATCCGGGGTCCCCCATCTGATGCAGATGTCCCGGAAGACGTCCGGATGGAGAGACCATTCTCCGGCGTCCATCCCCTGTCGGCTCAGGTAATCTGCCTCCCAATTCTCGACACCTGGGATGTAGACTGCGGAAATCAAGCAGTTGTTGGCTTCCACCCATGATAGAATGCGGTGGACTTCCGCTAGAGCCTGTGCACTCCTGGTTCCTCCTTGGTGATTTATATAGGCGACAGTCGTCGCATTGTCGGACTGAACCCGAATTGGTTGTCCGGATAGGAACACCCGAAAGGCCAGGAGAGCCAGATAGACCGCCCTGAGCTCCAGCACGTTGATCTGCAACGTCGTCTCTGCACGTGTCCAGAGACCTTGAGCTCTGTGGTGTAAAAACACCGCGCCCCAGCCCTTCAGGCTGGCGTCGGTGGTCACCACTAACCACGATGGCTTCAGGAAGGATCGTCCCTTTGATAAGTGACTCGGCTGAAGCCACCACTGCAGAGCATCCCTGGTCGGCTGGGAGAGGACCACCAGCTGATTCAGAGAGGACGTTCTCTTGTCCCACCTCTGGAGGATTTCCAGTTGCAGAGGACGGAGGCGAAACTGTGCGAAGGGCACCGCCTCTATTGCTGCCACCATGCGTCCCACCATCTTCATCAATACCCGTAGGGATGAATGAGGCGATTCGAGGAGATCGCGTACTCCTGACTGGATGGCCAGTTGTTTGGCTCGTGGTAGGGACACTAGAGCAGAGTCCGTGTGGAATTCCATGCCCAGGTACGTCAGTGACTGGGTTGGAACCAGGGTGGACTTCGGGATGTTGAGAAGCCACCCGAACTGCTCCAGAGACTGCATGGTCGCCTGCAGGCTTCGCTGACACAGGTGTTCCGATGGCGCTCTGACCAGTAGGTCGTCCAAATAAGGAATGACGGCGTGTCCCTGCGCATGCAGTAAGGCCATCATTGATGCCATCACTTTCGTGAACACCCGGGGAGCCGAGGCCAACCCGAAGGGCAGCGCCACGAATTGGAAGTGCTCCTCCCCCACCGCGAATCTCAACCATCGTTGATGAGACGGTGTAATGGGTATGTGAAGGTAAGCGTCGCGAATGTCTATGGACGCCAGGAAGTCGCCCTGCGACACAGCCGCGATCACGGAGCGCAGGGATTCCATGCGGAACTTCCGAACCAACACATGGCGGTTGAACAGCTTGAGGTCCAGAACCGGGCGGAAGGAGCCGTCCTTCTTCGGGACGATAAAGAGGTTGGAGTAGAAACCCCTGAACCTCTCCCCAGTGGGCACTGGGACCACCACTCCGTCTCTGCGGAGTCCCTCCAAGACCAGATAAAAAGCCTGAGCCTTTTCTGGAGATGGGACAGACCGATGGAATCGGTGTGTGGGTTGTGACGACAGCTCTATCCTGTATCCTCTGGAGACTACGTCTCGAACCCACTGATCTTGGATGTGGAGTCGCCATTTGTCTTGAAATTGAGACAGGCGACCTCCAACCTGTGGGGAGGCAGGAAGAGAGAGCGAGTCATGCTGAGGTGGGCTTGGGAGCGGCAGCTGTTGTACCTGCCGACTTCTTCTGGCGACTCTTGGGGCGCCATTGCTGAGAGGGCTTGGCCCCACGGTCCGCACGAGCGGAAGACGCTGACGGCTGTGAGCTGGTACGAAAGGACCACTGTTTAGGGTTCCTTTTCACAGTATACCTAGGCTGAGGTCTGTTCTGTGGGATCTTGGACTCCGTAGAGTCTTTGATCAACTTGTCCAGCTCGGCACCAAACAGCCTGTCACCAGAGAAAGGAAGATTCTGCAGAATCTTCTTTGACGTGGCATCTGAGTCCCATAGACGCAGCCACAACAATCTGCGGATCGCTATCGCATTGGCCGAAGCCACAGCCGAGCGAGTGGCAGTCTCCAGGGACGCCGTCCTAGCATAATCTGCATAGGCCTTTGCCCTCTCTGTAAGTGCCAGGACTTCAGAGTTAAAACCTGCCAGGTCAGCAATCCCATCCAGACAGGATGTGATCGCCTGCAGAGTCCAGACCGCAGCAAAACTCGGGGCAAATGAAGACCCCACAGCCTCATAAGACGACTTGGCGAGTTGTTCGACCTGTCTGTCTGTCGCATCCTTCAGTGATGAGCTATCAGAGGCAGAGAACAGGGAGCGTGCAGCAATCCTGGTCATGGAAGCGTCCACTTTCGGGGACTGCGACCACTCCTGAAGCACCTCCTGAGGAAAGGGAAAGCGGTTGTCCTTGGATTTGCGGACATAACGCCGTCCAGGGTGTACCCTGGGAGCTCTAACCACCCTTTCAAAATTAGTGTGGTCCAAAAAGGAACCACACGGTCTAGCCTCAGGTCGTAACCACTGGTAGACCTCCTTCGGGTGAACGGCTGTCTCCTGAGGGGGTAACCCGAGACGTAAAGTCTCGTTGATGGAAGACACCAGATCCTCCACCCCTTCAGCTGGTTCAGACACCGACCCGAGAGTTGAACCCCCATCATCCTCGTCACCGTCAGAGTGACGCTCCTCCTCAGAGAGGATCTGGAGCTCGGGTGAATCATCACGGCGAGCCCGCTTAAGGGGTGTCACGGTGGAAGATGGAGACACCCGGGGGTAGCTTGAAGGAGTAGCTGGAGCATCCAGTCTCCTTGTTAGTGCCTCCAGGGATTGCGACATGGAGGACAATTGGGACAACAGAGAGGCATTAATCACGCTTTGTTTTTCCCATGGCCCTGGGATCACTTGAACCTCAGGGTAAAGCACCGGAGCTGCTGACTCAGCAGTGACAGTCCGGGCGTCTGGGCGTCCGCAATTATTGCAGGACCCCTCCACCAGTGTCCCGTTGCATGTAGCACAGACAGGTGTGGTACTGGCTGCCTTAGCAGCACCTTTCTTCCCTGAGGACATACCCACGGTAGAGGAATATCAACACAGGAGAAACTTCACCGGAAACCGGTGGCTTACCGACCGCTGCACAGCGGTGGTGAAGGGAGCGGTGTGTGTGTGGCCTCCGCGAGGAAAGAAAACCTGGTCTCCCCTGGAGTGCAGCAGAGCAGTCTCCAACGATCCCAGCAGGAAAGTGAGGGGAAAAGATGGCCGCCGCTGTAGAAGCAGAGGGCGGGGCCGAAACACGCGGGAAGCACACACACACGCCCATCCAGGTCACATGGGCCGCTCCACAGCTCTCCCGGCCGCCATTACAATAATGTAAGCGCCGGAGCCCGCAGCGCGGGAGGTATTAAACATAAATACCCGGGCTCACAGACAAAGTCTGAAGCCCACAGCCGCAGCCCCTGTGTCACACAGGGCGGTCAGCCAGGGTGACCCCAGCACAGGGTACACCGCCAGAACCGCGGACCCGAAGGCAACGCGCGGTCTGAGTGTCATAAACACATCAGTGTCAGACACTACCCCCAGGCACACCGGAGACACCGGAGTATCTCAGTGCCGGTCCGGTCTGTAAGCACCATATCATGGGAGGCCTCGGACGGGGGTTCAGCACCAGTCCGGTCTGTAAGCACCATTTAGGGAGGCCTCGGACTGGGCTGGCTCTAGTCCGGTCTGTAAGCACCATTTAGGGAGGCCTCGGACAGAGCTGACTCCAGTCCGGTCTGTAAGCACCATTTAGGGAGGCCTCGGACGGAGCGGAGCTGTGCAAGGCTCCCATCTCCCACTTCTCAGAGCCCCCAGGAGGGATGGGAAGGAGCACGGCAGCGTACCGGGAGACACAGTGTGCCCAGGCACTAGGCCCTCCGGTACCTCGACCTGCATGTTCCCCGAAGGTAAACAGGGAGACTGCCGGAGGTCCCTGACTGGGACCTTCTTTACCTTGTCTTCATACGCCATCACGTAAGCTGTGAGAATGCGATGAGTGCAAGCAAAGCGTGTGGTACCTCCGAGCACACTAAGTTTAAAACTGAGGATGTTCCCTGCGGTAGGGGTTTATAAGCGGAGGGGGCGGTGTCTACAGTTCTTGTAGTACCTAGTGTGGCCTCCGGAGGGCAGTGCCCTAAACCCCATTGTCTGGGTCTCCCATTATGATGATCAGAAAAGAAAATATTTTAATAGAAATGAATCATAAGACATTTAGGGACTCCATCTTTATTGAGAAAAAACCCTATTTCCAAAATAACCTAGAGGGTGTCTTCTTCAGCTCTGCTACATCTCTGCAAGCATGTAAAACAGAAAGAGAGGCGCTTCTGTGTGATTTTTAAGAGACAAGGTGCAGGGTATAGAAGGTTACTAACCTTGTGTGGTTGACATCCATGCACAACCACAAATTAAGTCTCCGGTGTATACCGCACACGTCTCTCATGTACCAGCTAACCGGATCACATGTGGCGTGACATAACCACAGGTCCTTGAAAACTTTTAGCAAGCTGATATCTACAGCACCACTTACCCAGAAGGGAACCAACCACCTGATGAAGGTGTTATTTGGCAAAACATGTTGTGAAGCCATTTGATTAATCAAGACTACAGAAGAATAACTACCCTGGCTTGCTGTCATCTTGCGCCCCGAAAAAACCGCACTATTTTTGCATCTTACATTTATGCTCACAGACAGACACTGAACACTCGGCTTCTCTCGCTCACTTACAGCGGTGCTTTGGGTGTCGTGTGATGCTGGGTTCATCAGAGTTCACGCCTGAGGCGGCTCAGGCGTGAACTCACATAACCTTTCACACGGCTGTCTGTACCTGCTCATCTAAACAAGCAGATGTGTGTGTCTACTCGCATAGATGTAGCAGAATTAAAGAAGACACCCTGTGGATTACAATAGAGGATTTTTTTGTTACTAAAGATGGAGTCCCTAAATATCTTTTGTTTTATTTCTATTAAAACTTATTTCCTCTGTGTTGTGTTTTTATTTTTTTATATTTACTAGAAATTCATAGTGGGCGGGTCTAATATTAGCCTGACACCATGAATTTTGGGCTTAGAGCCAGCTGACAATACTAAAGCTGGCATTAACCCCTTTACTATCCAGCATGCCACCGCCACCAGGGCTGTTGGAAGAGTCGGCCTACAACACCAAAACATAGCGATCTATGAATGTGCAATTTTCTGGGGCAGCTGCGGGCTTCAATTTGCAGCAGGTTGGGGGGCAGAAAACTTGGCCACCCTGTGCTGAAGATTCAAGCCCCCAGCTACCTAGTTGTACCGGGCTTAAAATAAAACACATGGCGAAGCCCCATGTCGTTTTTTTTTTTTGTTTGTTTTTTTAATTATTTCATGAAATTCATGAAATAATTTAAAAAAAGACAAAATAAGGGCTTCCCTATATTTTTGGTTCCCAACCAGGTAAAAATAGGCAGCTGGGGGTAGGTGGCAGCCCGTAGCTGTCTGCTGTACCTGGCTGGCATGCAAAACTACGGCGAAGCCCCACATAGTTTTTTTATAATTATTTCAAGAAACAATTTTATAAAAAGGGTTCAACTGTGCTGCGGTTTTGGTGCTTTTTTTAAGCTAGGAGATGCAGATAAACACATCAAACACAGTGCATGCAGTTTTTTGTCAAAATAGCACAAAAAAGCATAAAATCAGTGGCAAAAACGTTGTAGCATCTAGAATGTATGGGCAGTTGACAACTTACTCCAACAGCCAATCACAAACGCCTATTCTCTGCGACAGCATCTGTGATTGGCTGTTGGAGCAAGCCCAGTTAATATCCTGGAAGTTAATGAGTGGCCCCTGGAAATAGATGCGGCGGGATGGTAGGATGCGTTAAGTACGATGATGTTTAATAACTATATTCTTTATTTTACACCGCCCCCCCCTCCTCAAACTGTATGTAACACGGACTTCCCAGGGAAGTCCGTGTTCATGATCTGTGCCCGAACACTAGGTGTTAGGTACAGACCCCGAACTGTACAGTTTGGGTGCTCCCATCACTACAGTTACACAAAACTACTCAGAGGTGGGAAAGTCAGGAGATGTTCCCTGGTGGAGTCACTTTTCAGGGCCAAAATGTAATGACTGATAGTTATTTATGAATCATGTAACTCAGGATCTGTGCAAGAAAAAATATAATTGCTTTAATACTTTTTCTGGAGATTTGATTCAATAGTGAGTTGATTAGAAAAGCTATATTTTAATTTTTGCAGTATTCATTTATTCAAGTGGAGATCTGAGGCCCAGTCACAGCAGAACTGCACTTTCTTATATTGGGTCATGTACAAGGAGCAAATTGGTGTAAAGTGTGAACACTTCAGCTCTAGGAGACTGTGTGTATTTGGGTAAAGTCAGAATTATGGGCTTTTCAGTGTTAAACAGATTTTACAGTAAAACATCCAATACGATTCTTGCTGATTCTGGTCTTTCCATTAGGGTCAGTGCACACGATCATTTTCTCCATGTGAGAATAATGGTGCAATTCCTCTGATCAGCCTTCGATCAGACTGGCATCAGATTTTCTGTGATGCAGAGAGAAAAAAAATGGTTCTCCACCATCTCCATTCTATCAGTCTAGAAAACTGGACAGCACTTGGATGCCATTTTTACAGACCCATAGATTTGCATTCACAATTTTGATCAGACACTTGGACCAAAATCAATCATGTCTTTGATTTGATCCCCGTCCTGCTGACCATACAATATGACAGGTTTGAGTGCTATCCAGGAAAACTAGGGATACCATTTGGACGAGAAAATGAGTTGTGTGCATGACCCATATGGTGAGAATGCGAGACTGTTTGGCCATTATCTGGCACGGCCACAGCTTAGAGAAGAACTTCATCTTTCTCACAATATGTACTCACACTACGCAGTGAACAATTGAACATTTCACAACTGACCTTGATATGCTCCAAAACAGCAGTGGCTACATTTGTGTGTAGATCTATGAGCCGCTTCTTCTCTAGAAGTTCTGGAAGAGAGCTGAACGACACGAGGGGAAGAGATATTCACTATTCAGATGTCTAGAGAGCCAAAACAGGGCAACTCAGTACTACTTAGTCAGGAAAAGATGGCGATATCAGAGGATCCAGAAAATTAAGAGGTGAAAAGGAACCGGTCATGTCATTTTGTGATATTAAACCTCCCCCAACGTGTTTTAAATTATGCAATGTGCATCACTAACATGGTTTTCTAACAACAAAATGATGCATATTTATCTTAAAAAGAGTTTATATTTTCTACGCTGAGGTGACAGCACACACATACCTGGCTTCAGTCATAGGGGAGGTGACTGCACACACATATCCGGCTTCAGTCATAGGGGAGGTGACTGCACACACATACCTGGCTTCAGTCATGGTGAAGGTGACTGCACACACATACCTGGCTTCAGTCATAGGGGAGGTGACTGCACACACATACCTGGCTTCAGTCATGGTGGAGGTGACTGCACACACATACCTGGCTTCAGTCATAGGGGAGGTGACTGCACACATATATCTGGCTTCAGTCATAGCGGAGGTGACTGCACACACATACCTGGCTTCACTCATAGGGGAGGTGACTGCACACACATATCCGGCTTCAGTCATAGGGGAGGTGACTGCACACACATACCTGGCTTCAGTCATGGTGGAGGTGACTGCACACATACATACCTGGCTTCAGTCATAGGGGAGGTGACTGCACACACATACCTGGCTTCAGTCATAGGGGAGGTGACAGCACACACATACCTGGCTTCAGTCATAGGGGAGGTGACTGCACACATATACCTGGCTTCAGTCATGGGGGAGGTGACTGCACACACACACACACACACCAGGTTTCAGTCATAGGGAAAGTGACTGCACACACATACCTGGCTTCAGTCATAGGGGAGGTGACAGCACACACATACCTGGCTCCAGTCATAGGGGAGGTGACTGCACACACACACACCAGGCTTCAGTCATAGGGGAGGTGACTGCACACACATACCTGGCTTCAGTCATAGCGGAGGTGACTGCACACACATACTTGGCTTCAGTCATGGGGGAGGTGACTGCACACATACACCTGGCTTCAGTCATAGGGGAGGTGACAACACACACACACACCTGGCTTCAGTCATAGGAGAGGTGACTGTACACACATACCTGGCTTCAGTCATAGGAGAGGTGACTGCCCACACATACCCCCCTTGAACTTTTCAACCTTTTGCCACATTTTAGGCTTCAAACATAAAGAAAGAAATTCTAATTTTTTTGTGAAGAATCAACAAGTGGGACACAATCGTGAAGTGGAATAAAATTTATTGGATATTTTAAACTTTTGTAAAAAATAAAAAAACTGAAAAGTGGGGCGTCCAATATTATTTGGCCCCCTTGAGTTAATACTTTGTAGCGCCACCTTTTGCTGCAATTACAGCTGCAAGTCACTTGGGGTATGTCTCTATCAGTTTTGCACATAGAGAGACTGAAATTCTTGCCGTTCTTCCTTGCAAAACAGCTGGATCTCAGTGAGGTTGGATGGAGAGCGTTTGTGAACAGCAGTTTTCAGCTCTTTCCACAAATTCTGGATTGGATTCAGGTCTGGGCTGTGACTTGGCCATTCTAACACCTGGATACGTTTAGTTTTGAACCATTCCATTGAAGATTTTGCTTTATATTTGGGATCATTGTCTTGTTGGAAGATAAATCTCCGTCCCAGTCTCAGGTCTTTTGCAGACTCCAACAGGTTTTCTTCCAGAATGGTCCTTTATTTGGCTCCATCCGTCTTCCCATCAATTTTAACCATCTTCCCTGTCCCTGCTGAAGAAAAGCAGGCCCAAACCATGATGCTGCCACCACCATGTTTGACAGTGGGGATGGTGTTTTGAAGGTGATATGTTTGGCATAAAAGCTACACAACTTATCGTTTTGCATTGTGGCCAAAATGTTCGATTTTGGTTTAATCTGACCAGAGCACCTTATTCCACATGTTTGGGGTCTCCCAAGTGGCTTGTGGCAAACTTCAAACAAGACGTTTTATGGATATCTTTTGTTGTCCTATGGACAGACTCTCCCACCTCCGCTGTAGATCTCTGCAGTTCATCCAGAGTGATCATGGGCCTTTTGGCTGCATCTCTGATCAGTCTTCTCCTTGTTCGAGATGAAAGTTTAGAGGGACGGCCAGGTTTTGGTAGATTTGCAGTGGTCTGATACTCCTTCCATTTCATTATGATTGCTTGCACAGTGCTCCTTGATAAGTTCAAAACTTGGGAAATCTTTTTGTATCCAAAACCGGCTTTAAACTTCTCCACCACAAAATCTCGGACCTGCCTGGTGTGTTCCTTGGTCTTCATTATGCTCTCTGCACTTGAAACAGAACCCTGAGACTATCACAGAGCAGGTGGATTTATAGAGACTTGATTACACACAAGTGGATTCTATTTATCATTACCAGTCATTTAGGACAACATTGGATCATTCAGAGATCCTCACTGAACTTCTGGAGTGAGTTTGCTGCACTGAAAGTAAAGGGGCTGAATAATATCGTACACTCCACTTTTCAGTTTTTAATTTTTTTTAAAAGTTTAAAATATCCAATAAATTTCGTTCCACTTAATGATTTTGTCCCATTTGTTGCTGATTCTTTACAAAAAAATTTGAATTTTATATCTTTAAAGCCTGAAATGTGGCAAAAGTTTGAAAAGTTCAAGGGGGCCAAATACTTTCACAACGCACTGTACTTCAGCAACTGCCCTCAAATTCAGCCATGATATTTTCTGCACTTCATCATGCCCTTGCCCATATTGTAATTGATTGAAGGTGCTCAGTATAGAACATGGATAAAGTCCAGTGGTAATGTCAAGACCATGTGATCATAATGGGCGGAGCTAAGCAGGCCTGGTATGAAGGACATGTGTGCTTAGCCCTGCCCATTATGGTCACTTGGTCATGACATCACCACAGGTCCTTAACACTGTTCTGTACTGAACAGCTGCAATACTAGCAGTCAATGACAATGCAGGGAAGGGCCTGAAGAAATATAAAAAAATATCATGGCTGAATTTGAGCTACAGTGGATGCAGCAAGCAAAAGCACGTCCCTTATGACTGAAGCCAGGTATGTGTGTGCAGTCACCTCCCCTATGACTGAAGCCAGGTATGTGTGTGCAGTCACCTCCCTATGACTGAAGCCAGGTATGTGTGTGCAGTCACCTCCTCTATGACTGAAGCCAGGTGTGTGTGTGCAGTCACCTCCCCTATGACTGAAGACAAGTATGTGTGTGCAGTCACCTCCCCTATGACTGAAGCCAGGTATGTGTGTGCAGTCAACTTGGCATATAAAGTCTTTTATAGGCTGGGGTCACACACACAGATATCTGGGCAGATATTGTTCACAGATCTCTGGTTGCAGTGAAATCATGGACAGATTGTTCCATTTGTACACAGCCACAAAATGGAACCATATGCCCATGATTTCACTGCAACCAGAGATCTGTGAACAATATCTGCCCAGATATCTGTGTGTGTGACCCCAGCCATAGATAAATACGTTGAATTTTTAGAAAACCATGTCAGGGTACTTTCACATTTGCGTTTTTGCAAATCCAGCTGAATTCCGCCATTTTTTGCAAAAACAGATGCAGCACACTTGTGGCAACGTTGCGTTCGGGCTAATGCTTTTTGTATTGGAGCTTGGGACATGTGCAGCACTTGGGTTTTCGGCACTTCTGGCTTGTCTTAAAACCGCAGTTAGAAGCAGTATTTGTCTGGTGCCAGATTTGCCGCATTGCGATGAAAACACAAGTGCCGCACACGTCCGGAACTCCAATGCAAAACGCAATGTTGCTCAAGGTGTGCCGCATCCGGTTTTTGCAAAAAGGTGGAATTCCACCAGATTTGCAAAATCGCAGATATGAGAGATCTGCCGTAACTGAAAACAAACCCAGATCTGGAAGTCCCCTTAGTGATGCACATTGCATCATTTAAAACACATTGGGGGCGGTTTAATATCACAACACAACATGACAGGTTCCCTTTAACTTCCTATGGGAGAGTTATCCAACTAATCTGCTAACTTAGATTTCTGTCTTGAATATACCTTTAGAAAATGAATGGAAATCAATTGTAATACAAATATAAAAACGGAAAATTAATCAATGAATTCACAAAAACATAAAAATTGTATCTATCTTTAATGTACAGGTAATTTAATGTTAGTTTCCTATGAAGAGCATCTGTTCAGCACCTACCTGACCGCAGACGTAAGTTTTGCTGTGTTGTCTGACAACATACTGATAGCACCTTCGTCTTCTCCTTCCAAGCCCTGAGACAAAACACAAAGAGACATGAAAAACTGCAATGCATCACTAACATAGAAGAATATTCATGTACAAGATTAGCAAGATGTACACAATCAGCACACAGAAATGTGTACATAATACACTTAAAACAACACTTTGACCCCATGATAAATTAAAATATTTACGCCAGAATACTGGAGTAAATCACTTTGAAAAGTCACCAATATCATCATCTTTCCGCCCATGTCAGACATCCCCTCATCCGTAGAGATCAGTCATGTGTACAGCTGTGGCCAAATGTTTTGAGACTGATACAAATTTTGGTTTTCCCAGTTTGCGGCTTCAGTGATTGTAAATAGTTTAATACAATGTTTCTACGGTTATTGAAGTACAATTATCAGCATTTTATAAGTTTATATACTTTTAGTGACAAATACAGTTGACCCCAATATCTTAAGCCTTCTGCCCTTTGCCCAGGTGATCCATCATGCTGTAGAAAGCCTTGTTCATCACCAAAGTGGTGTTGAATCGTTGAAATAGGTTTCTCTTAAAGATGTTTAGGTTCCAATCTTTATTCATGGCAGTGTTCTTAGACAAAATTTGAGTGAGCCCCTCCATGGATGAAAAGCCCCCTCCCACGGATGGTCTCCAGATGCTGTACCAATGGCAGACACAGGACTCATGGTAGAACCCACTTTTTTTTCTTTGGACAATCATTCTTCCAAATGTGCCAAACAGTCACAAGGGGGCTTGATCAGAGAAAGTTACATTGCAGAAAGTAGAGGACTTGATAAAATTATCACCTCTGATGAAGCTCTCCTTCAGACTGTCTGGGGCATCTGGAAAAATGATTGACCGCAGAAGAAAAAGTGGGCGCTACCATGAGTCCTGTGTCCGCCAACGGAAAGCATCCTGATACCATTCATGTGTGCAGGCTTCTCATCCATGGAGAGGGCTCATTCACAGTTTTGCCTAAGAACGTTGCCATGACTAAAGATTGGGATCGGAACATCCTCCACGAGCAACTGCTCCCGGCCAAATGAGAAATCTGGAGATGAACAAAGCTTATCCCAGTATAATGGAGACCGTGTCACAAAGCAAAAGTGATAACTAAGTGGGTCAGTGAACAACAAAACACTGAAATATTGGCTCCATGGGCAGAAAACTTTAAAAATCTCAATCCCATTGAGACCCCACGGTCAATCCTCAAAAAGTGGGTGGACAACCAAATCTACAGAAATTGTGATAAACTCCAAGCGCAGAAGCTGATATCCCACTGCCCCTGCGAACCGCAGAAGTCTTGAAAAATAGCGGTTAACACTGGAAGTATTGAGTCTTTGCATAACTAACCTTGATGTATGTGTTAATAAAAGTATAAAAACTTGTGGAATGCTGATAACTCAGTGTTCTGGGTCTGCGGGCCACCATGTTTGCGCGGTGTTGTTCACCTATTACAATGTTATTGACAGACCGCACACAGATTGTATACTGATGCCATCCGTCAGTGTGCTGCCCGTGATTTCCAGTTACCCATACACTGTTAAGGGTATGTCACACGCGTCAATATCGCCTGCACGATCACGGTTGCACGTGACGTTGCAGCGATATTGATGCGTGTGACATACTGAATCAACCAGCGATAAATCGCTGGTTGATGATCGCCAGGTTTTAGAACCTGCTCTAAAACCTGGCGATTGTCGCCCGGTGGACACGCAGCATCGCTGCGTGTGACACCGGGAGAAGCGATATTCCAGCTCCCAGCGCCTCTCACAAGCGCTGGGAGCTGGTCTCCAAGGTAAACTGCGGGTATCTAGGCAGCGCGCGCTGCCTAGATACCCGACGTGTACCTTAGTTACCAGCTTCCTCCGCTCACCGGCTGGTATCTAAGGTACACAGCGGGTAACTAGGGTCCCGCTGCCAGCCTGCTCCCGCTTCCAGCAGGCTGGCAGCGGGAGCAAGACATCGTGGAAACGATATTTAAATAGTTTCCACGATGTCTCTGGTCCATTGATCGCTGGTGAGTCTGCCTGTGTGACAGCTCACCAGCGATCAGCCGTCAATGTCGTCAGCAATCATCTCACTGACGACATTGACGCGTGTGACACCCCCTTTAGAGATCATTTTGAGCAGTGCTATAGAAGACAATAGGCATGTGTTCCATTTTATCGTATCAGGAACCATGAGTTAAACAATAGCTAGCTTTGTACTTAGCAGATCACCATGGTTTATAAACTAAAGCCACAATGCACATGTGGAAACAGTAACTTTTTTGCACAGTGAATCAGGGTATCTAGAGCACTCGATTTGTAATGTCGGAATGATTTAGAATACATCAGTATAAAGGACAACATGATGTGACATTTGTTCATGGTGATGGAATATTCCTTACCATTATGGTTTTCAGTCTTTTCACTTCGTCCTCTTGGTTGCGGTAAGATTCAAGCTCTTGCTGCACCGATTCAGCAACTTCAGGGAAGGGGCTGGGGAAAATCACAGACAATGGAGAGTCTGAGCAACAAACACTATGCATCCAGCTGGTCTATGGTCTGGTGTCTGGCCCTACTCACTCACAACATGGGTAGGAAACCTCACTGTAGTCAGCACTCACACTCTTTATCTGCCATTAGTTCCTGGCTTAGCTCAATGACTATGGTCGACTTAAAGGGTCTCTGTCAGGTCATTTTTTTGCATGATGCTAATATTATAATTGAATAGTGCCTGGGCAGACCTTTTAAAAACATGTAAAATGATTATTGTACCATTTGTAGTTTCCTTGTAATAAACATTTTCATACCCTGCAGGGAGCTGGTACATTAGTCCTGTCCATTACTTTTACAGAGGAATGGTCCTGCTGTTGTATAAGTGTTATTTACATATCCACACCCACCCAAGCTGGTGTTCTGTCCCTCCCCTCTGTGCTCTGTGTTGGGAGGGGGGAGGTGTTTTGGCCTGCACTGTGTGCACTGTGTAAGAGATTTCTATTATAAGGACATTGGTTTTCCTGTAGACAATGTACAGTGTTGGCCTAAAGTATTGACACCCCTGCAATTCTGTCAGATAATACTCAGTTTCTTCCTGAAAATGATTGCAATCACAAATTCTTTGGTATTATTATCTTCATTTAATTTGTCTTCAATGAAAAAAAACACAAAAATAATTGTCCTAAAGCCAAATTGGATCTAGTTCCACACCAAACATAAAAAAGGGGGTGGACAAACGTATTGGCACTGTTAGAAAAATCATGTGATGCTTCTCTAATTTATGTAATTAACAGCACCTGTAACTTACCTGTGGCATCTAAAGGTGCTGTCACACGCGGCGATCTGGCCTCCGATGTCGGAAGCGATGTGCAGGTGCACATAGGCTGGATCGCACCGCCAACAGTGTCAGACGGCGCGATCCAGCCTAATCGCTGGTTACAGGTTGACAGGTTTATGAACATGTTCATAAACCTGTCAACCTGCGACCAGCGATAATTTGCAGTTGCGTCGCGCTGTCACACAGCGCGACGCACTTGCAATATCGCCCGCGACATCGCTGTGACGTCACTTTTCGGCGATGTCGCGGGCGAAATCGCCGCGTGTGACCCCACCTTAACAGGTGCTGGCAATAACTAAATCACACTTGCAGCCAGCTGACATGGATTAAAGTTGACTCAACCTCTGTCCTATGTCCTTGTGTGTACCACATTGAGCATGGAGAAAAGAAAGAAGACCAAAGAACTGTCTGAGGACTTGAGAAACCAAATTGTGAGGAAGCATGAGCAATCTCAAGGCTACAAGTCCATCTCCAAAGACCTGAATGTTCCTGTGTCTACCGTGCGCAGTGTCATCAAGAAGTTTAAAGCCCATGGCACCGTGGCTAATCTCCCTATATGTGGACGGAAAAGAAAAATTGACAAGAGATTTCAAGGCAAGATTGTGCGGATGGTGGATAAAGAACCTCGACTAACATCCAAACAAGTTCAAGCTGCCCTGCAGTCCGAGGGTACAACAGTGTCAACCCGTACTATCCGTCGGCGTCTGAATGAAAAGGGACTGTATGGTAGGAGACCCAAGAAGACCCCACTTCTTACCCCGAGACATAAAAAAGCCAAGCTGGAGTTTGCCAAAACTTACCTGAGAAAGTCTAAAACGTTTTGGAAGAATGTTCTCTCTTTTTGGGCAAAGGCATCCACACAGAGTTTAAAGGAGAAAAAAAAAGAGACATTCAAAGAAAAGAACACGGTCCCTACAGTCAAACATGGTGGAGGTTCCCTGATGTTTTGGGGTTGCTTTGCTGCCTCTGGCACTGGACTGCTTGACCGTGTGCATGGCATTATGAAGTCTGAAGACTACCAACAAATTTTGCAGCATAATGTAGGGCCCAGTGTGAGAAAGCTGGGTCTCCCTCAGAGGTCATGGGTCTTCCAGCAGGACAATGACCCAAAACACACTTCAAAAAGCACTAGAAAATGGTTTGAGATAAAGAACTGGAGACTTCTAAGGTGGCCAGCAATGAGTCCAGACCTGAATCCCATAGAACACCTGAGGAGAGATCTAAAAATGGCAGTTTGGAGAAGGCACCCTTCAAATATCAGGGACCTGGAGCAGTTTGCCAAAGAAGAATGGTCTAAAATTCCAGCAGAGCATTGTAAGAAACTCATTGATGGTTACCGGAAGCGGTTGATCGCAGTTATTTTGGCTAAAGGTTGTGCAACCAAGTATTAGGCTGAGGGTGCCAATACTTTTGTCTGGCCCATTTTTGGAGTTTTGTGTGAAATGATCAATGTTTTGCTTTTTGCTTCATTCTATTTTGTGTTTTTTCATTGAAGACAAATTAAATGAAGATAATAATACCAAAGAATTTGTGATTGCAATCATTTTCAGGAAGAAACTGAGTATTATCTGACAGAATTGCAGGGGTGTCAATACTTTTGCCCAACACTGTATATAAAAAAGTTATTTTTTTTTACTTGCATTTTAGTAACATTTGCTGAATACTAAACTCCACTAAGAATCACTGTAATTCTACACAAGCTGAAAAATACGGTAAAGGGGTTTTCCCCACAAAGTTAATTTTAATTAATAGATATTAAATAATAATAATTTCCACAATTGGATGTTTAATAAAAATGTTCCTGTGTAAGATAATCTTATATATGTGTCCCTGCTATGTATTGTGTAATGGATGTGTCTGACCATACAGGGACATGGTCTGATCATACCACATCTCCTGTGCTGAGATAATCTTATATATGTGTCCTAGCTATGTACTGTGTAAAGGAGGTGTCTGACTGTACAGGAACATGGTCTGATCATACCACGTCTCCTGTGCTGACATAATCTTATGTGTCCCTGCTATGTACTGTGTAAAGGAGGTGTCTGACTGTACAGGAACATGGTCTGATCATACCACATCTCTTGTGCTGAGATATTCTTATATATCTGTCCCTACTGTGTACTGTGTAATGGATGTGTCTGACCATACAGGAAGAGGGTCTGATCATACCATATCTCCTGTGCTGAGATAATCTTATATGTGTGTCCCTGCTATGTACTGTGTAATGGATGTGTCTGACCGTACAGGGACATGGTCTGATCATATCACATCTCTTGTGCTGAGATAATCTTATATACACTACCGTTCAAAGGTTTGGGGTCACCCAGACAATTTTGTGTTTTCCATGAAAACTCAGACTTTTATTTATCAAATGAGTTAGAATGAATAGAAAATATAGCCCAGACACTGACAAGGTTAGAAATAATTATTTTTATTTGAAATAATAATTTTCTCCTTCAAACTTTGCTTTCGTCGTAGAATGCTCCTTTGCAGCAATTCCAGCATTGCAGACCTTTGGCATGCTAGCTGTTAATTTGCTGAGGTAGTCTTGAGAAATGTCACCCATGCTTCCTGAACCCCTTCCCACAAGTTGGATTGGATTGATGGGCACTTTTTTGCGTACCATATGGTCAAGCTGCTCCCACAACAGCTCAATGGGGTTGAGATCTGGTGACTGCGCTGGCTACTCCATTACACATAGAATACCAGCTGCCTGCTTCTTCCCTAAATAGTTCATGCATAATTTGAAGATGTGCTTTGGGTCATTGTCCTGTTGTTGGATGAAATTGGATCCAATCAAGCGCTGGCCACAGGGCATTGCATTGCTAAATGGAGTGATCGCCTTCCTTATTTAAAATCCTATTTACCTTGTACAAACCTCCGACTTTACCAGCGCCAAAGCAACCCCGACCATCACATTACCTCCACCATGCTTGACAGATGGCATCAGGCCTCTTCCAGCATCTTGTCAGTTGTTTTGCGTCTCACAAATGTTCTTCTGTGTGATCCAAACACCTCAAACTTTGATTTGTCGGTCCATAACACTTTTTTCCAATCTTCCTCTGTCCAATGTCTGTGTTCTTTTGCCCATATTAATCTTTTCCTTTTATTAGTCAGTCCCAGATATGGCTTTTTTCTTTGCCACTCTGCCCTGAAGGCCAGCATCCCAGAGTTGCCTCTTCACTGTAGATGTTGACACTGGCTTTTTGCGGGTACTATTTAATGAAGCTGCCAGTTGAGGAGCTGTGAGGCGTCAATTTCTCAAACTAGAGACTCTAATGTACTTGTCTTGTTGCTCAGTTGTGCAGCGGGGCCTCCCACTTCTCTTTCTAATCTCATTAGAGCTTGTTTGTGCTCTCCTCTGAAGGGAGTAGTACACACCGTTGTAGGAAATCTTCAGTTTCTTGGCAATTTCTCACATGGAATAGCCTTCATTTCTAAGAAAAAGAATATACCGTCGAGTTTCACATGAAAGTTCTCTTTTTCTGGCCATTTTGAAAGTTTCATAGAACAAACAAATGTAATGCTCCAGAATCGCAACTAGCTGAAAGGAAGGTCAGTTTTATAGCTTCTCTAATTAGCCAAACCGTTTTTAGCTGTGCTAACATATTTGTGCAAGGGTTTTCTAGGGATTCCTACACATGCATTAGCAATTTAGCAGGATAGGTATTCTATTTAGTGGTGCAGTACTGCCCCACTTTGCAGAATTGAATTCGATCAATATAGCTAGATTAGTTTTAAGAGGTTAAAACATAACATTTAATATATTTTTTCTAAAAGGACTAGATTGTCCACACATACTAAACACGTGATACCCACCATGCCCCACAGTGTCACAACTTAAAAAACTCTCTTCAGTGTATTTAAGAGTTATAGTTTATCCCAAGGTGTAACTTATGGAGCCTCTACTGCTCCTTGATATCATCCACCTTTAGATCCTATGTCAGTTCTAGATATATTGGTGTAGTTTTTCACCACTTCATATCCCTCTGGCATGTATATCTGCATATGGAAAGTATAAAAAAGCCCCCTTCCCCTATATACAGGAAAGGTCTCACCAGCTTTCTTCCATCTAGGCAGGAGATAGATTGAGTTCCTTTATTCCAGGAGGCCCTTCTGCTAGTGACAGCCTGGTTATGAACTCTCTGTTTCATTCATTCATTCATTATCACCATACTCCACTCCCTACGCGTTTCGGATGTGAAATCCTCATCAGGGGATACGTGGCTCAGTTTCTTATGGGGTCCTAGTATTAGGTGCCCCATGTGATGGTGTATGTCTCTATAAACAAGACATCAAGCATTACTATCTCTGTATATGTCATATGGTGCAAAGCACCGATACTCACATGTATAGTACCAGTCCCTCCCAGTTGTTACAGACCCTGGGTACTCACCCAGCATAGCCTAGTGGTCTGTGTATTTGAGAACACCGCCGCGGCCGCCATCGCCGTCTTTTATGACCGCATTTCCCGGTCACGTGGTGTTCTCTGCCCCCGGATGTGACGCGCGCATCGTTCCGCGACGTCACTTCCGGACCGGCGTCTATGTGGAACGCAAGCATGCGTTCCACATCTCATTCCCAGTTTACCCTCCTTAGTGGGAGGATTTGGAGACTTGTTAGTCCATCCCCGGGTATGAGGTCATCAAGGAGGGCAGGTTCATTGCCAGAACCATATCCCTCCATACTATAGGAAGTTCTATTATCACATAAACACTTCCCAACATCCGAAACAGATTATAAATGGTGGCCATCTATCATTTACAGTACTCTTTTACATATTTGCACAGATTTAGTTTGTTATGGCATTCTTTTAAGTCCTCTCTCTAGAGGGTGTTTGTCCTGATGTTACTTATAGTGTGATTTTCACATTGTTTTTATTTTCTCTACCCATGATTCAAGACCATTAAGGTAGGAGCAGATTTATCACATAAGATGTTTCTGACATAGGTTGGTACTTGTTGGATCAGAGGCAAATTAGTTTTTCTTTTTACATCACAATCTATGGGGATCATATGGTTTCCGTTAATGTTCTTATATTTAAATCATAGGAGCATATAGAGAAAGATTTAGGACAGATCAGAGTACATTATTATAAGGGATAGACATAGTTCCATGTGCACCTATGTTTCCCTATCTCTTCCCTCTCTCCCTGCCTATCTGCGGAGGTTGGCACCCTAGTTTGCCCCTCCCGCCCGTGGCGCCCCCGCTCGTCGTCGGCTTTCCCTCCTACTTTTCCTTATTCTAAGGTGCCCCAATGAAAGGAGAGTAGGAAAGTGCCTCATTCATCCCTTTTGGGGCCACCGTGTCCATGGTATAGATCCAGAACACCTCTTTTCTGAGTATCTTATTGTCCCAATTCCCCCTCGTATGGGTGGTGGGACATGATCCATACCTATGAACGTTAGGCAGTTTTCATCCCCCCCATGAAAGGTGTTGATGTGCCGGGCCACTGGTTTCTCACGTTTATTACGAATATCACTCCTATGTTCCCCGATTCTTTTACGGAATTCCCTAATTGTTTTCCCCACATATTCAAGGTTACAGGGAAATTTTGCCTTATAGATTACACCTTTGGTTCCACAGTTAATAAACGACCTGATGTTAAATGTACGGTGGGTTACATTGCTTTCAAAATTTTTTGTTGTCACTATCTGGCTGCAGCTCACACAATGTCCACACCTAAAACACCCTCTTAGATCATTTTTTAACCAGTTTTTTTCCCCCGTCCTCAAGTGGCTATGTACCAGCCTATCTCTTAAAGATCTCGGTTTTTTGTAGGTGATAGTTGGTTTTTCAGTCAGATATGGACTCAAATCAGAGTCCATTAATAAGATCGGCCAATGCTTGGCCATGATCTCCCTGACTTTATCTGCTCCACCAGAATAGGTAGTGATCATGCGTACCTTCTCTGTCTCCTCATCCCTGTTTTTCTCTTTTGGTGTAAGGAGTTTTGTCCTCTCTATGTCCTTGACCTCCTTCCATGCCCTTCTAATCACACCTTTCGGGTATCCCCTCTCTGTCAACCGTTTTTTTAGATCTTCTGTTTGAGCGTGGAACATGTCCTCCGAGGAACAGTTCCTCCTCATTCTGATCATTTGACTTTTCGGGATTCCCCTCTTGTGACTGTTGGGATGTCCACTTTCCCATCTTAGCAGTGAGTTAGTGGCGGTTTTCTTTCGGTATGTACATGTTCGTAACCTTCCTATGTTATCCTTCTCAATTAGAATATCTAGGAAGGGAAGTCTCTCTCTATGTGTCTCGAAAGTAAATCTTAGGCCCAGGTTGTTATCATTAAGGCATTCTACCGCTACCTTAAAGTCCTCCTCTGACCCCCTCCAAATGACAAACACGTCATCAATGAATCTCGTCCATAAAATGATCCTTTCTGTGTCAATTGGGGTGTTCTCACCAAAAACAACGGTTTCCTCCCACCAGCCCAGGAGCAAATTAGCATATGAAGGTGCCATAGAATTCCCCATTGCTGTGCCCCTGAGCTGGTGGGAGTACTTACCGTTGAACATGAATACGTTTCTGGTCAGGCAGAACTCCAGTAGTTCGATGACAAATTTATTGTGTTTGTCAAATTGTCTCCCTCTACTCCTCAGATAGTATCTCACTGCCTCTAACCCCTTTTCGTGTGGAATTGATGAATAGAGTGCCTCTACATCGATGCTGCAAAGCAGCACGTCATCTTCCAGCACCACATCTTCTATCCTCCTCAAGAGGTCAGTGGTATCTCTGAGATAGGAATTCAGGGTGACTACAAACGGTCGCAAAATCTTGTCTATGTAGACGCCTATGTTTTGTGTTAAACTGCCGATTCCCGAGACTATTGGCCTACCTCTTAATGGGTTTGTGCCTTTATGTATCTTCGGGAGACAGTAAAACGTCGCCATCACTGGATGATCCGGCATTAGAAAGTCAAACTCCTTCCTATCTATTACATTCTCAGAGATTCCCTTATCCAAAAGACATTTTAGTTCCTTTTTGAAGTCCCTCATTGGACTAAAGCTGAGAGTCTCATAGTTTTCTCTGTCCTTTAGAATGTCATTGCACATTTCAATGTATCTGTCCCTATCCATTATCACCACGTTTCCGCCCTTATCGGACTGTTTGATGACAATGGATTGATTTTTTTCAAGTTCACAGATACATGACATCTCCTCTTTACTGAGATTGTGCTTGTGACTCTTCAGATCCTCCAATTTCCCAACCTCTTCTGAGACTAGGTTTACAAAAACGTCAACTGCACTCAGGTCCCCCGTTGGTGGCGGCATCCGAGAGCTTTTATTCTTAAGGTCAGTGAATGGTCCCTCACCTGTCATTGTGTGGTCGGTCTCCCCTAGATGGAATAGGGTTCTAATATCTTCCAGAAGATCGTCGGGTACTCCTAGGTCTTTACTGTTTTTTTTGTCTTCCTTTATGAAGTGTTTTTTCCATCTCAATTTCCTTGCAAAAAGGTTGAGGTCCTTGACTGTTTCAAATATACTGAGATCGGTAGTTGGGACGAATGAAAGTCCTTTACTGAGTACCGTCATCTCAGTATCAGTCAAAGTTTTGGAAGACAAATTCAAAACCTGTAATTTTGTTATGTTACTGGAGTTTGTGGAGGTACTACCGGTCCTGGGCGGTTTCTCAGTGCGTATCTTGGGTCTAAAAAAACGTTCCCTTGTCCTGGTCTTGGGTTATGATTGGGTTGATTCCGGGTCTCCCCTCTTCCTCTACCCTTATTCTTCCTTCTATTTTTACCAGTTTTCCCGGCTCCTCTCCCCTCCGCTTCTGACGTATCTGTCCCTGTGGAATAGTCTTCCGGTTCTGTGTCTGGATGACCACTAGGTGCTCCCTTAGGTGTGTATACATATGCTCTATTATTCTTGAAATCTTGCAAATCTCTCAGATAGAATTTGTGCTTTCTCTCTTTGAGATGATATTGAAATTTTTCTAGGGTACCTTGCAGAGTTGTCTCCTTTGAAGCAAAGTCTGCTTCCCCTGAAAATTTCTTAGTGACCTCTTTTTGTTCTCTAAGGATTTCATCCAGTTTCCCCAACTGTTTCTTTTCCTCCTCCAGCAATAATCTCATCAGTTTAATAGAGCTAGCTGTCGCTTCCTTCTCCCACCTAGTGGCCAAATCCGGATTTTTATACCTATACCCTGGTGTAAGGGTTATTCTTAGATACCTTGGGACTATCCCTTCCTTTATGTAACTCTCCAGGGATTGTACCTCCCACCAGGAAATAATTCTGTCCTTATAGATTTTAGTTAACTCTTTGAATGCTCCTGACAGAGTGGTGGAGTACTTTTTTTGGACAAACTCCTTCTCCGAGAAGACCTCTTTGGCCTCTGCAAACCACTGTTCAGTGTCAAAGTCACCTGATAGAAAACCAGCCATTTATCTGTTTTTACTTAAAGCAATTTAGCAGGATAGGTATTCTATTTAGTGGTGCAGTACTGCCCCACTTTGCAGATTTTTATACTTTCCATATGCAGATATACATGCCAGAGGGATATGAAGTGGTGAAAAACTACACCAATATATCTAGAACTGACATAGGATCTAAAGGTGGATGATATCAAGGAGCAGTAGAGGCTCCATAAGTTACACCTTGGGATAAACTATAACTCTTAAATACACTGAAGAGAGTTTTTTAAGTTGTGACACTGTGGGGCATGGTGGGTATCACGTGTTTAGTATGTGTGGACAATCTAGTCCTTTTAGAAAAAATATATTAAATGTTATGTTTTAACCTCTTAAAACTAATCTAGCTATATTGATCTACACATGCATTAGCCTTCTTAGGCTGGTTTCACACTGCGGTCAGATCAGGTCAGATCAGGACAGGTTTTGTGTTTCAAAACCAGGAGTGTCTCCAAAACTCAGAACAGGTGTCAATCTTTCAATTATAGTTTTTTTTGCAAGTTCCTCTCCTGGTTCCTCTCCTGGTTTTGGCACACAAACCTGATCAGTGAAAAACCGCAGTGTGAAACCAGCCTTACACAGTTAGCAAACACAATGTACCATGAAAACACTGGAGTGGTGGTTCTTGGAAACGGGCCTCTATACACCTATGTAGATATTGCATTAAAAACCAGACATTTGCAGCTAGAATAGTCATTTACCACATTAACAATGTATAGAGTGTATTTCTGATTCATTTAATGTTAGCTTCATTGAAAAAAAAAAAGTGCTTTTCTTTCAAAAATAAGGACATTTCTAAATTACCCCAAACATTTGAACGGTAGTGTATGTGTCCCTGCTATGTACTTTGTAATGGATGTGTCTGACCGTACAGGGACATTGTCTGATCATACCACATCTTCTGGGAAGGGGAGGACATAAAAGAGTATACAGACATTACAGCACGTGATCATAGATGATTCTTTCTGTGAGGTAAAACATTTCCCTGCCGGTTTTTAAATAATGTTTTATTTCAAAGAAAAAATCATCTATGATTCCGAGCTGTGTTTTCTGTTTACTCTTTTTTCTTCCCCCTCCAGGAGATGTGGTATGATCAGACCATGTTCCTGTACTGTCAGACACTGTCATTACACAGTACATAGCAGGGACACATATATAAGATTATCTCAGCACAGGAGATGTGGTATGATCAGACTATGTCCCTGTACGGTCAGACACAACCATTTCACAGTAACACAGGGACACATATACAATATTATCTCAGCACAGGAGATGTGGTATGAGCAGACCATGGCCCTGTACAGTCAGACACATCCATTACACAGTATATAGCAGGGACACATATAGAAGATTATCTCAGCACAGGAACATTTTTATTAAATATCCAATTGTGGAAATTATTATTATTAAAGATCTATTGATTAAAATGAGCATTATGCACAGGAAAACCTCGTTAAGGCCCCTTTCACACTAGCGTTTTTGTCACTAGCGGCCGCACTTCCGTCGGTCCCCATACATTGTCTATGGGGCTTGCAGCAGGTGCCGTAAGGGCACTATAGCCGCGATTCCGGCACTTGCGGCCGTGAAAAAAAACGCAGTCAGCAGCGTTTGTTTTCCCGCGGCCACAACTGCCAGAACCGCGGCTATACCACACTTGCCGCAAACCCCAAAAGCGCCAAGTGCGGCCATTATTTGGCAAAAACGCTAGTGTGAAAGGGGCCTAAGTACAACTTAGATGAAAGATTATTTTGCTAGAGTAACAACAAATGGTAATCAAGATGATGTAGACTTTACCTGCCTTTGTGTTTTTGCCAGAATTTATCCGCCACTGTTAAGTCATAGGACTTCTTGTTTTTCTTTTTAGGCCGGGCCCCAGAAGGGCTGCTCTCTACTGCTGCAGCCTCCTCCAAATTGACTCTGTTTAAGTGAAAATCCTAAAACAAAAGAGATCAGTGAGGTGCATTCAGGAAAGGTTGGTTATCTACTAAAGGAGGAAGAACAAATCGTATTACTTTACACTGTGCACCGTAAAGGGCCCTGAAGAAACTGCATTCCTCTCTAAAGTGCAGTTTACAGCCTCCAGCTCTTCTTTCTCTCTTCTATCTGTAATAATTCCAGCTCCAACATGG
>JARQOC010000012.1:65380365-65771199 GCA_033576535.1 Allobates femoralis
ACACCCCGGACACCTCCGAGACACCGGCCCTGAAAACCACCCCGAACACCTCCGGCTACCACACGGACACCTCAGAAGACCACCCCCGGACACCTCCGAAAACACCCCGGACACCTCTGGCGACCTACCCGGACACCTCAGAAAACCTCCCGGACATCTCCGAAAACCATCCCGGACACCTCGAAAACCCACCCAGGACACCGCTGGCGACCACCCCGGACACCTCCGAAAACCACCCCTGACACTCCAGCGACCACCCGGACACCTCTGAAAATCACCCGGACACCTCGAAAACCACTCCGGACACCTCCGGCGACCACCCCGGACAACTCCGGCGACCACCCAGACACCTCCGAAAACCACCCCGGAAACTCCGGCAACCACCACCCGGGACACCTCTGAAAACCACCCCGGACACCTCTGAAAACCACCCCGGACACCCTCTGAAAACCACCCCGGACACCTCCGAAAACCACCCCGGCACCATCTCCGCGACCACCCCGGACACCTTAGAAAACCACCCCGGACACCTCTGAAACCACCCCGGACACCTCCAGGAACCACCCGGACACCTCCGGCGACCACCCCGGACACCTCTGGCGACCACCCAGGACACCTAAGAAAACCATCCCGGAACACCTCCGAACACACCCGGACAAACTCCGCGGCGACCAGCCCAGGACACCTCCGAAAACCACCACCCGGACACCTCCGAAAACCACCCCGGACACCTCCGAAAATCACCCGGACACCTCCAGCGACCACCCCGGACACCTCCGGCGACCACCCCGGACACCTCCGAAAACCACCCCGGACACTCAGAAAACCACCCGGACACCTCAGAAAACCACCCCGGACACCTCCGAAAACCACGCCGGACGCCTCCGAAAACCACCCCGGACACCTCCGGCGACCACCCGGACACCTCCGAAAAACCACCCCAGGCCTCTCAGAAAACCACCCCGGACACTTCCGAAAACCACCCGGACACTTCCGAAAACTACCCCGGACACCTCGGCGATCATCCCGGACACTTCAGAAAACCACCCGGACAGCTCCGAAAACCATCCCTGGACACCTCAGAAAACCACCCCGGACACCTCCGAAAACCACCCAGACACCTCCGGCGACCACCCCGGACACCTCCGAAAACCACCCCGGACACCTCGGCGACCACCCCCGGACACCTCAGAAAACCATCCCGGACACGTCAGAAAACCACCCTGGACACCTCCGAAAACTACCCGGACACCTCTGAAAAAACCACCCCGGACACCTCTGGCGACCACCCGGACACCTCCGAAAACCACCCGGACAACTCCGAAAACCACCCCGGATACCTCGCGACGACCACCTCGGACACCTCCGAAAACCACCCCAGACACCTCCGAAAACCATTCCAGACACCTCCGGCGACCACCCGGACACCTCTGAAAACCACCCCGGACACCTCCGGCTACCACCCCGGACACCTCCGGTGACCACCTCGGACACCTCCGAAAACCACCCGGACACCTCCGAAAACCATTCGGACACCTCCGGCGACCACCCCGGACACCTCCGGCTACCACCCCGGACACCTCCGAAAAACCACTCCGGACACCTCCGGCGACCACCCCGGACACCTCAGAAAACCATCCGGACACCTCCGAAAAACCACCCGGACGTCTCCGGCGACCACCCCGGACACCTGCGAAAACCACCCCGGACACCTCCGGTGACCACCCCGGACACCTCTGAAAACCACCCCAGGACACCCCTAAAAACCATCCCGGACACCTCCGGCGACCACCCGGACACCTCCGGCGACCACCCCGGACACCTCCGGCGACCACCACGGACACCTCCGAAAACCACCCCGGACATCTCCGGCGACCACCCCTGACACCTCCAAAAACCACCCGGACACCTCCGAAAACCACCCCGGACACCTCCGGCTACCACCTAGGATACCTCGAAAACCACCCCGGACACCTCCGGCGACACCCGGACACCTCAGAAAACCACCACCCGGACACCTCAGAAAACCACCCGGACACCTCCGAAAACCACCCCGGACACCTCCGGTGACCACCCCGGACACCTCCGAAAACCACCCCGGACACCTCCGGCTACCACCCAGGACACCTCCGAAAACCACCCCGGACACCTCCGGCGACCACCCGGACACCTCAGAAAACACTCCCCGGACATCTCAGAAAACCATCCCGGACACCTCCGAAAACCACCCAGGACACCTCTGGCGACCACCCCGGACACCTCCGAAAACCACCCCGGACACCTCCGAAAACCACCCCTGACACCTCCGGCGACCACCCCGGACACCTCTGAAAACCACCCCGGACACCTCCGAAAACCACTGCGGACACCTACGGCGACCACCCCGGACACCTCAGAAAACCACCCCTGACACCTCCAAAAACCACCCCGGACACCTCCAAAAACCACCCCGGACACCTCCGGCTACCACCTAGGATACCTCCGAAAACCACCCCGGACACCTCCGGCGACCACCCCGGACACCTCAGAAAACACCACCCGGACACCTCAGAAAACCACCCCGGACACCTCCGGTGGACCACCCCGGACACCTCCGAAAACCACCCCGGACACCTCCGGCTACCACCCAGGACACCTCCGAAAACCACCCCGGACACCTCCGGCGACCACCCCGGACACCTCAGAAAACCTCCCCGGACATCTCAGAAAACCATCCCGGACACCTCCGAAAACCACCCAGGACACCTCTGGCGACCACCCCCGGACACCTCCGAAAACCACCCCGGACACCTCCGAAAACCACCCCTGACACCTCCGGCGACCACCCCGGACACCTCTGAAAACCACCCCGGACACCTCGAAAACCACTGCGGACACCTCCGGCGACCACCCGGACACCTCAGAAAACCACCCCTGACACCTCCAAAAACCACCCCGGACACCTCCAAAAACCACCCCGGACACCTCCGGCTACCACCTAGGACACCTCCGAAAACCACCCCGGACACCTCCGGCGACCACCCCGGACACCTCCGAAAACCACCCCGGACGTCTCCGGCGACCACCCCGGACACCTCCGGTGACCACCCCGGACACCTCTGAAAAACCACCCCGGACACCTCTGAAAACCACCCCGGACACCTCCGAAAACCAACCCGGACACCTCCGGCAACCACCCCGGACACTCCGGCGACCACACGGACACCTCCGAAAACCACCCCGGACATCTCCGGCGACCTCTCCGGACACCTCAGAAAACCACCCCTGACACCTCCAAAAACCACCCTGGACACCTCCGAAAACCACTCCGGACACCTCCGGCGATCACCCGGACATCTCTGAAAACCACCCGGACACCTCCGACGATTACCCCGGACACCTCCGAAAACCACCCCGGACACCTCTGGCGACCACTCCAGACACCTCCGGCGACCACCCTGGACACCCTGAAAACCACCCCAGACACCTCCGGCTACCACCCCGGACACCTCAGAAAACCACCCCGGACACTTCCGAAAACCACCCCGGACATCTCCGAAAACCATCCCGGACACCTCCGAAAACCACCCAGGACACCTCCGGCGACCACCCCGGACACCTCCGGCGACCACCCCGGACACCTCCGAAAACCACCCCGGACACCTCCGGCGACCACCCGGACACCTCTGAAAATCACCCCGGACACCTCCGAAAACCACCCCGGACACCTCCGGCGACCACCCCGGACACCTCCGACAACGTCCCCGGACACCTCCGGCGACAACCCCGGACACGTCCGGCGACCATTCGGACACCTCCGCCGACCACCCCGGACACCTCCGGCGCCCACCCCGTGCACCTTCGGCAACCACTCCGGACACCTCCACCGACCACCCCAGACACCTCCGGCGCCCACCTGGGACACCTCCGAAAACCACCCCGGACACCTCCAGCGACCACCCCGGACACCTCTGAAAACCACCCCGGACACCTCTGGCGACCACCTCGGACACCTCCGAAAACCACCCCGGACACCTCCGAAAACCACTCCGGACACCTCCGACGACCACCCTGGACACCTCCGGCGACCACCCCGGACACCTCCGAAGACCACCCCGTACACCTCCGACGACCACCACGGACAACTCCGACAACCACCCCGGACACCTCCGATGACCACCCCGGACACCTCCGAAAATCTCTCCGGACACCTCCGGCGACCACCCCGGACACCTCCGAAAACCACCCCGGACACCTCCGGCGACCACCCCGGACACCTCCGGCGACCACCCGGACACCTCCGACAATCTCCCCGGACACCTCCGGCGACATCCCCGGACACCTCCGGCGACCATTCCGGATACCTCCGCCGACCACCCCGGACACCTCCGGCGCCCACCCCGAGCACCTCCGGCGACCACTCCGGACACCTCCACCGACCACCCCAGACACCTCCAGCGACCACCCCGGACACCTCCGAAATCCACCCCGGACACCTCCGGCGCCCACCCCGGACACCTCCAGGGACCACCCCGTATACCTCCGGCGCCCACCCGGAACACCTCTGGTGACCACCCCTGACAACTCCGGCGACCACCCCGGACACCACCAGCGACCAACCTTGACTATCACTGACGGAAAGCGAAAGCTCCGCCACTATAGCATTACCAACTAGATACTGAGCATACAACACAAGCTGACATAACAGCCTAGAACACCTGTGGCTCCACTAAAGGGCGAGCTCTTCACACAGAGACACTTGTACTCTGTCTCATTTATGATAATCCAGGGAAGTCTTGAATCTGAAGGGATCCCTACATCTAACCACTAGACCAGAGAGAAGACGCAGCCTATCCTGCAGATCCTCGTCCTACAAGCATATATCCTGCCGTACATTCCCCTCAGAATATCATAAGAACGGGCATATATATCACCCATAGCTGGCTTCGCCACATGAACATAAAAACCACACTGTTCTAGCTGTTTATTCCGAAGCAACCATAAGGGTGACAATGTGAACAAGGCCAATGTTTTGGCCGAAAACGTCTAACTTGCCTGTCGCTTCACTCAGCACTGTATAACCGGACAAGCATACCGGACATTGTACGTGTGCAGTGACTACAAACCTTATGGAGATTGGAGCTGCCAGTACATGGATCGTTGAGAGGAGATGCTTTTGGGACTTGGACTTTGTTTCTATTGTGGCCAAGCTGGTCATTTCTTAAAGGATTGCTTGACAAGACCTGTAGCAAATAAGCCGTCGGGAAACGCCTAAGTCTGTGTGATTGTCGAGGTACCCTTTTACTCCTCCGATAAAGTACTGTTGAATGCTGAACTTCTCTTTCAAAATCAGCATCTGTCAACATTTGCCTTTATTGACTGTGGATCAGCAGCCATTTCATTAATTCAGGACTAGTTCTGAAGTTAGAATTAGGGACAGTTAAGTTAGTAAACCCATTCAAATTGTGACCATTGATAGAACTCCGTTGCTCAAGAATTTGGTTCAGTTTGTTACTGTGGCGTTCACACTCAAGGTGGGGTCCCTTCACATGGAACTAATATCCTGTTATGTTTTGGACAATTTACCTGCTGGAATTATGTTGGGTATTCCTTGGCTGTTTATTCATAATCCAATCATTGATTGGAAATCTTAAAAATATTATCAAATGGGGTCCTTATTGTGTTGAAAACTGTTTTAAACCTGTACATGTTTGCTCCATTTGTCTGGATGGTCTTCCAGAACACATGAAAGACTTTGGGGATGTTTTTCCAAAATAGAGGCTGAGATCTTACCTCCTCATCGGCCCTATGATTGTGCTACTAATCACATTCCCAGTGCCAAATTGACCAAGGCTCGCTTGTATAACTTGTCTGGTCCTGAGCAGACAGCCATGTAAGTTTATACAGTCATATGAAAAAGTTTGGGCCCCCTCTTAATCTTACCCTTTTTTTTTTTTTTGTTTAAAATTGTTTTTTTGCAACTGCTATTTCAGTGTGATATATATAATAACTGATGGACACAGTAATATTTCAGGTTTGAAATTAGGTTTATTGTACTAACCAAAAATGTGAAATATGCATTATTTCAAAATTTGACATGTGCAAAAGTATGGGCACCCTTCTGATTTTCATGATTTGAATAAACTACTTTTTACTGACTTACTGAATCACTAAATTGGTTTGGTAACCTCATTGAGCTTTGTACTTTATAGCCCGGTGTATCCAATCATGAGAAAAGCTATTTCAGGTGTAAACTTGCAAGTTGTTCTCCTAGTTGCATCTTCTCTGAGGAGTGGCATCATGGGCTCCTCAAAACAGCTCTCAAATGATCTGGAAAAAAAGATTGTTCAACACAGTTGTTCAGGGGAAGGATACAAAAAGTTGTCTCAGAGATTTAACCTGTCAGTTTCCACTGTGAGGAACATAGTAAGGAATTGGAAGACCACAGGGGCAGTTCTTGTAAAGGCCAGAAGTGGCAGGGCAACAAAAATATCAGAAAGGCTGAGAAAAAGAATGGTGAGAACAGTCAAGAACAATCCACAGACCACCTCCAAAGACCTGCAGCATCATCTTGCTGCAGATGGCGTCACTGTGCATCAGTCTACAATACAGCGCACACGGCACAAGGAGAAGCTGTATGGGAGAGTGATGCGAAAGAAGCCGTTTCTGCATGCACGCCACAAACAGAGTCGCCTGAGGTATGCAAAAGCAGATTGGGACAAGCCAGTTTCATTTTGGAAGAAGGTCCTGTGGACTGATGAAACAAAGATTGAGTTGTTTGGTCATATAACATGGCGTTATGCATGGCGCCACTAAAACACAGCATTCCAAGAAAAACACTTGCTACCCAGTGTCAAATTTGGGGAGGGTCCATCATGCTTTGGGGCTGTGTGGCCAATGACGGCACCAGGAATCTTGTTCAAGTTGAGGGTTGCATGGATTCCACTCAGTATCAGCAGATTCTTGAGAATAATGTTCAAGAATGAGTGTCAAAGTTGAAGTTACGCAGGGGATGGATATTTCAGCAAGACAATGATCCAAAACACCGCTCCAAATCTACTCAGGCATTCATGCAGAGGAACAATTACAATGTTCTGGAATGGCCATCCCAGTCCCCAGACCTGAATATCATTGAACATCTGTGGGATGTTTTGAAGCGGGTTGTCCATGCTCGGCGACCATCAAACTTAACTGAACTGGAATTGTTTTGTAAAGAGGAATGGTCAAAAATACCTTCATCCAGGATCCAGGAACTCATTAACAGCTACAGGAAGAGACTAGAGGCTGTTATTTTTGCAAATGGTGGATCTACTAAATATTAATGTCACTTTTCTGTTGAGGTGCGCCCATACTTTTGCACTTGTCAATTTTTGAAATAATGCATATTTCACATTTTCGGTTAGTAAAATAAACCTCATTTCAATCCTGAAATATTACTGTGTCCATCAGTTATTACATATATCACACTGAAATAGCTGTTGCAAATAAACAATCGCTGGTAGCCTCCAGATTCTTTTTTGTTAAAAAGAAAGATGGAGGTCTACGTCCATGCCTTGATTTCTGTGAACTAAACAAAATAACTGTTAAGAATACTTATCTGCTTCCACTCATCCCCGATGCATAATCAGTTTTCGGGGGCCAAATGGTTTTCCAGATTTGATCTCAGAGGGGCATATCATCTGATACATATTCGTGAGGGTGATGAGTGGAAGACAGCGTTTTTGACATCTGACGGCCTTTTTGAAAATCTTGTTATGCCTTTTGGTTTAACTAATGTGCCCGCAGTTTTTCAGAATTTTATTAATTTTATTCTTTCTAATTATATTGGGAGATTTATAGTGGTTTATTTAGATGATATTCTAATTTTCTCACCTGACCTGGATTCCCATCATAAACATCCGTCTGGTTCTGCAAAGGTTACAAGATATTTATTTGCTAAACTTGAAAAATGTACCTTTTCTGTTCAGGAAATATCATTCTAGGGTTTCATTGTGTCAGCCTCCAGTTTTGAGATGGATCCTGGGAAAGTTCAGGCCATCATTGATTGGGTTCAACCCAGCGACCTCAGGGCCCTGCAGCGCTTTTTGGGGTTTGCAAATTATTATAGAAAGGTCTTTAGAGGTTTGTTTTCAATTGTTAAGCCTCTTACGGACCTCACTCGTAAAAGGGGCAGAGCCAGGGCCGGCCTTTGGCATGTGCGAGTCGTGCGGCCGCACAGGGCGCCACGCTCCAGGGGGCGCCGCAGGGAGACAGCTGTCATTGTTATTTGCTGCCCTGCTCCCGCTCCCAGGGGCTTTGCTAGATCTGTGCGGCTGCTAGTAGACAGAGGACGGCATCCGCAGGGGCGCCCGGTGGTAGCGCGGGCTCCCTGCTGATGCCACTCTCTCTACTATAGTCCTGGCCGCTGCCGCAGCGTTATCCCCCCCCCACCCTGCAGTGTGAGCCCACCTGTGGAGCTGCACAGGCCTGTGCTTACAGGACCTGTGATGATGTCAATGAAGGGGGAGGAGTCAGGGATCACATGATCAGCATCTCCGACTATGCAGGGCAGCTTCCACCAAGCAAAAAGTGAAGAGGTAAAGAAATTAGTTTGTGAAAAGAGGTGAGTTTGTGTGGGATCAAGAGGGATGTATAGTGTGAATGTAGCAGAGCTGCGTGTGTATGAGGTGTAAGGAGTGGAGCCGAGTGTGTACAAGGTGTATGGAGCTGAGTGTGTATGAGGTGTTCGGAGCGGAGCCGAGTGTGTATGAGGTGTACAGAACGGAGCCGTGTGTGTACGTGGTGTACGGAGCGGAGCCGCGTGTGTACGAGGTGTACGGAGCGGAGCCGCGTGTGTACGAGGTGTACGGAGCGGAGCCGCGTGTGTACGAGGTGTGCGGAGCAGAGCCGAGTGTATACAAGGTGTACGGAGCAGAGCCGTGTGTGTACGAGGTGTACGGAGCGGAGCCGCGTGTGTACGAGGTGTACGGAGCGGAGCCGAGTGTGTACGAGGTGTACGGAGCAGAGCCGCGTGTGTACGAGGTGTACGGAGCAGAGCCGTGTGTGTATGAGGTGTACGGAGCAGAGCCGCGTGTGTACGAGGTGTACGGAGCGGAGCCGAGTGTGTACGAGGTGTACGGAGCGGAGACGAGTGTGTACGAGGTGTACGGAGCGGAGCCGAGTGTGCACGAGGAGTACGGAGCGGAGCCGAGTGTGCAAGAGGTGTACGGAGCAGAGCCGAGTGTGTACGAGGTGTACGGAGCGGAGCCGAGTGTGTACGAGGTGTACGGAGCGGAGCCGAGTGTGCAAGAGGTGTACGGAGCGGAGCTGAGTGTGTATGAGGTTGTACTGAGCAGAGTAACGTGTGTACGGAGCTGAGCCACGTGTACGAGGTGTGCGGAGCCGTGTGTTTCCAGAGTGGAGCCGAGTTTGTACGAGGTGTACCAAGCAGAGCCATGTGTGTACGAGGTGTATGGAGCGGAGCCACGTGTGTACGAGGTGTACGGAGCGGAGCCGTGTGTGTACGAGGTGTACGGAGCGGAGCCGAGTGTGTACGAGGTGTACGGAGCGGAGCCGAGTGTGCAAGAGGTGTACAGAGTGGAGCTGAGTGTGTATGAGGTGTACTGAGCAGAGTAACGTGTGTACGGAGCTGAGCCACGTGTACGAGGTGTGCGGAGCCGTGTGTTTCCAGAGTGGAGCCGAGTTTGTACGAGGTGTACCAAGCAGAGCCATGTGTGTACGAGGTGTATGGAGCGGAGCCACGTGTGTACGAGGTGTACGGAGCGGAGCCGTGTGTGTACGAGGTGTATGGAGCGGAGCCGAATGTGTACGAGGTGTACGGAGCGGAGCCGAGTGTGTACGAGGTGTACGGAGCGGAGCCGAGTGTGTACGAGGTGTATGGAGCGGAGCCGAATGTGTACGAGGTGTATGGAGTGGAGCCGAGTGTGTATGAGGTGTATGGAGTGGAGCCGAGTGTGTACGAGGTGTACCAAGCAGAGCCGTGTGTGTACGAGGTGTACGGAGCGGGGCATTATACTATATGGAGGAATGTGGGGGTGTATTGTACTATATGTCATGCTTTAAGTGTGCAATATACTATACGGAGGACTGTGGCGTGCATTATACTAAATGGAGGACTTTGGGTGTGCATTCTAGATAGAGAACTGTGTGGGTGCATTATTCTATATGGAGAAATGTGGGGGTGCATTATTCTATATGGAGGTCTGTGGGTGTGCAATCTTGTATATAAAAGCCGGAAGGATTTGTGACCTCACATCCGTCACTTTGTCCCAACGTCCGGCAGAGCTATACCCGCTCAGGGTGAGCCAAGATGGCGGCCGTAAGCGGGAGCCGGGACTCATAGAGCCCGCTACGCTTATGGCAGCCCCTAACACATACACACACCACACACACAACACACGCACACACAGTCGCCTATACTTACCACCTCTCCTCCGTCTTCTCCACCGCCGACATGTCGCCGCCCCTGGAGAACTGGATCCAATACGGCGTCCGGGAAGTCTCGCGAGACTTCCCGGACGCCATATTGGATCCATGGCTCCAGGGGTGGCGACATACTTTCTCCAAGATGGCATCCGGGAAGTCTCGCGAGAGTTCCTGGACGCCATATTGGATCCAGTCCTGGGTGCAGCGACATGTCGGGACTCAGGAAGACGCAGGCGCCAGGGAAGAAGCAGGGACGGTGGTAAGTATATCGGAGTGTGTGTCCGTCCGCCCCACCGCTGACCACTCTGCCCACCGCTGACCACTCTGCCCTGCGCTGACCACTCTGCCCACACAGCGCCGCTGCGCTGACCACTCTGCCCACACAGCGCCGCTGCGCTGACCACCCTGCCCACACAGCGCCGCTGCGCTCACCACCCTGCCCACACAGCCCCGCTGCACTGACCACCCTGCCCACACAGCGCCGCTGTGCTGACCACCCTGCCCATACAGCGCCGCTGTGCTGACCACCCTGCCCACACAGCGCCGCTGCACTGACCACCCTGCCCACACAGCGCCGCTGCACTGACCACCCTGCCCACACACAGCGCCGCTGCGCTGACCACTCTGCCCAGCGCACTCGCTGCTAACCACTGAGCCACCGCGCAGTGCTAACCACTGAGCCACAGCCCAGTGCTAACCACTGAGCCACCGCGCAGTGCTAACCACTGAGCCACCGCGCAGTGCTAACCACTGAGCCACCGCGCAGTGCTAACCACTGAGCCACCGCGCACTGCTGACCACTGAGCCACCGCGCACTGCTAACCACTAAGCTGCCTTACAGTGCTCCATCCACCCTCACCCCGCCGCTTTGTCCTCCATCATCCTCCTCCCACCGCTCTGTGCTCCGTCCTCCCCCTGCCTGTACCATTCCATCATCCTCCATCGCTTCCTCCTCCTTCCTTTGTCCGCCTCCTCTCCACCACTCCATCCTCCCCCTGCCTGGGCTGCTCCATCCTCCTCCACCCCACCGCTTCGTCCTCTGTCCTCCTCCTGCCGCTCTGTTCTCCCCCTGCCGCTCTGTCCTCCCCCTGCCGCTCTGTCCTCCCCCTGTCGTTCTGTCCTCCCCCTGCCTGTGCCGCTCCATCCTCCCCCACCGCTTCCTCCTCCTTCCTTTGTCCTCTTCACCTCCGCCACTCCATCCCCCGTCCTCCCCCTGCCCGTGCTGCTTCGTCCTCCCCCACCTCGCTGCTTCATCCTACACCCTCCTCCCCCGCCACTCTGTGCTTAGTCCTCCCCATGCCGCTTCGTCCTCCCCCTGCCTGTGCCACTCCATCCTCCCCCACCCACCGCTTCCTCCTCCTTCCTTTTCCTTCCTCACCTCCGCCACTCTATCCTCCGTCCTCCCCCTGCCTATGCTGCTCCGTTCTCTCCCACCCCGCCGCTTCTCCTGTCCTCCACCCCCCCCACCGCTCTGTGCTTCATCCTCCCCCTGCCGCTCCATCCTCAACCTGCCTGTGCCGCTCCATCCTCCCCCACCGCAACGCTTCCTCCTCCTTCCTTTGTCCTCCTCCCCTCTGCCACTCCATCCTCTGTCCTCCCCCTGCCTGTGCTGCTCCATCTTCCCCCACCCCGCCGCTTCATCCTCCGTCCTCCTCCCCCTGCCGCTCTGTGCTCCATCCTCCCCTGCCGTTCCTTCCTCCCCCTGCCTGTGCTGCTACATCCTCCCACACCCCGCCGCTACCTCCTCTGTCCTCCATCCTCCTCCCCCTGCTGTTCTGTCCTCCCTCCTCCCCCCTGCCACGCCGTTCTTCACCGGCCGCTCCTTCTTCAAAGTTCCTCCCAATTCAGCCCTCACCGCCTTCCCCATGCAATCTCTATTTCTATATTCTAAAATACCCGATGCGTTAGAATCGGGCCACCGAGAGTTCCCGGACGCAATATTGGATCCAGTCCTGGGTGTGGCGACATGTCGGCAGATCAGAGGACTCAGGAAGACGCAGGTGGCAGGGAAGAAGCGGGGACGGTGGTAAATATATCGGAGTGTGTGTCTGTGTGTGTGTGTCCGTCCCCCCCACCGCTGACCACCCTGCCCACGGCGCTGCGCTGACCACCCTGCCCACGGCACTGCGCTGACCACCCTGCCCACGGCACTGCGCTGCCCACTCTGCCCACGGCGCTGTGCTGACCACTCTGCCCACGGCGCTGTGCTGACCACTCTGCCCACGGCGCTGCGCTGACCACTCTGCCCACGCACTCACTGCTAACCCTGAGCCACCGCACTCACTGCTAACCACTCAGCCACCGCACAGTGCTAACCACTGAGCCACCACCCAGTGCTAACCACTGAGCCACCGCGCAGTGCTAACCACTGAGCCACCGCGCAGTGCTAACCACTGAGCCACCGCGCAGTGCTAACCACTGAGCCACCGCACAGTGCTAACCACTGAGCAACCGTATACTCTGCTACCCACTGAGCCACCTGTATACACACAATTCATTTCATCGTACTCCCCTAACTATTAGTAAATAAACTATATATGGATTCTAGACTACCCGACTCTTTAGAATCGGGCCGCCATCTAGTATACTATATGTAGGACTGTGGTGGTGCATTATTCTATATTGAGGACTATGGGGGTGCATTATATTATATGGAGGTCTATTGGGGTGCATAATATATGGAGGAATTTGGGGGTGCAATATACTATGTGGAATACTATGGGGGGGGTTCTGTCAGGGATCAAATCTTGCTGGAGACTAGTCAGAAAGTCTGTTCCCTGAAGGCTTCTCCCTGCTGACTGCCTTGAGTGACCGGTCTCTCCGTATACACGCAAATGGGGTGAATTCACCAGGGACTAGCCTTTCTTGCTACTCTCCTATCTGTCTCGGTCCCCAGAAGCTTTTGGAGTATGTTCTTATTTGAAATGCTGCATTATTTAAGAGTCAACACCTCTATATACAGCAGATAAAACAGGATCCACCATTCACAATAGATGATGTCACAGCTCACCTCCTCCTGTACAATGACTGATAACACCTCTATATACAGTAGATAACACAGGATCCACCATTCACAATAGATGATATCACAGCTCACCTCCTCCTCCTGTACAATGACTGATAACACCTCTGTATACAGTAGATAACACAGGATCCACCATTCACAATAGGTGATATCACTGCTGACCTCCTCCTGTACAATGACTGATAACACCTCTATATACAGTAGATAACACAGGATCCACCATTCACAATAGATGATATCACAGCTCACCTCCTCCTGTACAATGACTGATAACTCCTCTATATACAGTAGATAACACAGGATCCACCATTCACAATAGGTGATATCACAGCTCACCTCCTCCTGTACAATGACTGATAACACCTCTATATACAGTAGATAACACAGGATCCACCATTCACAATAGGTGATATCACAGCTCACCTCCTCCTCCTGTACAATGACTGATAACACCTCTATATACAGTAGATAACACAGGATCCACCATTCACAATAGGTGATATCACAGCTCACCTCCTCCTGTACAATGACTGATAACACCTCTATATACAGTAGATAACACAGGATCCACCATTCACAATAGATGATATCACAGCTCACCTCCTCCTGTACAATGACTGATAACACCTCTGTATACAGTAGATAACACAGGATCCACCATTCACAATAGGTGATATCACTCCCCAGAAGCTTTTGGAGTATGTTCTTATTTGAAATGCTGCATTATTTAAGAGTCAACACCTCTATATACAGCAGATAAAACAGGATCCACCATTCACAATAGATGATGTCACAGCTCACCTCCTCCTGTACAATGACTGATAACACCTCTATATACAGTAGATAACATAGGATCCACCATTCACAATAGATGATATCACAGCTCACCTCCTCCTCCTGTACAATGACTGATAACACCTCTGTATACAGTAGATAACACAGGATCCACCATTCACAATAGGTGATATCACTGCTGACCTCCTCCTGTACAATGACTGATAACACCTCTATATACAGTAGATAACACAGGATCCACCATTCACAATAGGTGATATCACAGCTCACCTCCTCCTGTACAATGACTGATAACACCTCTATATACAGTAGATAACACAGGATCCACCATTCACAATAGGTGATATCACAGCTCACCTCCTCCTCCTGTACAATGACTGATAACACCTCTATATACAGTAGATAACACAGGATCCACCATTCACAATAGGTGATATCACAGCTCACCTCCTCCTGTACAATGACTGATAACACCTCTATATACAGTAGATAACACAGGATCCACCATTCACAATAGATGATATCACAGCTCACCTCCTCCTCCTGTACAATGACTGATAACACCTCTATATACAGTAGATAACACAGGATCCACCATTCACAATAGGTAATATCACAGCTCACCTCCTCCTCCTGTAAGATGACAGGTAACACCTCTATATATGGGAGGGTTGGTAATGACAGGTGGGAGAGGATATAGGTCTTGGGTCCCTGATTTTTTCTGACCCTAGCATAGCAACGCCCCTCCTGCTCTCCTTGAAGACCATGAATAGATCATGTACAAACATGTATGCTCATGTGTTCTGAGTAAGTAATGGCGTGGGGGCGCCATAAGGCAAATTCGCACAGGGCACCATTCAACATAAGGCCGGCCCTGGGCAGAGCTAAAGGTTTGGTCGCCAGAATGGGTCAGGGCTTTTGAAAATTTGAAGAAATGTTTTATGTCTAATCATGTGCTTGTTCAACCAGGCCTCCAGAGGCCTTTCATTGTGGAGGTAGATGCTTCTGAGGTTGGGGTGGGGGCTGTATTGTCTCAAATTCCAAAGACCTTAAATAACCTGTGACCATGTGTCTTTTTCTCTAAAAGATTTCTCCTGCTGAAAGAAACTATGATGTGGGCAATCATTAGTTGCTTCCTGTCAAATAGTTTTTTGAAGAATTGAGGCATTTTTTCAAACGAGCCGTTCATCAAGTCAAGTCAAGCTGAAGTTGGATCCCAGGTTCATTGGTCCGTATGAGATTTTGGAGGTAGTCACTCTGTTATGGATGCCCCCACACCTTTCGGGTGAGGCTCTCGTCTTAATTGTCTGCCTAGAAGTCATACAGGACGTTCAGAACATATTGATAAGAACTTCTATAACTTCTATACGGCTACCTCTAAGTCAAAACATTAGGGAAAAGAGCAAGGCCAAGGCTCTTTTCCTACAAACAGGCCTCTAGCCCTTTCTAAGAGAATTCTGAATGTCTTCTAATAAATAATATAAATCATTAACTATTTATTGCCATAACAACTCCAGTTGCCTTCCGATTAAAACTCCCCAGGTCGAGACTTCCGCTTCTGGCGCTGCGGGGATGGCAGCCTGAGGAGACAGCTCCTGGGACCGCGCCGAAAATCCGCCTCAATCCTACCGTGAAAGCATGCATCCGACTCTCACCCATGCTGGCGGCGACTCCCCGAGGCACAGGGACCCTGGACAGGTATGTCCTGAGGAGCTCGGGGAAAGACACAGCTGAGACTCACAGAGACAAGCCACGAGGCGGGAACCTGAGAAAGATGGCGGCAGAAGCGAGGGGCCGCACACTACTAAAACTCCCAACCGGCCGCAGTCGCAGCTGCTCCGGAGCTGGGAGAGAGAGGGCTGCGGCTGTAACAGATGGAGGAGAACGGGCAGGAAAACTAGTTCCAACACAGGAGAGTGAGTCCCCCGTTTGCAGAGTTGGGGAGGTGGGTGAGAGGGAGACAGGGGCCCAAAGCGATCCCCTGGAGGAAAACCCTGAAATAGTGATTGCAACCTCTTTACATCCAGTCAATTCAGGGACCATTGATGTGCGGGCACTGGCAAGAGAGGTGGCCCCGTTCATCTCAGCCGATCTGAAATCACTTATCAAAGAACCATAACAGAGGCTGTGGCAGGCATTCATCAGACTACCATACAGCACGGGGAGAGATTACAGGAAGCGGAGCGCAGATTGTCAGAAGCTGAAGACAGGATATTAAGTCTGGAGAGTCACATAGCTTCACTCCAGAAGCACTGAGCCTACTCAGAAGAGAAACTAGATGATTTGGAGAATCGCTTAAGGAGGAATAACCTGAGAATGGTGGGGTTACCTGAATCTTTTGCGGCTGGACTATTAGACACCATTTGGGAGGAAGACCTACCGAAAGCCCTGGGATACCATACCCAATGCAAAGTTGAGAGATCCCACAGGGTAGGCCCCCCGAAGGACCCCAAAGACAGCCCGAGACAAGTTATTGCACGTTTCCTAAATTTCAAAGACAAAGAGAGACTGCTTAAGGAGTACAAGTCCAAGAGAAAGTCGTTTAGCCCGGCATGCTCGTTACTATACAAGAAGAATGTCAGTTTTCAACTAGCATACCCCGCCACACTGAGGTTCAGAGACTGGAATGGAGATACAAAGTCTTTCTCAAATGGCAAAGTAGCGCTGCAGTATTTACAACAAGGACCCCCGGAATCAGCAAAAGACCACCGAGCAACGGGAGACACAAGGTCCTCGGTATCACCGCCTCAACAATCCTATGCGGCCAAGGCAGCTGCCTCATTAGACTCTAGGAGCGATCGAGCCAGGAAAGATGACAGCAGCTCATGGTTGAGGGTCCAGCATAAAAAGAAGGATCGAAAACAACAATAACAACATCAACGAGAGAGCCGAACAGAAGGACTACCATGCGACGCCAGCAAAGGGTCTGAAAGAAAAGCCTATACACTTGGGAGGAATATGATGTGGCCCGCCTAATCTACAGCCAGCTAGCTGCCTCTCACGACTACCCCTGAAGTCATTTTTCACTCGCTTATCCTTTTCTTACTCTCTCTCCATCCCACTCCCCCCCCCCCCACCTTTTTTCCTTTTTTTTTTTATTATTTTTTTTTTCTTCTCTCTCCCTTATACAGGTTGTTTTGAGGAACTGATCTGGGGCTATCATGAAAATCTGGACGACTCCACATAATTACTCAGAACTGTGAGTGACGTGGGATACATAACTCGCCTGAAGCCCAGATGTGGCAAAGGGGGAGGGTCGTGTGTCATGGACACAAGGGATCCAGTTTCCAGGTCCCTGTAATCTTATTATAAGACTCACATGGTGGGGACAAATAATATAACTTTCCTGACGAGGAGACGGAATCTCAGGCATGCCTCCTATATCAACTGTATATGGTACTATTGGGAAACCTGATTTCTCCCCCTTTCCCTTCTCTAGCCCCTCGCCCTGCCACGCGTTCCCCTCTCCCTCCTTCCCCCTACCCCGCCCTTCCTCTCCCCACCCAGTTTATATTCTCTTATACAGGGACACACATACTCAAAGGATGTTTTACAATTACTAAGTTACAGGAAGCAACAATGGCGCGGTCCGTGCAGGGCCCGCGCAGAAAAAGGGGAGTCACGATGCAAAGAAATGTTTTGCCGAGGAGAATACAAAATGGGAAAAATTCTCTCTCGAGTGGGAAAATTGTTAGAAAGGTTTTTGTTTATATTAGTAGTTTTTTATGTACCTTGAAGTGGGCTATTATTATGATTCTTAATGTACAGGATGGTAAATGCTTGATTATATCACAGTATTTTAAGACCACGTTACCCCTCCTTCGAAGGGTCACACAGAAACCAACCACAGAGATAGGGGCCAGTAACGGCCTTGCACAACAAAATGGCATCTGAGAATGATACGACTGGTGACCTGGAACGTTAAGGGATTGAGATCCCCTAATAAAAGGTTCATGGTACTGAGGCACTTAAAAAGATTACACACTGACATTGCCTTATTACAGGAAACCCACCTACTCACACATGAGCTACATTATATCCAGAAACTTTGGGTGGGATCGGCTTGGATTTCGGGAGCTCAAAACAGAAAGGCAGGGGTATTAGATCTTGTCAACAAGCACCTTGCTTGTTCCTTAATATCTGTCTCCCAGGATCAAGAAGGAAGACTCATACTTGTAGTATTAAAGATACTTGATCAACAGATCAGTATTTACAATGTCTATGCGCCAAATAGTTCACGTTCCCAGTTTTTTGGAACGCTTCACTCGAAGATACTGGGTGACAGAGAATCCAACATTATTATTGGTGGAGATTTTAATGAAGTAATGAGGGAAGACATAGACAGACAGAGAATTGCTACAGGGGAAACAGGGACTTTGATGGGAACTAGGAGCCAAAAGGCGTTAGCAGATATGACAAAAGCTCTGGGACTGGCTGATGTGTGGCGAGTTCTCCATCCACAAGATGTCGAATTCTCGCACTTCTCACCCACATTCTTCATGGTCGCGTATAGATCTGTTCTTGGCAAATGCCCAATCAATGCGACTAATTGAGGAAGCGGAGATAGAGAATATGGATATATATCGGACCATAGCACGATACGCATAGACTTATTTGGATTCACAACCTAGGGGCTCAGATATAATATGGAGATTTCCCTCACACCTGTCCACCAACGGTGATTTTAAAACCAAACTTAAGGAATGGTGGTCTAAGTTCTCCATAGATAACGACATACATAAGTAGGATCACAAATTATTCTGGGGGGCAGGGAAGGCCGTGATAAGAGGACAAATCATAGCTCACACTTAAAATTAGAGAACAATTCATCACAGCCAGTGAAAAGGTGGCAGATAAATATGGGATATTCCGTAATACACACGACCCTTTAGACAAAAAATATTGGTTGGAGGCTAAAAAAAAAAAAAGAGTATGACCATTGGGCAGAACAGAGAGAAATCCTGGTACGGGAACAGCTAGATGTTGACCTCAACAAATTTGGGGATAAGGGGGTCGCTTAATGGCCAGACTGGCTAAGGGTAGAAGTCATTCTGACCCAATCATGGCTCTCAGGCGGAAAGGAGGAGATACCACTAACAAGCCGAAAGAAATAAACTCAATCTTCGGGGAGTTCTATCGCCATCTATATAGCACAGATATTAATCAGACCCAGAGGGCGGAAGACTGGTTGGAGAGGGTGCCACTCACCTCGGTGTCTGAGATAGACCTGGAAGAATTGAATGAGCCTGTAATGGAGGCTGAGGTTGACATGGCTATCCGCCACCTGGGAAATGGCAAGGCACCAGGACCCGATGGATTTTCCGGGGAATTCTATAAACTCTTATGTGAGGAAATAACCCCGATCCTGACCAAATTGTTTAATGACATGACTGAAGGAGACTCCATTCCAAACGACTCAAATGTAGCCTATATTAAACTATTACCCAAGGGGGACAGGGATAGAGAGGATCCAGCGAATTATAGAGACCCATCTCTCTAATAAATCTTGACATTAAAATCTTGTCAAAGATTATGGCGGACAGGTTGGCCCGGATTCTTCCTGATCTTATACAAAAACAACAAACAGGTTTCATTAAGGCAGGTCAGCTGTGACTAACGTCCGTAAGGCCATTATGGTCATGGATGCGGTAAGGAACGAGACAGGTAAAGGGAGGGGTGGCCCAGCCATGGTCACTCTAGATGCGGAAAAGGCCTTCGATAATGTGAGGTGGCCATGGCTGGGTATAGTTCTAGATCGAATGAAGATACAAGGAAGGTTCCGTCTGTTCTTACAGACTGTTTATGCTAATCCAACAGCATGGGTACATACGCCAGGGTTTCTATCGCCTAAATTTCCATTGCAGAAGGGAACCAGGCAGGGTTGCCCACTGTCCTCACTCTTATTCAATCTGGCCTTGGAACCGCTGGCGAGGTTCATTAATAACTAAAGCTCATTTAAAGGCATCAAGGTGGGACAGGCAGAAGTGAAGTCTGCTATGTTCGCAGATGATATTATCCTCTTTATGGACAATCCAGATAGAGACCTGCCGGCCATGGTCATAGATTTAGAGACGTTTGGAGAGTACTCAGGATTTAAACTGAACAGGAAGAAATGCGAAATCCTGAGGATAAGGGGTGGGGGAGATATGAGCGAGCCTCTAAAAGCCCTGGGGATTCCTATGGCCCGCTCCTATACCAAATACCTTGGACTTTTAATAGGTAGATCTCTGGGCCAGGTGTATTCGCTCAATTATAGACCGCTCTTCGACAAGATAGAACAGGAGTTGAAGAGATGGGCTGGATTACCCTTCTCTTTATTGGGGCGTTGTCATTTGTTGAGAATGGTGAGTTTCGCGAGACTTCTCTACCCCATGCAAACCCTACCCTTACTCCTAAAACACTCAGACATCCAAAGACTAAACAAGGCTTTTTCGACTTTCATTTGGAGGGGAAGAAAAACGAGATTACGCTTAGGGGCATTGATGTTGCCTAAAGATAGAGGAGGCACTAATCTACCTGATATACGAGGTTATAATTTGGCCTGTATAATGAGACACGCAGTGGAATGGATCAACCATACCGAAAGATATTCAGATAAACAACTGGAAACAGCTTTTTGTGCCCCATGGGATAGATGTTCATTGTTACACACGCCTTTACCGAACCTACCAAAACATATCAAACACTCAGTCACCTTTAGAGACTCAATTATGACATGGAAAGCAGTGAGAAAAAAATGTGGGTTATCATGGAGAATGTCCAAGTATCTTAATCCGTGGGCTTATCCTATTTTCGAGATGGGATGGAATAATAAGCTGTTTGGGCAGTGGAGAGGGAAAGGGGTGAGAAAGATGGGAGATCTGATTCATCTGACGGATAGACGCTGGTTGACGTGTCAGGAGATTGTGGAGAAGTTTGACCTTAAGGGTTCACAGGTGCTTCAGTATTTACAGATAAAACACCAAAGAATCTACGACTAATTCGTGTGACAGACTAATTAATTTAGACACCTTTCAACTGAATATATCTGTGATTTATAAAGAATTAAGGGGGATTCTGATTCCGGAGGGATCAACTCGCATCTTCACTAAGTGGAGTAGATTTCTGTCCTCTGAGGATGTGGTAGACGATGCCTTAGCAGGACTAGAAAAAGTGAGGCGGCACATATTGAATGAGCAATGGAGAGACTCCCACTTTCGAATTATCCATGGGCTTATCTATGGCTTCAACTTTCCACAGTCCGCGACTAACCCAGATAGACTGACTAGCTGCCCTAAATGTCAACAGGACAGAACTGACATGATTCATGGAATCTGGAGTTGTGCTAAAGTGCAAGAGTTCTGGCTGATGATCAGAAATATGATCACCGCAATGTGCGATAATACGGTGGAGATGACTCCTATGAATTATATATTCCAGAACTTTGAATCATCACAAAGACAAAACTCAGGGTATCACTTGGCACATGTTCTGATCTTGCTGGCTAAAAGAATGCTACTCTCTTTTTGGCTTAGAGCGGACTTACCTAGAGAATCAGATGTTCTGATAGGTTTGTCCAAAGCGATGGACATTGATAGGAGGGAAGCGTTAAGAGATAAGGAATTCCTAACAGGTACCTTTATGAAAAAGTGGAGAAGCTATATAGAGTCACGAGAAACGTACGAAGAGATCCAACAAATCATGAGCCCATTTAGGGGGACCTCTTGGTACCTTCTAGAAGAAATTAATCACTCCTTGGGGAAACTGGGGAATTAGAAAATGTGTAACTAGGGAAACATTAGGTCAAAATTCAGGGATAAAATATTGAGAGCGAGAACCCAACCTGTTTCAATGTACACTTAAAGAAAGCGTATCTTAACGCCCACTTCAATGTTTTAATATTTTGATATTTGTTTTCATGTATGTTAGCAATTTGCTGATAAAAGTTATGGAGGAAAAGGGATTGTTACATATGCCATGCAAAATGTACCTCAGTTGTAATGATACTATTCCTATTCAATGTATCTGAATGATGTATGCTATGTGGTGATAATTCTTTAATAAAAATGATATTTAAAAAAAAAAAACTCCCCAGGTCGTTCCGTATTCCTAATGTGTTTGACAAGTCATTGTTGAAGGAGTTTGTCCCCTCTGCTCTGTCTCCTTCACATCCAGTGTTCGTTGAGGGGACCCTGGAATATGAGGTTCAAAGGATCATTGATTCCCAAAAGGTCCAGAATTCCCTTCAATATCTGGTGCATTGGAAGTGGTATGGACCTGAAGAACGGTCCCGGGTTCCGGCTCATTCGGTAATCGCTGACCAGTTGGTCCGAGCCTTTCATCGGAAACCTGGGAGTCCAGTAGCCCCCCGCCCCCCTTCAAGAGGGGGTACTGTCATGATTTCCACATTGAACAAATGTTCTTGGTTTGTGGAGACTGTCAGCCTGGGCTGGCTCTGTGTCTCAATCACCTAAATTCAACTCAATTAATTAGGCCTCTCTTTAATCAAGCTTGCAGCTATACTCAGTGTCAATTGTACACTTGATTCTGGCTGTGTGGACTTGATATCCCTGTGCTCTGAAACAGACCTTGCCTGACTTAGCTATCTTGCCTGGACCTGACTCTCTGCTTGAGTCCTGACTCCTCTTTCGGTTTGTTCCTTTGTATTCTCTTTTTGTCTCTCTGGTTTCATGACTTTAGCTTGAATTGGATATCGCTTCTAACCACCCTTGTTGTACTACGCCATTTCCTGGACCTGACCTCGGATTGTTTTGACCTCTCTTTGCTACCAGTAAGTAGTATTATTGTTATTTATTTTCCATATATTTCTGTTTGTCTTCTGCTTCTCTGAGACTAGTTATTACTTGTGACCAGCACACATCACCATTACGTTTTGCCGTTAGAAGGTCATTAGTCACTTTGATGAGGGCAGTTTCTGTAGAATGTAGGAGGTGAAAACCAGACTGTAATGGATCTAGAAGAGAGTGGAGAGGTAACGGGTGAGGTGAGTGTAGACCAGGCGCGCCAAGAGCTTAGAGATGAAGGAGAGATTGGAGACAGGTCTGTAATTTTTAGTTCAGGATAGGTCAAGAGAAGATTTCTTTAATAATGGAGTAATAATAGAATGTTTGAAGGAGGAGGGAGAGATGCCAGAAGAGAGGGAGAAATTGAAGACTTTGGTTAGGTGAGTAGTGGCAACTGGAGAGAGGGACTGGAATGGGGTCAGTGGTGCATGTAGTGGGATGAGAGGAAGAGAGGAGCCTGGAGACGTCTTCTGTGACTGGTTCAAATATGGACCCGCAGGTAATGTGGGTAAGAATGGGAGTAGCAGCACTTGGAGGCCGGGACCTGATATCCTGGCGGATGTTGTCTTTTTTCTCCATAAAGTAAGAAGCCAGATCATCAGTACAGAGGTCAGTAATAGGGGCCTACACTTTAAGACTGAGCAGAGAGTGAAAGGTGTCAGAGTGTTTTTTTGGATTGTTGGATAGTGAGGAGATCACAGTGGTGAAGTAGGTTTGTTTGGTAAGGTGAAGGGCAGAGTTGTAGGTTTTTAACATGAATTTAAAATGGATAAAGTTTTCTTGGAAGCAAGTTTTCCTCCATAAGCCTTCAGCACTCCTAGAGCATCGCTGGAAGAATCAAGTTTGTGATGTGAGCCAGGGCTGTTTTACTCTGTGTTTGGAGGTTCTGAGGGTGAGGGGCGCTACTTGGTCCAGGGAGTTTCTGAGAGTGTCATTGCAGTGATTACTGCCAGATCCTGGACAGGAGAATGAGGAGATTGGGGACAGTGATGAGTGTTGAGAGTCAGAGTGTTTGAGGGTTGATGGCCTGAAGATTTCTGAATAAGTAATAAATAGGAGTGCGCTGTGGTGGGCGAGGGTTTGTGAGTATGAAGGAGAGATTGTTATGATCACAGAGAGGAAGAGGCGAGTTATTGAAGGAAGAGGTGGAATATAGCCAGGTAAAAAAAAGGTCAAGGGTGTTGCCATCTTTGTGTATTTCGGCGGTTAAGAGCTGTGAGAGGCCAAGAAAAATTTGAGATAGGAGCTGGGATGCAGATGGGGAGATGGGGCTGTTTATGGGGATATTAAAGTCTCCCAGAATAAGGGTTGGTAATTCTGAGGACATGGAAGTGCGGCAGTCACGCGGAGAAATGGTTGAGGTACTGGAGGGGTGAGCCAGGTAAGCCATGAGAAATTGCAGCAAGGGAAGCAGTGTCTGAATCCTGGATGCAGGTTTCAGTGAAGGCCAGCAGGTTAACCCCTTCCAGACCCTTGGCCCACCCCCTGGGCCATGGAATGATCGGGCTCCTGCAGGTCGAGTGAGGGTGTCACTGACCTGTCACTCGGCCTGCAGGTACATGGGGAGTTGTACAACACCCCAGGGGGGGTCGATTTGCCCCCACCCCCCACCCCCCGGCTACAGGCGTGGTGATTGGCACTCAAAGGTGAAAGTGAAAATCACCGCGCCTGTAATGCTTCCCTGTCTGCCGCTGCTATCCCTACCTCCAATCTTCTCCCCTGTCATCCTCTAACTGTCCCCTGCCCCCCACCTCTCTTTCCTGCCCTCTCTTCATCTTTCTTACCCCCCCGCTTCCTTTTCCTGCCGCCTGCTTCCTGTCCCTGCCGCCCGCTTCCTCTTCCTGCCGCCCGCCTCCTCCTGCCTGCTCCCGCTTCCTCCTGCCTGCCCCCGCTTCCTCCTAAGTGCCCCCCTACTTCTCCTGTCACCCCCCCTCTTCCCCTTCCTGCCCCCCCGATCATCGGAGCGGCGATCGCCTCTCCCACTCACCCCTCCGGCGGCCGCTCTGTCTCCACTGCGTCCCGCTCCTCCTCCTCCTCTTCACCGCCTCCGGATCTGACAGCTCTGTGCTGGAGCTGCCAGATCACTTTCTACAGCTAGATCCTGAGGATCTAGCTGCAGGAAGTGATCTGACAGCTCCAGCACAGTGATCCACAGTGACCATTATGTGATCACTGTGGATCACTGTGCTGGATCTGTCAGATCACTTTCTACAGCTGGATCCTGAGGATCTAGCTGCAGGAAATGATCTGACAGCTCAAGCACAGTGATCCACAGTGACCATTATGTGATCACTGTGCTGGAGCTGTCAGATCACTTTCTGCAGCTGGATCCTGGGGATCGAGCTGCAGAAAGCAATCTGACAGCCCGGGCGCACTGATGCACATAGTGGGTCTCTGCGCCCGGGCTCTTTGATCGCTGCTCTACAGCCCGATCTCCCTGCATGGGCATCGAGCTGCAGAAAGTGATCTGACACCCCGGGCACAGTGACCCACTATGTGCATCACATGCGCCTGGGCTGACAGATCGCTTTCCGCAACTCGATCCCCATGCAGGGGGATCGAGCTGCAGAAAATAATCTGACAGCCTGGGCGCAGTGATGCACATAGTGGGTCACTGTGCCCAGGCTCTTAGATCGCTGCTCTGCAGCCCGATCTCCCTGCATGGGCATCGAGCTGCAGAAAGCGATCTGACAGCCCGGACGCAGTGATGCACATAGTGGGTCAATGCGCCTGTGCTGCCAGATCGCTTTCCGCCGCTCGATCCCCATGCATGGGGATCGATCTGCGGAAAGTGATCTGGCAGCCCAGGCGCAGTGATGCACATAGTGGGTCACTGCGCCCGGGGTGTCATATCACTTTCTGCAGCTCGATCACCATGCTGGCGGATTGGGCTCCAGAGTAGCGATTTGAAAGCAAAGGCGATCGAGCGGCGTGGGACCTTCGTTGTGTACTACGTCGGAGACAATCGAACGTCGTGGGACCTTCATTATGGACTACGTCGGAGCGATCGGGCGTCGTGGGACCTTCATTGTGGACTACGTCGGATCTTTTTATAATAAAGATGGAGTCCGAATTGTGTCTGTTTTTTTTTTCAAATAAAAAGATTTTTCTCTGTGTGTATTTATTGACTATTTACCGTACTAGAGATTCCTAATGGCGGGTCTAACATTGGCCCTATATTATGAATCTCGGGCTTAGTGCCAGCTGCCAATAAAAAGCTGGCATTAACCCCTTTATTACCCAGTTAGCCACTGGCACCAGGGCAACTGGAAGAGCGTGGGTACAGCGCCAGAAAATGGTGCTTCAATGAATGCGCCATTTTCTGGGGTGGCTGCGGGCTGCAATTTGCACCAGGGGGGGCCAGAACGCTTGGGCCTCTCTATGCTGAGGATTCCATCCCCAGCTGCCTAGTTGTACCTGGCTGGACCAAAAATATGGCGGAGCCCCACGTAATTTTTTTTTCTAGAATTAGTTCTAGAAATTAAAAAAAAAAAAGGGCTTCGCTGTATTTTGGTTCCAGCCAGGTATGACGAGGCAGCTGGGGGCTGGTGGCAGTCCGTAGCTGCCAAGTTGTACCTGGCTGGACCAAAAATATGGCGGAGCCCTATGTCATTTTTTTTCTAGAAATAATTCTAGAAATAAAAAAAAAATAGGCTTCGCTGTATTTTTGGTTCCAGCCAGGTACAATGAGGCAGCTGGGGGCTGGTGGCAGTCCGTAGCTGCCAAGTTGTACCTGGCTGGACCAAAAATATGGCAGAGCCCCATGTCATTTTTTTTTTTTAAATTCTACAAATAAAATGACATGGAGCTTTGCCGTATTTTTGGTTGCCAGCCAGGTACAACTTGGCAGCTAGGGGGCTGGAATCCTCAGCATGGAGAGACCCAAATGTATTGGGTCCCCTATGCTGCGAATTGTAACTACTAGACTAGTATGTTTTTTCACAAAAAGTTTCTTTATTCATTTATACGTCTCAATTTGTGAAGCACATGGGGGTTCAAAGTGCTCACTGTGCATCTAGATATGTTCCCTGGGGGGTCTAGTTTCCAAAATGGGGTCACTTGTGGGGGATCTCAAATGTTTAGGCACACAGGGGCTCTCCATACGCGACCTGGTGTCCGCTAACAATTCCAATTGTTGGTAAACACCAGGTTGCGTATGGAGAGCCCCTGTGTGCCTAAACATTGGAGCTCCCCCACAAGTGACCCCATTTTGGAAACTAGACCCCCCAAGGAACCTATCTAGATGCATAGTGAGCACTTTGAATCCCCTGGTGCTTCACAAACCCAATCCGTAATAAGGTAAAAATACTTTTTTTTCACACAAATTTTCTTTTTTAATTTGTACGGATCAATTTGTGAAGCACCTGGGGGTTCAAAGGGCTCACTATGCATCTAGATATGTTCCCTGGGGGGTCTAGTTTCCAAAATGGGGTCACTTGTGGGGGAGCCCCAATGTTTAGGCACACAGGAGCTCTCCAAATGCGACATGGTGTCTGCTAACAATTTGAGCTGATTTTCCATTCAAATTGTTAGTGGACACCATGTCGCGTTTGGTGAGCCCCTGTGTGCCTAAACTTTGGAGCTCCCCCACAAGTGACCCCATTTTGGAAACTAGACCCCCCAAGGAACCTATCTAGATGCATAGTGAGCACTTTGAATCCCCAGGTGCTTCACAAACTGATCCGTAATAAGGTAAAAATACTTTTTTTTCACACAAATTTTCTTTTTTAATTTGTACGGATCAATTTGTGAAGCACCTGGGGGTTCAAATGGCTCACTATGCATCTAGATATGTTCCCTGGGGGGTCTAGTTTCCAAAATGGGGTCACTTGTGGTGGAGCCCCAATGTTTAGGCACACAGGGGCTCTCCAAATGCGATATGGTGTCCGCTAACAATTTGAGGTGATTTTCCATTCAAATTGTTAGCGGACACCATGTCGCGTTTGGAGAGCCCCTGTGTGCCTAAACTTTGGAGCTCCCCCACAAGTGACCCCATTTTGGAAACTAGACCCCCCAGGGAACTTATCTAGATGGGTGGTGAGTATATTGAACCCCCACATGCTTTACAAATTGATCTGTGAATATGGAAAAAGTACTTTTTTTTCACAAAAATGTTATTTTAGCCTCAATTCTTTCATTTTCACATGGGTAACAGGATAAAATTCATCCTAAAATTTGTTGGGCAATTTCTCCTGAGTACACCGATACCTCATATGTGGTCATAAACCACTGTTTTGACGCGCGGCAGGGCTCAGAAGTGAAGGAGCCCCATTTCACTTTTTGAATGGAAAATTAGCTCCAAAGGTCAAATTGCTCTCTTTCCCTTCAGAGCCCTGCCGTGCGCTCAAACGGTGGTTTATGATCACATATGTGGTATCGATATACTCAGGAGAAATTGCCCAACAAATTTTAGGATCCATTTTATCTTGTTGCCCATGTGAAAATGAAAAAATTGAGGATACAAGAACATTTTTGTTAGAAAAATTAAAATATCCATTTTTTTGTTTCCAATTTGCTTAGTTCCTGTGAAGCACCTGAAGGGTTAATAATCTTCTTGAATGTAGTTTTGAGTAGCTTGAGGGGTGCAGTTTTTGGAACGGTGTCACTTTTGGGTGTTTTCTGTCATGTAAACCCCTCAAAGGGACTTCAAATGGGATGTGGTCACTTAAAAAAATGGTTTTGTAAATTTTGGTGGAAAAATGAAAAATTGCTCATGAACTTTGAACCCTTATAACTTCCTAACAAAATTTTTTTTTTTTCCAAAATTGTGCTGATGTAAAGTAGACATGTGGGAAATATTATTTCATAACTATTTTGTGTCACATAACTCTCTGGTTTACCAGAAGAAAAATTCAAAATTTGAAAATTGCAAAATTTTCAAAATTTTTGCCATATTTTTGATTTTTTCACAAATAAACGCAAAAATTATTGACCTAAATTTAATACTAACATGAAGCCCAATATGTCACGAAAAAACAATCTCAGAATCGCTAGCATCCGTTGAAGCGTTCCCGAGTTATAACCTCATAAAGGGACACTGGTCAGAATTGCAAAAAATGGCAAGGTCATGAAGGGGTTAAGCGTGCAGTTAAAAGAGGGAGATGAATGTGTGCAGGTAATGTTAATTAGGTTAGTAGGGTTTCTATGTGAGGTGGTGGAGGGGTTGAAGTTGACAGAGGGTGGACCAGGGTTGGGAGAGATATCACCTGACAGGAGCAGGAGCAAAAAGAGAAAGCGCAAATAGTTTATGGATTATGATGCAAAACTTTAGAATATGATGGACTGAGATTCTTCAGTAAACTGAAGATAGCATGGGAGCTGTACATGGGTAAGGAAGGAGAGAGAGGCTGATGTGAATGAGTGGTGATGGAGGGAGGATGGGGTGGTGAAAAAGGGTGGCAAAAGCACATAGGAAAACAAACAATGAAATATGAGACATAGTGTAGATTGATAGTGAAAAGAATTATACAAATTGTTTTTAGTTTCTAGCTATTCCATTACCTTCCAGTCCATTCTAGTCCAAATCAAGTCTAATTCAAAGTATTGTACTTAGAAAGAAGTAGTTTGAAAGATGGCTGGATCAGACTCATGGTTCCGAATATATCTGCAGCTAAGGGTAATCAGGTGTGACTGAGGGGGTGGATAAGGAGAGACCACATGCAAAGAAAGAGTGAAACACAGGTCATAAATGAGAGGGAGGGAGGAAAGAGTTGGATTGACCTGTCAAACATATATCAGAATGAAATAAGCAAGAAGAATGCAATATACAGTGCCTTGTGAAAGTATTTGGCCCCCTTGAACTTTTCAACCTTTTGCCAAATTTCTGGCTTCAAACAAAGATATAAATTCTAATTTTTTTTTTTTGAAGAATCAACAAGTGGGACACAATCGTGAAGTGGAACAAAATTTATTGCATATTTTAAACTTATGTAACAAATAAAAGACTGAAAAGTGGGGCGTGCAATATTATTTTTCCCCCTTGAGTTAATACTTTCCTGCCCCATAGACTATCATAGGTAAGAGTGCTATCTGATGTGTGAACAGTCCCATAGACTATCATAGGTACAAGTGCTATCTGATGTATGAACAGCTCCATATACTATCATAGGTACGAATGCTATCTGTGATGTGTGAACAGCTCCATAGAGTATCATAGGTGTGAGTGCTATCTATGACATGTTAATAGCATTATAGACTATCGTAGGTGTGAGTGCTATCTGTGATGAGTGTAACAGTCCCATAGACGATCGTAGGTGTGAGTGCTATCTGTGCCGTGTGACCAGTCGCATAGACTATAATGGGTATGAAGGCTATCTGATGTGTTAACAGCCTCATAGACTATCATAGGTTGAGCACTGTCATAGGAACGAGTGCTATCTGTGATATGTGAACAGCCCCATAGACTATCATAGGTTGAGCACTGTCATAGGAACGAGTGCTATCTGTGATATTTGAACAGCCCCATAGAATATCATAGGTGCACGTGCTATCTGTGATATGTGAACAGCCTTATAATCTATATATGTTCTAGAGAGAGCGGCACTCGGGTGGATGAAGTGCAGTTGCAGCTTTATTAATTAACAGTCCATGAGGTGAACATGCAGGGAGGGAGAATGCAGGATGATGATCACCATCGTCCTGCATTCTTCTCCCTCCCTGCTTGTTCACCTCATGGACTCTTAATTAATAAAGCTGCAACTGCACTTCATCCACCCAAGTGCCGCTCTCTCTATAATTTCTATGGATCTTCAACCCTAGCTGTACACCGCTGGAGGAGGACGCCACTTTCTGGATCTGTGCTGTTTACCACCGCACCGCAGGTCAGTGCCTGGTTTTCATCACACACTGCACATAACCTTATAGACTATCGTAGGTGTGATTACTATCTGTGACATTAGAACAGCCTTATAGACTATCGTAGGTGTGAGTGCTATCTGTGCCGTGTAAACAGTTCCATAGAATATCATTGATACTAGTGCCATCTGTGATATGTGAACAGTCCCATAGATTATCATAAGCATGAGTACTATTTGTGTTATGTGAACAACCCCATAGAATATCATAGGTGTGAGTGCTATCTGTAACATGTTAACAGCTCCATAGACTATCATAGGTACGAGTGCTATCTGTGATGTGTAAACAGTCCCATAGACGATCATAGGTACAAGTGCTATCTGTGATGTGTGAACAGCTTCATAGACGATCATAGGTACAAGTGCTATCTGTGATGTGTGAACAGCCCCATAGACGATCATAGGTAGGAGGGATATCTGTGCTGTGTGAACAGCCCTATAGAAGATCATAGGTACAAGTGCTATCTATGATGTGTGAACAGCTTCATAGACGATCATAGGTACAAGTGCTATCTGTGATGTGTGAACAGCCCCATAGACGATCATAGGTAGGAGGGATATCTGTGCTGTGTGAACAGCCCTATAGAAGATCATAGGTACAAGTGCTATCTGTGATGTGTGAACAGCTTCATAGACGATCATAGGTACAAGTGCTATCTGTGATGTGTGAACAGCCCCATAGACGATCATAGGTAGGAGGGATATCTGTGCTGTGTGAACAGCCCTATAGAAGATCATAGGTACAAGTGCTATCTGTGATGTGTGAACAGCTCCATAGACGATCATAGGTACAAGTGCTATCTGTGATGTGTGAACAGCCCCATAGACGATCATAGGTACAAGTGCTATCTGTGATGTGTGAACAGCCCCATAGACGATCATAGGTAGGAGGGATATCTGTGCTGTGTGAACAGCCCTATAGAAGATCATAGGTACAAGTGCTATCTGTGATGTGCGAACAGCTCCATAGACGATCATAGGTACGAGTGCCATCTGTGCTGTGTGAACAGTTCCATAGCACTCACACGTCTATGATATTCTATCTGTGAAAACCATGGATAGTACTCTTACAAGAATATCGGATGTCTGAATGGGGCCTAAATGTCCATTTCTTGGCCTCAGCAGCTTGGGTTCAGCTTTGTATATAAAACAAAAACAGATTCAGGACGGCTTGTATTTCAGACTGCAGATATTTATTTTTCAGCACACATACTGGAAATGTGTTTTGTTTTAAATTCTTTATTAACTTTTTTTTTTATTTTTTACTTCAAACTGCAACAAGTTAAATAAATGTTTATAATATACAAAGAAAATACAAGAGAGCAATCTTTTCTTTCATTTATTTAACCCTTTAAGTGCGAGGAACAGCCTTCTTCACAGGAGTTAAAAGTTACCCTGAACAATGAAGGGGGTATAATAGGCTTTTCTGCCGTCGTACATTGTTGTAGGGACTGAAATCATCGTAGCGTTGAAGCTTTATTTGGATTCTGCACAAACACTTCAGTTCAATCTGCATAGCAGGGGCTTAAAAAAAAAATCCAATTCTTCCAAATTAAGGACACTATAATAACAAAAAGGTGCGTGGCTATAACGCAAGGGGAAAGAAAAATACCAAGTAAACACTAAGGTAATTTAAATAGTGCAGGCACCATTACAAATAAAAGGGAAAAATAATGTCAGAAAAACCAAAAAAAGCTTTAGGTTTCCATCAACGTTCTACATTTGATGTAAGCAGCTTTCTGGCATGTTAGTTTAAAGCTAGCAAAATGAGAGTTGGATGCAGGACAGCGGGGAGAGGGAGATGCTGACGTAGTGTATTATGTTCATACAACAGACGATACACTTTTACAATGTCTGAGTGCTAAGAGGCAAATATGACAGGCTATTCCACCCTCCAAACCAGCTGCTGCCAGGATGAAGCGTCAGATTAAGTGTTTTCAGTCATTCATGCCAGAAGAGACCATTTCATCATTAGCAGCGAACAAGAAAACAAATAACGAAAAAGGCATTACACCCACTCTCTCATTTAAAGCCTCGCAGAGGGGGTGTAAGGAACACACAGCGAGAGGAAGAAAGGCCATGTCTTTTCTCAGCACACGAACACGAGCGGGTGCCGCAAGTAACAATTGGTAGTGTCCCATCAGCCCCGGGGGGGGCACTCAGTTCAGGTGGAATCCCTTCTCCATGGTAGCAGCGAGCAGGCGGTCTCTCATTATCTCTTCCGAAGAATATTCCGGCAACTTGAGATAATGCACACAGGTATTCACAGACGGATAGCTAGCATCGGTGGCATCAACCTTTAAAAAAAAAAAAAGAAAGAGAGAGAGAGATGAAAGTCCATAAATTAATACGGTCAAGATTACTCAATTGTTGAGTGACAATATTCTGAAAATTTGGCTTATAGCAGACTTCTAGTGATCAGAAGAATTGTCAGGATATATTGATACAAATCCTGGGAAAAAAAAAAGGGGGGGATTTTTGTGTGTACTAACCGTAAAATCCTTTTCTCTGAGTCTCTAATTGGGGGACACAGGACCGTGGGTGTTATGCTGCAGTCACTACGAGGCTGACACTAAGTGGAATCTGAAGAAACAGAGTAAATAACTCCTGCAGTATACACCTCCTGGCTGGCACAAGCCGAACCAGTTTAGTGACCAAAGCAGTAAGAGAGATAAAATATAGGCCTGTAAGCAGGCAACCATCGGAGAACTCAAAGAGACGTAAAGGAAACAAAATGTCCCAGAAAGGGCAAAACGAAGGGTGCTGTGTCCCCCCAATTAGAGGCTCAGAGAAAAGGATTTTACGGTGAGTACACACAAAAATCCCCTTTTCTCAATTGCCTCAATAGGGGACACAGGACCATGGGACGTCCTAAAGCAGTTGCTGGGTGTGTAGAAAGAGAACACAGAAAACCCAATAGCCTTTTGCAAGACATACATTCTAGAGATGAGCCATCGCCACCTGCAAGATACGCCTAACAAGACTCGCATCTGCCAATGACCGAGTGTGGACATTGTAGTGTTTTGCAAAAGTGTGCAAGCTGGACAAGGTGGCAGCTTTGCACACTTGCTCGGCGGATGCCTGGTTTCGAATGGCCCAAGATGCTCCCACCGCATGTGTCAAGTGCACCCTTAATACGACTGGAATGGGCATGTTCCTTAATCAATATGCTTTCTGAATAGTCGACTTAATCCATCTGGCCAATGTGGCCTTGGACGCTGCCATGCCTTTCCTGTAACCCTCCGGAAAAATAAAAAAAAGGATCAGACTTCCGGAAAGGCGCTGTCCTAGATACGTAGTACCTAACGGCTCTAACCAGATCCAGTGCGTGCAGAGCCCTCTTAACACGGTGCACTGGCGCCGGGCAAAAGGAGGGAGAGAAATATCATTCAGGTGGAAGAAATCACCTTTGGAAGAAACGACGGCACCGGCCAGAGCACGGCCTTATCCTGATGGAAAACAAGGAAAGGCGCTCTGCAAGAAAGCGCTGCTAGCTCAGAGACATAGCGTATCGAGGTTATAGCCACGTGAAAGTCAACCTTCCAGGACAGGAAACAAAGTGAGACGTCCCTCAGAGGCTCAAACGTTTTTTTTGAAGGGCATTAAGACCAGATTTAAGTCCCCCGCCTCTAGCGGTCTCCGGTAAGGCGGAAATAGATGGGAAACCCACTGAATAAAGTTCCTGACTTAAGATTTTGTAGCAGGGTGGTACTGGAAAAGCACCAAAAGTGCAGAAATTTGACCTTTCAGAGAGCCTGGAGAAAGACTGGAATCTAACCCAGACTGAAGGAAGCCTAGAATTACGAGGAGAAAAAACGCAAGAGGCAAGTGGTCCCGAGCCTAGCACCAAGAGAAGAAAGTCTTCCATGTGCGGCAGTAAATGTGATCTGAGGCGGGCTTCCTGGCTCCGATCATCGTATTGATCACCTCTGAGGAGAAACTGGTCTGGGTTAATACCCAGGTCTTAACAGTCACACCGTTAAATTCAGGGCCGTTGAATGTTGGTGGCATACTGGTCCCTGAGTTAGCAGGTCCGGAAGGTCTGGCAGACGCCAATGTGTGTCGGTGACAAGCCCCACTAGGTCTGCGTACCAGACGCACCTGGGCCAATCTGGTGCTACTAAAATGATGGGGACGTCCTCCATCTTGATTTTCCTCACCACCCTCGGTATTAGAGGCAGAGGGCAAAAGATGTAAGGCTGAGTCCAAGGCTGGACTAGTGCGTCCGCTCCTACAGACAGCGGATCATGAGACTGAGCTATAAACGTGGGCACCTTGGCGTTCAGTCGCGACGCCATGAGATCCACGTCCGTAGAGTTATATATCTACTGGAAAACGTCCGGATGTAGGACCCATTCCCCCGATGTAACGCCCTAACCGCTGAGGAAATACGCCGCCTAATTGTCGACGCCCGGAATGTGCACTGCTGAGAGCACTGACTGGGTTGTGGCATTGTCTGAATGGACACGAATGTGGCGACCTGCCAGAAGTTGATTAAAGGTTTGCAGAGCCAAAAATATGGCCCTAATGTCCAGAAGGTTGATGGGCAGAGTGGATTCCCATGGGGACCATCAACCATGCACTGTATGGTGGCGGAAGACCGCTCCCCAGCCCATCAGGCTAGTGTCGGTGGTGAGCACTACCAAGTGAGCCAGGAGGAAGGACCTCCCTTGCGAGAGTGAAGCTGGTCGCAGCCACCAACGTAGGTTCTGCTTGACCCTGGAGGATAGCCGAAAGGTCCGGTCGAAGGTGAACTCCTGTCCCAAGCTGTTAAAAGAGCAATCTGCTGAGGCCTGAGGTGCGGCTGGGCAAAAGGAACCGCTTCTATTGCTGCAACCATCTTGTCTAGTACTCTCATCCCGAACCGGATGGAGTGAGACAAAAGGTGAAGAACTCAGACACCCTGACGTAGAGTACGGAACTTGTCTTGAGGGAGAAGTACCAACCCAAGGGAGGTATCGAAAACCATCCCCAGGAAGGTGATCATCTGATCCGAAACTGGAGAGAATTTGGACAGATTGACCAACCACCCCAGACGAGAGAGCGCGTCTATGGTAATTTGAACGCTTTCTTCACAGTCCGCAAAGGAAGGGGCTTTGATCAGGAGGTCGTCTAGATAGGGTAACACAACTACTCCCCGGAAATGAAGAATTGTCATGACGGCCTCCATGACTTTGGTGAAAACCCTGGGAGCTGTGGCAAGGCTGAAGGGCAGTGCAACAAATTGGAAATGGTCCTCGTGAATGGCAAAGTGCAGGCATTGTTAGTGCCACTGGGATATCGGGATGTGAAGGTACGCATCTCAAATATCTATCAAGGACAGGAATTATCACTCCTCCATTGATGTAATAATGGAGCGGAGGGACTCCATGTGGAAGTGGCGAAGACAAACAAATTTGTTCAAGAGCTTCAGATCCAAGATGGGACAGACAGACCAGCCCTTCTTGGGAACTACAATAAGGTTTGAATAAAAACCTTTGAAGCGCTTGCCCTCCGAAACGGGGATGAGAACTCCTGCCTGTAGAAGGGAGTCGACGGCCTTGAAAATAAGCACAAGCTCTTGATGGAGACTGTGGGGGAGCGGAGGGGAAAAAACGATTTGGTGGGCGGGAAACAAACTCGATGTTGTATCCAGAAGACACCAGTTCCCTGACCCACCTGTCTTCTGTGATGGCGAGCCAGACATGATGAAAAAAGGAAAGTCGGCCGCCTACTAAGGTGGTGTCTTCCGTGGATGAGGGTGAGTCAGGACAAGGAGAACCTATGGGTTCTGGATCCCTTTGAACTGTTTTGACTGGGACTGCCAGGTCGTATTTCATTTGTTTGTGGACTGTGCACCCCTGTCCCTGCGTGGGGAGCGGTTCGTATTTTGTCACGACGGAGGTCGCCCAGCCAAATGAATTCTGAAAGGAGCGAAAACGCGTCTGCTGATGTCAAACAAAAGGGTGTCTCGGCTTATGTTGGGGAGTTAAGTACTCTTCCCTCCAGTGGCGTCTGAAATTAGTTTATCTAGCCGATCACCAAAAAGTCGGCCGCTAAAGTAAGGAAGACTAGTCAGGGATTTCTTTTAAGCGGAATCTACTCTCCACTCTCGGAGACAGAGTGCTCTGCGAATGGTAATGGCATTCGAGGCTGCGCAATTGGCTGAATCCAAGGATGCATGAATAAGATACTCCACGGTTACCGAGATCTGGGCCGCCAGGTCCGTCAACTCAGAAGAAAGGCTGCTTTCCTGTAAGGAGGTATGTAGTGTATCTACTCACGTCAAGATCACCATAGCAACCCATACAGAAGCAAAAGAGGGTGAGAGGGACGAACCAGTCGCCTCGAAAACCGAGCGAGCCAGTTGTTCAACCTGCCTGTCGGTTGGATCTTTAATGGAGGATCCATCGTGCAGAGAAAGTAAGGTTCGTGCGGCTAAACAGGAAACTCGAGGGGGGTTTTAGGTGTCGACTGGTGGGGAGTCCGCGCAGTCCTGGCCTAGGGCAAAGGAAAAAGGGTAGCGAGCCTCGATGGCCTTGCGGTTCCCAAAACTTTAATCTGGGAGGGTCCCATGTTTGTTTTTTTTTAAGATATCCTGGAACTCAGGATGATTTGCAAAAAATTTTCGTGGGCGTCTTACCCTTTTAACAGACACAGCATGGTCTTGGGCCTCAAATGGGGGGTCGTCAACTTTAAGCGTCTGGTTGACAGCCGTGATCAAGTCTTCGACCATGGCCTGCATGTCAGGAATATCTAAGTCAAAATATACGTCCGGGTCAAGATCTGAGTCAGGATTGTTGTATGCGTCAGACGAGGGTGAGGCAGGGTCCAATTCCCTGATAAGGGAGGTATGGGATCCCTGTGAGGATGCGGGAGAAGCGCTCCTATGACATCTCCCTTGCGCTGTCCCAGCCACGGATTGTTGTCTATCTCGTGGCCTGCCCCTAAGTGGCGTACTCTCGTGTGACAGATTGTTCACCTGTGACGCTGGCTGACCGGAGGTGCAGGACGTGGTACGGCTCTGCAGGGCCTGGACCAGGGTAGTAGAGAGCTTGTCCATGGATTGTGACATGGACTGCGACATGGATAGTTAAAAACAGAGCCCAGTCAGTTGGGTTAGGGGCGCAGGTTGCTGCGGCGTCGGCGGAGGGCTCCTGGGCAGTATTGGGGGTCACAAGTCTGGCAGTGCATTCGTTAGGCAGCTGAGAGCGGCATGTAATGCAAAAGGCATATGAGACCGTGTAGGTCTTGGGGGCCTTCTTTGTGGTCTTTGAGCTCTGCACGATTATGGGCAGAGTAAAGCAAAATTAGAGTCACACTATGGGGCACAAAAGTATACAGAGACAGGGAGCGATGAGGGAACAAGAGGACAAGCTGCAGCAGAGCAGGATCTGCTGAGCTCCTTACCCCAGATTTAGGGTGCACTCTGTGATGCAGCCTTGTGCCCTGGGACCGGTGCCCCCCGTGTAGTGATTAGATCTGGAGCTGGAGTGCTGCGGCCACCGCAGGGATAATCCGGCGGTGCAGTGCAGACTGCACATGTGAAGGAAGAAGTGGGAGGGCCGCAGAGAGGGCATGCAGAGCGGTCTTGTGATAAGCGCCGAAAGTAGCCGGTCTGCCCCTTTTGGGAAGCAGCCGGGGGGGTTCCAGCCACAAGTGACATCACCGGAAGGTGGGCGGCCAGCCGGAGGGGGCGGGACCGCAAAGCAAACCGACCGAAGCCAGGGGCTAAATTAATGGCGGCCCCGGGGGAAGTGCGGGGGTGCATGTAGGGGTCTGCGCGCAGCGATTGATGCTGTGTTAGGGCAGCCCTCCACCCATACTATACCACCTTTGATGCAGAAGGGAGCTCTCGGTTTCGTGGTGTGTCCTGCAGACTTGCTTGTTAGGCATCTCACCTAAGGGTCCCTGGGAGGGCGGTTGGGGAGAGCCTAGTAGTCTTTTTTGGTGCTGGCTCCTGTAACCCATAGTATCTTTAGGAGGAGAATGGGGAGGGCCGTGGGTCAGCTGCTGGCAGTGGCGCTTGCAACCCAGTGTCCCTGAGGAGGAAGAATGGGGAGGGCCGGGGATCCCAGGTGTAGCACCAGGCACCTTCAACCTAGGCTCCCAACAGTGGGACCTGGGGAGGACTGTACAGCTCCTATGATGGCCTCAACCCTATTTCCCATGGAGAGGGATGGTGGGGAGGGCTGGTATCTGCATGGAATAGCTGATGCAGAGGGGGATATGGGGAGGTAACACACTGTGTGCCCTTCTGATGAATTTTGTAGATCAGAACGCAAAGGAACCGTCTCGATTGTTAAAAAAAGAGAATACAAATAAGAATACTGTCCCTCGTCGCAGAAGGGGGTACGTGGAGGTGACACTCCACGTTCCCATCGGTTGGTGGTTGGGAGAGGAGTGGCGCTCGAGGGCAAAGTCACCCGTCTGATCTTCATCCAGATGGAAAAGTAAAAATGTATAATGAAAATAAAAAGAGATGTACGGTAAGTCTGTAGACGGCATCCGCCTCCTACTGACACTAAGCTGAAAGTGGTTTGGCTTATGCCAACCAGGGGGTGTATACGGCAGGGGAGGAGTTACTCTGCTTTTCTCCGATTCCACTTAGTGTCAGCCTCCTAGTGACTGCAGGATAACACCCATGGTCCTGTGTCCTCCAATGAGGCGATTTTTTTTTAAGTAGCATTTTTGCAAATGGAAAGAACATATTGATACTGCTCTACAAAAAGAACTTTGTGTCAGACCCAGAAGAGAAGTAATGATACTCAGCATGTATAAGAAGACACTGCAGAAAGGAAGAGATGACAGATCTAGGTACAATGAGAAATTACAGGGCTCCCAACAATTCAGTTGAGCAAACACACAATACATACACTCCTCATAAAAACGTAGTTATATTTGTCTTTGAGATGAACTTTTACTCTGACCTTTCAGGTTCCCTTTAATGTGACCTTCTCTACACTTTAGATTGCACATGTCTAACTGGTCAATGTTTCAGTTCTTTTTGCAAACAAGGAGCTTTAATGACAACATTTCCAAAAGGTGTTTGATCCTTGAATTGCCCAACAAATGTTGTAGTTCAATTAGAATTGGTATTTAAACAGTCCTGCTTATCACGCTGTTCACATTTTGACATCATAAAATCAAGATGGCACCTAACAACTGATCTTCAGTATTTCGCCATTGCAAGGCTTTAGGCAGCAGGTTCTAAGACAGAAGAGGCCATTGAGCTTAGGCTGGGTTCACACGCTGCACAAATGCTGCGCTTTCTACGGATCCGCAAATACAGTGGAAAGCAGTGAAACGCATTGACGTTAGCTATCCCAATCAACGCATTTCACTGTTTTCCATTCACACACTGTGCTTTTTACGCATCCACTTTTGGAATGAGAAGTGGGTCCGTAAAAAGAATGAGCATGTCATTTCTTTTTGCGCTATTTACTCACCTTGCTCCCACAGAAAGCTCACCTCATTGCGACCTTTGGAGGACCTGAGACTGTACCATGTGACCGAGTGACGTCACCCGGTCACACGGTGCTGCGTGGTCCTAGAGGCTGCGCTCGCTGCGGTCCGGCGGGGATGACCGGAAATCAAGGCAGTCACCGAGGGAGCGCGGCAAGGTGAGCAAAAGCACATCAGAATAGCGCAGCAGCGTTCACACACAGAACAATACATTCTGCAAGGATCAGTTATTGGTGCAGTTTTGCACCAAAAACGGATCCTCACAAAACGCAGCAATACGCTGTGTGTGAACACAGCCTTAAGAGTGTCACAGAGATACGGAGACTGGACAGAAAGGCCAAAGAGGACGTCCTTTGGCCACATCTCACAGTGACGGCCATTTCATTGTGAACAATGCCCTGCGGAAACGGATGTCAAATTCCACACAACTCCAGGCACATTTAGGGCATGTGCACACACAGGGGTTTTTTGCTACGGCCAAAAACGCAGCAAAACCAGTGCCGGTTTCTGGGATTCTTTGGCAGGAGATTTGCTGCGTATTTGGCTGTGTTTTTGTTGCTTTTTGTAGCTGCATTTTTGCAGCTGACTGTACCAAAAATGCAGAAAAGAATTGACATGCTGATTCTTTTCAAAACACAGCAAAACCTGGGGTGTTGACACTTTCTGCAAACCTTGTGTGTGCACAGTTTTTACCCTAAAACACATAGGTTTTGCTGGAAAGTTCAAACGCAGGTATAGATTAGCATACATTTGCATAAAACCATGGTAAAAAGGCATGTAAAAAATGCAGCATAAACGCACTGTGTGCACATAGCCTTAAGAGAGGTGAGAGGCACCCAAGAGTCATGTCAGAACATTCAAAACTGTTTACATTAGCGTGCTCTGTATGCTAGATGACAGGTAGCGTCTACGCTGAACAAGGTACCAGATGGCCTCAGTGCTGTTGACTGATTAAATACAATTTACTGCAGCAGAAAGTTTGGTCACCAACAATGCTCGAGACATCAAGAAGGGAGCTATGCATCATCCGCTGTTGTCACCAGACGAGCCTTTGGTGGTGGTGGTGTTACAGTGTGGGCAGGTGAGTAGTGAATACAGACCTGCTCTACACTTTGTGAAGGGTACAGTGACACCCCTTACTATCTCAATAACATCATTAATCCAGACATTGTGCCTCAGCATGAACCTCATCTTTATGGATGACAATGCTCCAGCTCATCGGGGTCTCATCATTAGGGAACGGCTGCTGGAGATTGGGGCACCTCAAATGGAGCGACTGCACTTTCTCCAGACATGAATCCCATAGAAAATCTATGGGATCAGCTAAGGCTCGTAACTCTGCACCCCAGAACTTTAATGTCCTGAGGGCCGACCTTCAATAAGAGGGATGCCACCTCAGCAGACAAGAACGCCACTAGTGACCAGCAGGAGACGTCATTGCACAGCTGGAATACATGATTAAAGCCACATACAATCAATATATTGTTTGAGATGATTAAATCACCATTGCATGCTTCTACTTAAAAAAGAGAATTTTGTTTACTTACCGTAAATTCTTTTTCTCATAGCTCCTATTGGGAGACCCAGACATTGGGTGTATAGCTTCCGACCTCCGGAGGACACACAAGGCATTACACCTAAAAGTGTAACTCCTCCCCTACTGCCTATACACCCCCTCCCGGGAGAATCCCATCAGTTCGGTGCACAAGCAGGAAGGAGGAAAGACCACCCGCGCCCAGTCCAACAGGACTGGGAAATAACAAACGGCTAACAGGGCCAACACGCGAGGTGAAACGACATCAGGCACTAGCAGAGAACAAAGCCCCAAAAAGGTACAGGGTGGGAGCTGGGTCTCCCAATAGGAGCTATAAGAAAAAGAATTTACGATAAGTAAACAAAATTCTCTTTTTCTTTTGCGCTCCATTGGGAGACCCAGACATTGGGATGTTCAAAAGCTATCCCAGGGCGGGAAAAAACCCAAAAGCAGGCCCATCATAAATGAGTAACCGCTGCCTGAAGGATCCGCCTGCCCACATTGGCATCAGCCGATGCCAAAGCATGGACTTGATAATGCTTAGTAAAGGTGTGAAGGCTAGACCATGTGGCCGCCTGACACACCTGAAGAGCTGAGGCTTGATGACGAAATGCCCACGAGGCCCCCACAGCCCTTGTGGAATGAGCCTTAATACCAGCAGGTATAGGCAAACCAGAGGAGACATAAGCCTCCCGAATAGGAGTCTTGATCCACCTAGCCAAAGAAGACTTGGAGGCTGGCTCACCCCTCTTCTGACCCATAGTCAGAACGAACAGGGCATCCGAATGGCGAAATGACGCCGTTCGGGAAACGTAGATCCTGAGAGCCCTGACCAGATCCAAAGTATGGAGAGACTTCTCATACTGGTGAACTGGATGCGGGCAAAAAGATGGCAGGACAATGTCCTGATTCAGGTGGAAAGGGGAAAGCACCTTAGGCAAGAACTCCGCCACAGGCCGAAGAACCACCTTATCCTGGTGAAACACCAGAAAAGGAGACTGACAGGACAAGGCAGCCAACTCCGAAGCTTTCCGCAGAGAAGTGATGGCAACCAAAAAGGCAACCTTCTGTGAAAGCCTGGAAAGAGAAACCTCCTTAAGAGGTTCAAAAGGCGGCTTCTGCAAAGCCGCAAGGACCAGGTTAAGATCCCATGGGTCCAAGGGACGTCTGTAGGGCGGAATGATGTGACTCGCCCCCTGAACAAACGTCTTCACCTGAGGAAGCGTAGCCAAAAGCTTATCAAAAAGAATCGACAGCGCCGATATCTGTCCCTTGATGGAACCGAGTGCCAAACCCTTATCCAACCCCGACTGGAGGAAGGCCAGAAGGGTTGACAGAGAGAAAGGCCAGGGAGAATTACCGTGGATACGGCACCATGAGAAGACAATATTCCATACTCTGCGGTAGATTCCTGCAGAGACCGGTTTCCTGGCCTGTCTCATGGTAGCAACGACGTTAGTGGAAAAACCACGGGACATCAACAACCAGACTTCAAGCGCCACAAAGTCAGGCTCAGGGTCGAGGAATTGTGGCGGAAGAAAGGACCTTGAGACAAGAGATCCGGCCGATCCGGGAGCCTCCATGGATCCCCCACCGATAGCCGTAACAGGTCCGGGTACCAAGCCCTTCTGGGCCAGTCCGGGGCGATGAGAAGGGCTCGCCTGCATTCCGCCCCGCGCTTCCGCAGGACCCTGGGTAACAAGGCCAATGGGGGAAAGACATAGGGAAGACGAAAGCGGGACCAATCCTGGACCAGCGCATCCGTCCCCACTGCCAGGCTGTCTCGGGCGCGAGACATGAAGGCTGGAACTTGTCGATTCAGCCTGGACGCCATCAGGTCCACGTCCGGAGTTACCCAAGTGCCGCAGATGTGCCGAAACACCTATGGGTGAAGAGACCCTTCTCCCTCGTCCATTCCTTGCCGGCTTAAGTAGTCGGCCTCCCAATTGTCCACCCCGGGGATGTAGACAGCCGAGATGGACGCGTCGTTGTCTTCTACCCACCAAAGAATGGGTTGGACGCTTGATGGCTGCGAGTGCCTCCCTGGCGGTTTATGTAGGCGACAGCAGTCGCGTTGTCGGATTGGATCCGAATTGGATTCCCCGACAGAAACCTCTGGAAGGCCAGGAGAGCCAGGTAGACGGCTCGAATCTCCAGGACGTTGATCTGTAAGGATGATTCCTGCGTCGTCCAGGTGCCCTGAGCCCTGTGATGCAGGAACACCGCACCCCAACCCAGAAGGCTGGCGTCCGTAGTGACCACCAACCAAGAGGTGGGAAGGAACGACCTGCCTCGGGACATCGACCTGGGCAACAGCCACCATCGGAGAGATTCCTTCGTCGCGGAAGAAAGGGCAATGCACCGATCTAGAGAGGACGGATTCTTGTCCCAGCCGCGCAGTATCTGCAGCTGAAGCGGACGCAGATGAAACTGCGCAAAAGGGACCGCCTCGATGGTCGCCACCAACTTCCCTAGAACGTGCATGAGACGTCTGATGGGAACCAAGTCCGCCTGCAAAAGGAGCCGGACTTCCTCCGCAATCAAGGACTGCTTGTCCAGGGGAAGGATCACCAGAGGCGGGACAATGTGGAACTCCATGCCCAGATACAAGATCGTCTGAGTAGGGAAGAGGACCGACTTCGGGGAGTTGACTATCCAACCGAAGGTCCGAAGAGTGTCCAAAGTGACAGAGAGACTCATCTGACACTGTTCCGCAGACGAGGCTCTGATCAAGAGGTCGTCCAGATACGGAGTGACCGCGTGACCCTGCAAATCCAGCACTGCCACCATCGCAGACATCACCTTGGTGAAGATCCTCGGAGCCGAGGAGAGGCCGAAGGGCAACGCCACAAACTGGAAATGTTCCTCTCCCACGGCGAACCGCAGCCATTGCTGGTGAGCAGGAGCAATGGGGATGTGGAGATAAGCATCGTTCACGTCCACCGAAGCCAGGAAATCCCCCTGAGACAGGGACGCTATCACCGAGCGCAGGGACTCCATCCTGAAGGGCCTGACTCTCACGTGACGGTTGAGGAGCTTGAGGTCCAACACCGGTCGCACCGAACCGTCCTTTTTCGGAACCGTAAAGAGGTTGGAATAAAACCCCCAGAAACGTTCCTCGGACGGGACCGGAACCACCACTCCGCTCTGAAGCAGAGCGTCCAGTGCCCGCTGAAAGGCCGCAGCCCTCGCCGGTGGAGGCGAAGAGAGGCAGAACCGGGTCGGAGGACTCGACTCCAGTTCGATCCTGTAGCCATGAGAGATCACGTCCACCACCCACCGGTCCTGGATACGATCCTGCCAGATGCTTCCAAAGCAGGAGAGCCTGCCACCGATCTTGGACGCTACCGGAGGAGGCGAAGAGTCAGGAGGAGGCAGGCTTGGTGGCCGAGGCGCCGGCAGGCTTTTTCTGCTGGGCCTTAGACTTCCAGGACCTATGAGACCTCTGGTCCTTGTCCGGACGGGAAGATGAGGAGGAGGAGGATGAGGCTGCCTTGGAGGAGGGACGAAAGGAGCGAAACCTAGCATGCAGCTGCCGCTGACCGGTCTTCTGCGCCTTAGATTGCGGCAAGGAGGTGGATTTCCCACCCGTAGACTCCTTGATGAGATCGTCAAGACGTTCCCCAAATAGCCTATCTCCCGAAAACGGGAGGCCCTGAAGGAACTTCTTAGACGTAGCGTCCGCCTTCCAGTCATGCAGCCACAACATCCGACGTGCTGCCAGCGAGTTAGCCGAAGCTACCGCAGATCGGCTAGCCGATTCCATGATTGCGTAAACGCCTCAGCCTGAGAAGTCAGAACCGCCACCTCAAGAATTCCCGAACACACCCTGGGGATCTCCGCAACACAAGCTGAAATCGCTTGAAGGGCCCACACAGCCGCAAAGGCTGGAGCAAAAGAGGCACCTGTGGCCTCAAAAATGGACTTCTGCAGAAGCTCAATCTGCCTGTCCGTGGGATCCTTGAGAGAGGACCCGTCCGCCACCGACATAACAGTATTTGCAGACAACCGACACTAGGCCGCAAGCCGGGGCCCAAATTTAGCTCCGCGGCTGCCTGTCAGGGGTCGAGCGCGGAGCACACAAAAACAGCGCGGTCTAGCCGCAGCAACCCCTGGCCAGGATCCCGGGCAGCCGGGAGGAGGCAGAGCTCCCTTCCCAGCTGTACATACCAGCTGCAGAAGCAGCACGGACCCCCACAGAGTACCTCATTGGTGGTGCAGGGTCCGTTCCCTGGGGATCCCTCACACAGGCCAGCAGACACCGGGGGAGCCGTGGACTGAGTGGATAAGCCCAAGATATGGGGGCCAGGCAGATCCCACTTCTCCAGAGCCCCTAAGGGATGGAGAAGGACACACAGCATGAGGGCTCTAGCCCATTGTACCCCAGGGGTACCTCAACCGCCTCCGCCCGGGGGAAGAGGAAGGAGACATGCTGAGGATCAAAAGATCCTCTTTGCTTCCATCCGACACTAAACAGTGAGAGAGCATGATTGTGCCTCCTTCAACACAAAGCAAAGAACTGATGGGATTCTCCCGGGAGGGGGTGTATAGGCAGTAGGGGAGGAGTTACACTTTTAGGTGTAATGCCTTGTGTGTCCTCCGGAGGTCGGAAGCTATACACCCAATGTCTGGGTCTCCCAATGGAGCGCAAAAGAAATGCCTTACTTTCATGATAAAATATCACTTTTTACGTTTTCCATACATTTCACCCGAAAGCCAAATATCCCTAACTTTTGGTGAGTAGTGTATGTATAAAAATAAATCCTCTGCCTGCGACAATCCTTTAACTGTATTGGAGTGAAGCCATCCAAGGAGCTGTGGCCCCACAATGTCTGTGTCCTGCTATAGGAGAACCTTCACAACGTGACATCACAATGGAGCAGCTCTTTGGTTTGGGGGAAGGTGGGGTACGACATATGGGGCTTCTTATTCTAAGAGATGCTTCACATGGCCTTATTTTCGGTCTGAGTGCTGTCCCAGGAAAAAATGCACAACCCTCAGAACAATATTATTCAATGGAGCAGAGTAAACTAGAGATTTTTTTTCACATACTGAATCTGCATGTAAAAAATGGTCTTGTAAATTAATAGTTGCTGCTGAAAAAAACAAAACTGATTACATATGGACTGCGCACGGATAAGAAGCGGTGGAAAAAATAATAATGAGTTTTCTGGATGAAACTGACCATTTTATTCATATGATCATGTGAACCTGGCCTACAGTTGAGGGGATTGTCTGGGACATTGCGTTCTAGGCTCCCGTAGGGAAAAAATATTCAAAGGCAGGTCAGTGCCAATGACCTGCCGGTTATACCAAGTGCTAATATCTGCCATCTCAGGGAGATCAATGTATCCAATCTGTAAGTATGTCCCCAAAATAGTGCCAGCTATAGGACAGGGAGGGGGGAGGGGGGGGTTCACATGATGTCTGGACACTAGCCCAGAATAAAAAAGAAAAAACAAAAAGAAAAGAAGTTCCAGTCTCATGCACAATGCAGCCATAAACTAAAGAGGCTGCCATATTGGCACACCCGCTCATGCGCATGTGTAGCGGTGGCCATATTGGTCCTCCTGCTCATTACAATAGGCCGTAGACTGTGAGCCCTTGTGGACAGGGTCCCCTCCCCTCCTGTACCTATATGTCCTGATTGTCTAGAGTTATTGTAATTGTGCTTGTCTCCCCTATCCTCATGCAAAGCGCCATAGAACCTAATGGCGCTATATAAATAAATAATAATAATATCATTGTTGCGCCTGCTTCCAGGTTAGTGGGCGAGACTGGCTTAATTGATGGCCATGTCAACATTTACTCGCATCCACCATAATCATGCAAGGGGAGCTTCGACATTCCCTGCACCTCCCTCCACCTGCCTAATACATAATCACACAATGTATCATTTTTACCCTTACTCAGGGATGATTATTGAACACTTTCAGTACAATATAAATAATCCTTTAAAATATTCGCCCTAGATTATGCCAATTTATACGTGGGGAAGTGGGAACAAGAGACCATTTTTAATGGAGACCATCCTATTGAAAACTTAATTTTATGGAAAAGATTCATTGATGATGTGATATTTTTATGGAAAGGTTCTGACATCACTCAGGGGGTTCTTAAGCAACATTAATAATAACAAATACGGTCTGGAATTCCAAGGAGAAACCAGCACAGAAGAAATAAATTTCCTTGATCTGAAGATTTTCGTAAGAAACAACAAAATCCATACAAATTCCTATAAGAAAGAAGTTGACTCCAACAGCTATATTTACACAACAAGCTGCCATCTTCCAAGATGGTTAGAGAACGTACCAAAAAGTCAATTCCTTAGACTTAGAAAATGTGCACTTCAGCAAGGAAGTGGAAGAACTCCACTGCCACCTTTAAGTAGCTCCTCAAAGTCTTTATCGCTTTCCAACAAGGAAACTTCTCTCCATAAAGTAGATTGCAAGTTCCCAGACTTAAGGCCCCGTCACACGTGTCAATATCGCTAGCGACATCACCGAAAAGTGACGTCGCTAGCGATATCGCAAGTGCGTCGTACTGTGTGACAGCGCGACGCAACTGCGATATATCGCTGGTCACAGGGTGACAGGTTTACGAGGATGAACGTAAACCTGTCAATCTGCAACCAGTGATTAGGCTGGATTGCGCCGTCTGACACCGCAATAGCGATATTGGCGGCGATCCAGCCTATACTGCAGCATTGCTGCAGATGGCTCGCTGGGTTGATCCCAGCCCAGCGATGGCCCCGCCCACATTGCAGCGCCATCACCGGCAACATGTTGCGACACCCGTGCATCGCTTCCGACGTCGCAGGCCATATTGACACGTGTGACGGGGCATTAAGACTTAGGAGGAATTGCACTACAAGATTTTTTAAAAGAAGAGAATGCAAGGAGCCAGGATTTCAAGATAAAAGGTTAAGACGACAAAAAAATACAAGCAGCCTTGGAAAAAGCAAAACAGTGCAATAGAAAGAGCCTACTACAGAAGAAAAAGAAAGATACAGAGAACACTATACTATACAAGTACAAATTAAAGAGGACCTGTCACCAAACCAGGTACGGTGATCTAATTACAGCACTGAATGCAGCATGTCTGCTGCATCCAGGCAAGGGGTCCCCATCCCTTGAGCCCCCCTGTACCCTGAGAGAATACACTTAGAAAATTTACATTGAGGAGCCAAACAGGAGGTGGCTAGAGGCTGGAGCGGAAGGGCAGATTCACACCCCCTGCATGTTAAATCTGCCCACCGCTGCCTCCCTGATTCCAATCATTGTCTCCCTCATCTGCAGCATAATACAGAGCTTATCTTAGTAATGGCCGCTTAGCCCCGCCCCCCTGCAGTGATGTCACCGCTTATACCCGCTCTGCTCTATGGTTAACATAGAGCAGGGCAGGTATAAGCGGTGATGTCACTGCAGGAGGCGGGGCGGTCTGCCTCCTGCTCTAACATCACCACCTTTCCCCGCCCAGCTCTATGTTAACCATAGAGCAGGGTGGGTATAAGCGGTGACATCACCGCAGAGGGTGGGTCTAAGCGGCCATTACGAAGATAAGCACTGTGTTATGCTGCAGATGAGGGAGACCATGATTGGAATCAGGGAGGCAGCGGTGGGCAGATTTAACATGCAGGGGGTGTGAATCTGCCCTTCGGCTCCAGCTTCTAGCCACCTCCTTTATGGCTGCAGGATGTAAGTTTTGTAAGTGTATTTACTCGGGGTACAGGAGGGCTCAGGGGCTGGGGGACCCCTTGCCTGGATGCAGCAGACATGCTGCATTCAGTGCTGTAATTAGATCACAATGCCTGGTTTGCTGACAAGTCCTCTTTAAACTTCTCCCAATTATAACCACTTTTCATTATGGCAACAAAAAATTCATCCGCATTATAAAAAAAAACATTGGCATATAATCAAGCTGGACAAACTTATCCAAGTTTAAGGTGGCCACCTCATTAGGACAATTGATAGTGTTATAGTCCATAAAGACATCATGAAGAATCATTAAATAAAATACAAAAAGGAGGTTTCAAGCCCGGCAAGCATTGAGTCTGTTGCCGCTCTACAGATACCCTCTCAGGGAGGAATAATTGAATTCAAGAATACAGAGGGAAATAAAACATACCAAGTGAAACAGAACTTAACATGCCAATCTAAGGCCCCTTTCACATAGGCGTTTATTTGAAAATGCGGCAGATCTGGCAGATTTGCCACATCTTCCGCCAAACGGTCGCACTTGCGGCGAGCCCCATGCATTGTCTATGGGGCTTGTGGTCGGGTGCGGCAAGTGCGGTTTTGCCGGTTTGCGGCAGATGCGGCCTTGAAAAAAAACGCTGCTGACTGCGTTTTTTTTCTCAGCCGCAAGTGCCGCATCCGCCGCAACAGGCAAAACCGCACTTGCCACACCCGACCGCAAGCCCCATGGATAATGCATGGTGTTCGCCACAAGCCTGCCGCAAGTATGGCCGTTAGGCGGAAGATGCAGTAAATCTGCTGCATCTTTTCAAAAACACCAATGTGAAAGGGGCCTAAGAATGTGATTTATTCCATTGTGTGTCCGTGTCAAAAGATGTATATTGGAAGAATGAAAAGAACCGTTACAACAAGAATTTCGGAACACATTAGAAATATCAGGAAAGGATTCCAAGGACACCCCCTGTCAAAACACTACAAAGATGATCATAACTCAAGACTAAACAAATCGCATTTCTTTGAAGTCCAGAGGGTAAAAGACGAGTAGAGAGGAGGAGACCACATCGCCAAGATGTCGAGATAAGAAACTAAATGGACCTATGAATTACACACTAGCCCCAAAAAGGTTAAATCAGGAGATGTTCTAAACATTGTAAAACAACATCTAGGCTGGAGAGTTAAGGGTTATCTCCATAGAAGAAAATCATGCCGCCCTATGAATAGGAGTGACTAGCTGTATGGTGGAAACCCTGATGAAGAAGGCCGCCCACAACCTTAGAAACTAGTTGGTGACTCTGACATACAGCCAGCATTGCATGCAATACAGGTCCGCAAAACGGTCCTTTACTCCACCCTAACGCTGACATATGACTGTGACGAGATACGTAGACCTCAGCAGACCGAGATGACTTAGACCTCAGCAGACCGAGATGACTTAGACCTCAGCAGACCGAGATGACTTAGACCTCAGCAGACCGAGATGACTTAGACCTCAGCAGACCGAGATGACTTAGACCTCAGCAGACCGAGATGACTTAGACCTCAGCAGACCGAGATGACTTAGACCTCAGCAGACCGAGATGACTTAGACCTCAGCAGACCAAAACAGAAAATAGCAAGAAGCAATCAAGAGAAGCTCCAGAGCACAGCTCACCTTTCTCACCACAGTGAGGCGTGGATGCAGATTGGCCAGTCCTCCAGGCGGCAATGTAGAGCACCCAGTTGTAAACTGTAGAAAAGCCTTCCTCTCATCGGAGGACATGCCACAGAGGACTCGTACAAAACGGAGGAAGCCAGGGCTAAGGGAGAGAAAGCTTGAGTATAATTCAACAGTCCTCTAAAGCATCAATTGGTTAATATTAGTGATGAGCGAGCACCATCATGCTTGGGTGCCCGGTATTTGTAATGAGCAGTTGAGGCTCGGATGGGCGCGACTCAAGTAACAAGTACAATGGAAGTCAACGGGAGACAAACATATTTCCCATGAAATCTGCCAGAAAAATGCTTGAGTTCCCCATTGACTTTCATTATACTCAGTGGTCGAGTTCTACCTGTCCAAGCATCCAATTGCCAATTACGAATACCGAGCACCCCAGCAAGGTGGTGCTGGTTCATTGAGCAAGTTTTAATGTTCTACAAATTTTATTTAAATGACTTTAACAAATAATGCTGGTTTAAATATATCAAATTAATTGTTTATATATTTTAAGTGATGGAAGTTTTATGTTAATACACTTTATTTGCGAGTCAATGTTTTAAGGTAAGGTTTTACAAAGAAAATACAGTTTGAAGGGAATTTCTCAGAAAGCTCAACTCATTTAAACTAGTCACATGGGCATACTAATCTTTGAAATGTAAATTCATTGACAACTTTACGTCTTCTATTTGTTGCTGCATTCACAACTAATTAGCATTTTAATTCAAATGCACACAAAGCATGATGTGATCTGGGCGTGACCAAGCACTTATGGAGCCATTACCTCCAGAGCCTGATTCCTCACCCAACACCAACCTCTTTAGCCCAAATGTGCGACATCAAGCCAAGGAAATTAGACAGTGAACTTTCAATCCACCTTAAAGAGGCCAGTGCTGGGTGGGGAAACAACCTGGGGAGGCAGGGGCTTCTGAAGTGCTCTCTCATGCCCAAAGCACTTAATACCTCATTTACATATACATGCAAAGAGAAATTTCTTAGGAATGCAGCAACAGAAAGAAGATATAAAGGTGCCGATAGATTTACATTTTAAAGACCTGCATGTCCATATATGTGTATTTTTCTGATTTTACAGATTTCCTGTCATTTTACATTTGTAACTAAAAGTCCATAGAAATAGAAACAGCGTCATGACAATATGTGTGAGAATCAGATGTCGGAAATTAAAAATGTCAAAACGTATGAAAGTGATCACTGTAGAATTGACCTCGAGGTGACACTGCTATACCATCACTAGGAATATACCTTTCTCTTGTGTAACCCAGCTTGGGCTCTGTGTAATTGATAATGTCTTCAGCAGACCAGGAGGGAGACTGGTTTCCACAAAGAATCATCTGGACCTCCTCAGGGCTGAAAGAACCCAGTTTCTCCATAGGGAATACTTTATTAAAGCCACCTAGGAAAAAAGACAACATAGTGATGTATATAATAATGATTGCAACATGACTAAAGATTATCACATATATTTGGTAACAATGGCAGCAGACTTACTTCTAAATGCTTCCATCTGTTTCTGAACACCGGTCTGCATGCAATAGTCAAACATCAGATCTACATACTCCTCTGCATTGTCTATGGTCACCATCTGCAAGAAAGAGTCCGGTAAGGTCTGCACAGGTCAGAGGCGCGCTCCTCTACTTCTCCCTATTCTCTAAGTCTTCTTTACACCCAGACGCTAAGGACCCGATCACAGGCAACTCCCTGCAGCCTGCCCCCGGCCCACACTGTACGGGCAGGAGATGAGGGATGGGAAGCGGGGGGACGGGGGGTAGGGGGTTCAGCCTCTCGATGTAAACAAGGTTTCTATTCACTGACTGCATGCAGTCTGAGGACTTGACACACAAAGCATTTATCGAAAAGTTTTAAAACTTTCTATTAAAAAAAAAATAAATAAATAACGGAAATGCCGTATTTTTCAGATTCTAAGACGCACACTTTTTTCCCCCCAAATTGGAGGGAGAGAATGGGGGGTGCGTCTTAAAACCTGATTCTGGAAAAAAAAAAAATCTTAACAGGGAGGCGGGAGAGTCATGCAGTAGCTTTATGCGTCCACTGGGGGCAGGGGGGTTCATGATAGTAATATGATGGGTGCCGCCATTATTCATATCCCAGCATGCATTTCCGAGCTGCCATATATGCTGTGTTCAGACTTCAAGAAAATGGCCGCGGAGGACTATGTTCGTGAAGTCTGTACACAGCATTTATTTCAGCTCGGCAATGCATGCTGGGATATGAATAATGGCAAAGTCCATCAGATTACTACTGCAACCCCCGCACTCCTATCCCGCAGCTCCGGGCTTTGCCCCCACCTTTCCCTGTGGACTTGTGAAGCCACTGCATGCCCTCAGGCAACCCCCCTCGGTAAACCATGGGGGCTATGTGCACAGATGGGGGATGTGTGTGCCAGGATGAGGGGACATATGTACCAGGAGGGGGGCACATATATACACTGTATGTCCCTCATACTGGTATATATGTGCCCATTCTGTTATGTCTATCCCCCATTCTGGTATATACTGTATGTCTCCCATCCTGGTATATATACCATGGGACATATATACCAGGATGGGGACATACATACTACGTTGGAGGGGGGGTCATGTACAAGGATGAGGGACATATATATGAATAATAAGGCGGACACTGGCATTAGAAGATGGATCCATATAACATTAAACATTACTTTTTTCTCTTTTCCTTCAAATTTGGGGTGTGTCTTATAATGCTCTGCGTCTTATAAAGTGAAAAATACGGCATGTGAAATCCAACTGCGTTGCTGTAGAATCAACCATATACCAAGGAAATTGGTGAATGCCAGAGGCTTTATTCAACGCGTTTTCTGGAGTATTCCTCACCCTTTCATCAGGACAACCACCAACACCTTGAAAAGAGTTGCATAAAGCCACTTGCATTCACATTTCCTTGTTATATGGTCAATTACACAGCAGCGCAGTTGGATTCCACATGTTTCCACTACTTTTTCCGCTATCGCTCTGGCCTTCAGCAGCTGTTCGGAGCCTTTTATTCGAGTTGTGTGTGACACAACCCTCTAAGGCCAGCGGTTTCCCTTCAGCTTTCCTGACACCGATTTTATCCCTCTTGAGCTTTCTACCCAAAGTTCATTCACATAAATAAAAAACACTGACCATTTTCATAGAAGATGTAAACCTTGTTGCTTACCTCGTCTTCACCATTAGGTTTCAGGTCTACTGCACTAAAGCCATAAACCCGAGATGAAGGACAGAACTGGTAATTCAACCTAAGTGAAAAAGTCAAGATTGGGATAAGTTAGAGATCAGATCTTCAAAGTTCATAAAAGCAACAGAGGCGTTCAATGTGCGCAGTAAGGCTGTGTTCACACAGTGCCTTATTCCTGCAGCATAACCTGAAGATTTTATTAGTAAATACAGAATTCCCGGCAGGAGAAATCCTGCGGTTTTTTTGCTGCAACTTTTTTATGTTTGTGTCCATAGAACACTGCAAAAACGCTGAAAGGAATCGACGCTCATTAATTTCATAAGGCAGCAAAACCTGTATAGGTTTCAGTTACTGCAAATAAGTAAATAATGGTGTGTGGACAGCCTATCCCTGAATCACATGGGTTATAGATTAGCATAAAACGGAAACTCAGCAAAAACGCATTGTGTGAACATAGCCTAAGAATGATGTTCCCCAAACCCTCCAGAAGGGAAAACACATGAGATTACTGTATACCATGTGTTCAATTACTGAAAGGGTTCACGTTAGCAAGTGACTTTCCCACTTTTTCAATCCCCATGGCCTGGGCAAACATGCGCATTGTTGGGGTGATTGGGTAATAGTCGGGCCACTGGCAGAGCATTAATGGGGTAGGTGTGGTGAGGGGCTGTGAAAGCTATTTGGTCTGCGGTGCTGATGGCCTGTGTCAGTCTGCATGTTCTCACCTGAAGTCTCCCCACTCTCCCTCCCAAATTATGTTTATTGTCACGTCCTTGTGGTAGGAGCTTCAATTAACGAAGGGTACAGACTGTGATTAATGGGTTTAAGCATATGGGGCTAAGCTGTGTGTATTCATTTTGTTATGGTTAAACTTATAGAGATTTTTTTATTACCTTTTTACGCTTTAAATTTTAATTTAAGGCCGTGGCCAATGTTATGCGCCAGATTCACCATGTAGTTTTTTTTATTTATCCATTTCTGTTGTGTTATTATTAGTTGTATTATGTAACGCCATGTATCTGTACATACAATTGTAGTAAAGGGAACATACACACACGTAGTATATCTCACTATCTATCAGGCCGCTGTTAGTCTCTGTTTTTTCAGTATATATGAGACTTAAAGTGATCCTGACAGCTAATCCCTGCTGCCGATCTCTGACTGGCATGTATCAGGCTCTAGCTGTGTGGTCTGAGCCAGGTATGCTTGACTCTAAAACGTATGTAGCTGCCAGGGAACGAACTGCCCAGGAGACTAGTGAAACAGGCAGGTCCCCGACATCTTCTCCCCACCCCCACCCTGGAGTGACATGTCTCTGCATATACATGTGGGCAGATAGAGACCTGTCAGTCACTGTCAGTGGACGGGGAGAAGCTGCCACAGATCCACTTGTCTGACTAGTCTCCTGTGCGGTTCGGTCCCCGGTGGCCATTACAGTATGTTTTTCGGTCACACTCTGCAGTGCCTCAGAGGTAAACATACCCGGCTAGGATCGGACAGGTCATGCATATGTGTGGTCCGTGGATCAGGCATGCATCACTCCCAGGTTCACTTTTAAGTGTCCAGAATTAGTTATTCTGTTTATTGTAATCGTGTGTCATGCTGTCTACTTTTATCACTAATTTATCTATATCTACAGGAGTGCTTGATACATATATGTGCATAAATGTGACCTTAAACTACATCAGATTTTCATAATAGTCCTTATAGGAAATAAAAAACCAAATCAAGCAAACAGTGTGTGAGAACGATCAGATCTTGCGTATTACAGTCAGCGACTGACTATAGTTTATGTACCTTTCCTTTCAGTATCTGGTGTGACCTCCTCCTGCAGCAATACCTGCATCTAAATGTTTATAAGAATTGTTGACGTGTCCTGCACATCGGGGGAAGGCGGGGTAGGTGGAATTTTACCCTCTTTCTCCCTACAAAACAGCTTCACCTCTGTTATATTAGTGGGTTTCTCCATGAACTGCTCACTTCAGGTCCTGCCACAACATATCTATAGTATTAAAGTCAGGACTAACTTCGTCAGCTTCATTCTTCTTTAACTACTCTTTTCTAGAACAACTTATTGTCTTTAAGTTGTGGTGTAGCAGCATGGTCCACATTCTCTGCAGATTCAGCTCGTGGACAGATGTCTGGACAATTTCCCTTCCCATTTGCAGATATAGATTAGAATTCATTGTTCCATTAATGATGGCAGCCATCCTGGCCCAGATGCTGTAAAACAGGCCCACACAATGACACTACCACCACCATGCTACAGAGACGGGGGGTGAGGATTAGCGCTGCAATGCGGTGTTTCTCTTCTACTCATAATAATGCTTCTCATTTAAACCAAAAAGTTCAATTTTGGTCTCATCCATCCAAAAAACTTGTTCCAGTGGCCTTCTAACTTGTCCAGGTGATCTGTAAACTGCGGATGGGCTGCAATGTCTTTTTGGAGAGCAGTGACTTTCTCCTTGCTGTCCTGACATGCTCACCATTAATGTTCAGTGTCCTCCTGATGGTGGAGTCATGAACAGTAACATTAGCTAATATGAGAGGCCTTTGGTGGCTTATAGGTTACCTTGGGTTCGTTTGTGACTTTGAGAAATACTTAATAGTTAACATTGTAAGTCGACCGCTCCCGAGGAAGGTAATGATAATGGTTTTGAATTTACTCTGTTAATACACAATCCGATTGTGGACTGGTGAAAGTCAAACTAAATGTTTACATATTTTCGTCACTCAGTCATGCAATATTGAATCATTTTCCTTATGTAGCATTTTTTTGCAATATTTTTGACTTATTTGTTTGATTAGGTTTTCTTTATCTACTTTTAAGACTTGTGTGAAGATATCATGTGGTTTTAGGTCAAATTTATGGTGGGTCTCCTCCTCCTGTGTCTCCTCAAGTGTCGCTTAAGTGTCCAGAAATATCCCAGGAAATGTAATTCTGTATTATGGTCTGCATTCTCATGTCATCTATCAATCCATATCATTCACAGGTATGCTATGCTGCAAAGTGAAAATTGTCTGACCTCCACGTATCATTCATGTATCTAATCCTATCCTGTGTGATACTGTCTGCTGAGCCGTGCATCTAATCCTATGGGACCCTATGCTGCAAATTGAAAATTGTATGACCTAATCCTAACCTGATTTTCACTCTGCATCTATTTGATCTCTTCTGCTCTTTATGGTATGGGCCTGTCTTCCCTGCTGTGTAATAGTTGTGTCCTCTTTACGGTTAGTTAACTCAGGCTGCTTGTTATGTTTAAAGCAAACCTGTCACCCCCTCCAGGCATCCAAAGATAACGTAGCCACCTTCTGCAGCACTAAGGCGGCATTTTGACAAAGTGTATATAGCATTTATGCTCCCTTGATTCATTGAAATAAAGACTTTTATAAAATCTGTTTCAAATCTGACCCAAGACCGGGAGGCGGGTTTTCAAGCGTCTATCTCCTTCCTCTGTGGTGTCAGTCATCCCTTTCTGCTCTCTGTGCACCGCGCCTCCAGGGCCATCTCCCTGCACTACAGAGCTCAGCTTTGTCAGCTCTGCTACAACATAGAGCTGCTGTTATAGGAGACCCCACAGTAGTAAATCTTGCAGGAGGACGAGCAGACAAAACACTGCCTGCTACATAGCAGCCCTTGAGCTGAGCTGTCAGCAGTGCAGCAGAGTTGAGTTTGGGCTTTAGATCAGGGGTTGAGGAGCAATGCTGCTGGGTACAAGAAACTGAAAGTGCAAACTGCTCAGCTGAAGGGCTGCTATGTAGCAGGCAGTGCTTTGTCTGCTCAGGGTCCTCCTGCAAGATTTACTACTGTGGGGGTCTCTTATACCAGCAGCTCTATGTTGTAGCAGAGCTGACAAAGCTCTGTAGTGCAGGGAGATGGCCCTGGAGGAGGTGCACAGAGAGCAGAAAGGGATGACTGACACCACAGAGGAGGGTGATAGACGCTAGAAAACCTGCCTCCCGGTCTTGGGTCAGGTTTGAAACAGATTTTATATAAGTCTTTATTTCATTGATACAAGGGAGCATAAATGATACAGACACCTTGTCAGACTGCAGCTTAGTGCTGCAGACCGTAGCTATGTTATCTTTACATACCTGGAGGGGGTGACAGGTTTGCTTTAATTATAAAACCCATTCCACTGAGCCCCTCTCCACCGCCACCTCTCTCTCCCTGGAGCGCTCTGGAATGCCCGTTGCATCTGTAATAAACTCCACTTCACTCACAACCTCTTTACTTCTCGCAAACGCCCCTTCCTGGGCCTTACAGAAACATAGCTTTCACCCTCCGACATGGCCTCCCCTGCTGCACTGAGTATCGGCGGTCTTCACTTCACCCACAGACCTCGCACTGGCCTAAAACATGGTGGAGGAGTAGGTCTTCTCCTTTCTAGCAACTGCACCTTCAACCCAATTCCTCCTCCTCCCTTATCCTCTCATCCTTCATATCTACTCTCCCTCCAACCTCCAAGTGGCTGTCATTTATCGACCCCCAGGCCCAGCCACTACCTTCTTTGACCAATTCTCCATCTGGCTTCTTCACTTTCTCTGTTGACATTCCCAACATCATCATGGGTAAATTCAACATTCCCATTGATACCAACGAGTCAAAAGCCTCCAAACTCCTGTTACTTGATTCATCCTTTGGCCTCTCTCAATGGTCTTCCACAGCCACCCACACAGACAGATATACACTAGACCTCATTTTCACCTGCCTATTGCTCCCACAACCTCCCCTCTCTCGCCCTACCTGACCACGATCTACTTACCTTCTCATCCTTGTCCTCCTCACCTGCCACCCATGTCCACCAACTCACACATGTTGACACTCACATACTCTCTGCTGACTCTATTCTACCACTATCCTCAATGTCCTCACTCCACGACACAGATAACGCCACTACTTTCTACAATTCTACACTCACAGCAGCGATTGATGCAGTTGCCCCTCTCGTTCACGGCAGAACACGACGAATCAACAGACAACCCTGGCATACAGACACCATTAAAAAGCTGTGGGCAAAGTCTAGGGTTGCTGAGCGGCGCTGGAAGAAAACACATTCACAAGAAGACTACACAGCATTCAAACAAGGACTTCTCAAATTAAAGTCATCACTCACCACCACTTAACAGGCTTACTCCATTACCCTCATATCCTCTTTGTCCCACAACCCCAGGCAGTTATTCAACACATTTAACTCCCTCCTCGCCCCCCCCCCCCCCCACTGCCCCCTCCTCAGAAGACTTTGCAGTACATTTCACCAACAAGATCGATCAGATCACACAAGTCTTTGCTACCCAACCATCACAACCCCTGTGTATACCAGACCACTCCCCTCCCCCACTAACCATCCTCCCCTCCATCACTGAAGGAGAACTTGCACAGCTCCTCTCCAAAATGCACCTCACCATTTGTGTATCGGACCCCGATCCCTTCCCACTTCCACCCCAACCTCACCACCACGCTTTTCCCAGCCCTAACCCACCTCTTCAACCTATCACTAACCTCTTGTACCTTTCCTTCCACTTTCAAACATGCAACAATTGCACCCATCTTAAAGAAGCCATCTCTCGACCTGACCTCCACATCCAGCTGCCGCCCCATATCGCTGCTCCTGTTCGCCTCCAAACTTCTTGAAAAGCCTGTCCACACTGTACTCCTCCCACCTCTCATCCAACTCTCTCTAACAACCTTCAACCTGGCTTCCGCCCCCACCACCCCACCGAAACAGTCTAAACCAAAATTACTAACAACCTACTTACTGCCAAAGGAAACACACTTCTCTCTTTCCTCCTCCTTCTTGACCTATCCTCTATATTCGACACAGTCAATCACTGTCTCCTATTACAGATCCTCTCTTCCATTGGTATCACTGACCTTGCCCTCTCCTGGATCTCCTCCTACTTTTCCAACGGCACATTTAGTATCTGCCACTCCCACACGACCTCCTCGCCCCTTCCCCTCCCTGTTGGGGTCCCTCAAGGTTCTGTCCTGGTACCCCTTTTTTCCATTTATATCCTTGGCCTAGGACAACTCAAAGTCCCATGGATTCCATTACCACCTGTACGCTGACGACACTCAGATCTACCTCTCTGGGCCAGACATCACCTCTCTCCTGTCCAGAATCCTAGAGCGTGTATCAGCCATATCCTCCTCCTCCTCTCGCTTCCTTAAACTAAACATAGACAAAACTGAACTCATCATATTTCACCATCTCGCGCAACTCCCTTACCTGAACTATCACAATAAATTATATCACACTTTGCCCTGTACCTAATGTCCGCTGCCTCGGAGAAACCCTTGACTCTGCCCTTCCTCAATCCTCAATCTACTAAACTACTAGTGCATGCCCTCATCTCCCACCTTGGACTACTGCAACCTCCTCCTCTGTGGCCTCCCTGCTAACACTCTTGCACCTCTCCAATCTGTCCTTAACTATGTCTAACTAAGACACCTCTCTCCTTGCTGCTCCTCCACTGGCTCCGAATTCCTCAGCGTATCCAATTTAAACTCCTAACATTGACTTACAAAGCCGTCCACAATCAGTCTCCCCCATAGATCTCTGAACTAATCTCCCGATATCATCCAACTCGTAATCTTCGATCCTGCCAAGACCTCCTTCTTTCCTCCACACTTGTACGTTCCTCATTAACCGCCTGCAAGATTTCCCCTGAGCATCCCCAACCCTCTGGAATTCTGCACCCCAAAACGTCCAACTATCCCCTACACTCGGAAACTTCAAGCAGAACCTGAAAACCCATCTCTTCATAACAGCCTACAGCCTGCAATGACCACGGTGCCACCTCACCACCACTGGACACGGTGCTCCACCACCACAGGACCCGGCGCTCCACCACCGCCAGAGCAGACCCATCCTACTGTCTCTCTCCCCATTGCCCTGTAGATTGTAAGCCTGAAAGGGCAGGGTCCTCTCTCCCCTCTATATCAGTTTGACACTGTTAGTTTGTTCATTGTATTTTTAACTTGTTTGTATGTAACCCTTTCTCATGTACAGAGCCATGGAATCAATAGTGCTCTATAAATAAATAATAATTTATACAGACATATGTTGAAAGGGTAACACATTTTTCCCTAAGGATTTTCCAGATTTTTGTATGAAATTGACTAACAATGACATCAAATTTTCACAAGTCATAACAGTATATAAAGAAAACCAAATCGAACAAGTATGTAAATATACACACATACATATACGCACAAACACACTCACTGAACACCCTTTAAGGAATATATAACATCATTCAATCAGGATATATTTCAGCTAAGGTGTCTTTAAAGGGGAACTCTGGGGAGATAAAAATATTCTGTATGGTCCCTGCACTCCTATACTGTAATGCTGATCTGCCTACTACACTTGTATAATGTTTAGAACACTTGTAAGTCACTTATTCACTAGCTGCTCTTCACACGTCATACCTCCCAAATGGGACGTCAGGTCACGCTTCATTGTGCAGCTTCCCCCTCTGCAGTAATCATCAGCGAGTCCAATACCAATAGTTCCTCATTCCAATCATGTAGGGGTGAAGTCACAGAAGCTCCTGCTGTGAGCAAGTCTCTGATTTTGCGCCCCTCACCCCCCAAAGTCAGTTTGATAACAGACGCTTCTTCATTCCAATTACGTTGGTATGACGTCACAGAAGGTCCTGCTGTGAGCTTGTCTCTGATATCTGCTTCACCACAGTCAGTCCGATAACAGACACTTCCTCATGCCAATCACATGGATGTGAGGTCACAAAAAGTCCTGCTGTGAGCCAGTCTCTGATATCTGCTTCACCACAGTCAGTCCGATAACAGACACTTCCTCATGCCAATCACATGGATGTGATGTCACAAAAAGTCCTGCTGTGAGCCAGTCTCTGATATCTGCTTCACCACAGTCAGTCCGATAACAGACACTTCCTCCTGCCAATCACATGGATGTGATGTCACAGAAAGTCCTGCTGTGAGCCAGTATGTGGTGTTTCCCCCACAGTCAGTCTGATCATAGGCATACCCAGGATCAAAACCAGGGGACCTGGGGGGCAAGCCATGGTCGTTCAGGTTGTAAAATTTTAGAACGGAAAAGGTCTCTCCATATTTCTCCATGTAGTGCAGCCTCATATATTCAATTTTATAACTCTTTATACTGTATAATGCACCCCTCTCCTCTCCCTATAGTCCTTTGGCCACCGTACACTCAAAAAAAAAAAATCTGTACTTACCTCTCCTGGTTCCTCCGCTGCTCTGGTCCCTGAAAAAACTTAAGACTCAGTAGAAGGAGGCGGTGTCAGCCTGCGTCGCATAAAACAGGAAGTGCAGCCTACTCCCAGTGTGGTGGAGGCGGCACCAGCCTGCTTATGTGTGTTCCACAGTGGAACGCACATACAAAAGCCAGCTAGTAAGACGAAGCGAGGGGTGGCAGCAGTAGCAGGTAGTAGGCTCCCCAACACACGGCGGGCAGGGCCCCTAAGAGGCGTGTGCTGTGGCACAGTCACATGGATGTGTATCCTCGGAGATGCACATCCTTTGTGAAGTGGGCGCTTCTGGGGGGATGAGGGGTAGCTGTCCCCCCTGCCTCTCGCTGGGTACGGCCGTGAGTCCGATAACAGACGCTTCCTCATTCCAATCACGTAGGCGTGACGTCACAGAAGTTCCTGTTGTGAGCCACACTGCTTCCCCCGCAGTCAGTCTGAAGAGAGGAAATGTGGCTGCCCCCATGCTCTCTACATAGAAGCAGATATCGGAGACCGTCTCACAGCAGGATCTTCTCTGATGTCATGTGATTGGAATGAGGAAGTGTCCGTTATTGGACTCACTGATACTTACTGCACAGGGAGCTGCAAAATCCCATACGGAAGGGGTGACAGGTGAGGAGCAGCTGGTGAATAGGTGATTTACAAGTGTTCTAAACATTATACAATTATAGTAGGCAGCTCAGAATTATAGTGTAGGAGTGCAGGGACCAAAAGAAAAAAAATAGACCAGTTATTAGGTTTTAAAGGCTGTAACAGTAGCCTCCCAGGAGGTTTATTCACTTACGAAACCCTCCGTGTTGGGATTCCTCTATTTTATTGTTTAATAATTTGTTCAATTTACATCCCTCACTAGTTGACACGTTGCTCTTTGTGATAACTAATCCACGACTGGAAATTGCCATTCTCTAACTTTCAACTTCTAACCCTTCCTATCTTCTGCCTGAGAGACTCAAAACTACCTGACTTCCCCATGACCTTTTATAAGTATGTTCCCTACACTCCGAGACATATAATTAATCAAAACCAAATATTTAATGTCCCTTAAGTTCCTCTCCATCAATGTCAACGGCCTAAATTCCCCCCAACGCAGGTACCACACTTGGAAACTTATTAAAGAATCCAATTCGGAGATTGTTTGCCTGCAAGAGACAAGAATCTCATCAATTAATCCCCCAAAATTTGAAAACAAAGTCTTCCAGAAATACTACTTCTCCTCAAATGAAAAGAAAAAAGCAGGTGTAGCTATCCTTATTAAAAACTCTATATCCTTCGAGGAAATTTCCCTGACCAGTGATCCTGAGGGTAGGTATTTAATTCTAGTGTGTAAAATCAACAATTACACTTATACTATAGTGAATGTTTATCTCCCGAACAAGAGTCATATTACATTCCTAAATAGACTCATGAATATTGTAAGTGATAAAAAGAAAGGTGAATTAATCATATTAGGTGATTTTAATGTTGTCCCAGACCCTATCCTTGACTCATCCACAAAATCAAGACATTATACTAAACCCCTCAATCCTTGGCTTGCCCGCACTGAGCTATATGACGTTTTCAGATGTATTCATGCAAACTCAATTGAATTTTCTCACTACTCGGGCAGATTTAATTCTTATGCAAGAATAGACCTGGTTCTGACAAATGTCTTTTCACTCCACAAATTTCGAAAAATTAACATAGGACCACGAACTTGGTCTGACCACTCCCCCATACTCTTTGAATTCTCCCCATCTCCAGTTTCTTGCCCTGAAAAATTATGGAGGAACAACAGCTTTCTATACTCACACCCACAATTCAAGACTGACATAGAAAATACTATTAAATATTACTTTGCAGAAAATGACACTCCTGACATCAACATCTCGACTTTATGGCTAGCATTCAAATCTGTCTTACGAGGGAAACTAATTCAACTAAATTCTAGATTAAATAAGCAAAAACGTGAAAAAACCCAGAATTTAATAGACAAAATACAAAATCTAGAAAACATTCAAATCAATAATCCATCCATTAACCTCCCTGGCGGTCTGTTTAGGTCTGGTTTTTGTTGCTAAAAGCGGGCTTACCCGCGTTCGCGGCAGATGCGGTAAAAAAACCGCATCTGCCGCACTTGCCGCATAGCTGCCGCACTTGTGCCGCACTCGCGGCGCGGTTGCGGTAATCTGCATAGTAAAGGGAACCATGCAGTAGACATGAGATAATGATTGTATACACTTACATGAGGGCGTCTCCCTGTGTGTGCTGGCACTTGTGAGCTGTGTTCGTCATGCCTGCTCTCCCCCTCCCTTATGCCCGCCCCCTCTCAGCCTGCTATAGTGATGTGAGGCTGATCTCGTCATAAAGGGGCGGGGCTAAATCGCACATCCCGGTAGCCCCGCCCCTTTATGACGAGATCAGCCTCACATCACTATAGCAGGCTGAGAGGGGGCGGGCATAAGGGAGGGGGAGAGCAGGCATGACGAACACAGCTCACAAGTGCCAGCACACACAGGGAGACGCCCTCATGTAAGTGTATACAATCATTATCTCATGTCTACTGCATGGTTCCCTTTACTATGCAGATTACCGCAACCGCGCCGCGAGTGCGGCACAAGTGCGGCAGCTATGCGGCAAGTGCGGCAGATGCGGTTTTTTTACCGCATCTGCCGCGAACGCGGGTAAGCCCGAGCCTGACTCGGGGTTAACGCTTCTGGTAGTGAATGTTAACCCCGAGTCAGGCTCGGGAATAACGCTAGGAAGGTTAACACCTCAGAAGACATTTTCAAACTGAGAACAGAGCTAAGATCTGTATTAACCTCAAATTATGCCAAGATGATCCAACAATCCAAATCTAGATTCTATTTCTCAGATAACAAACCAACCAAATTTTTTGCAACAAGAATCAAAATTCTCAGACAAAAGAATAGAATTTCTGAGATAAAAGACTCAACAGGGAAAAGTAAATTTCACCCCAAGGATATTGTTAACACTTTAGCCGACTATTATGACTCCCTTTATAATCTTAAAAATGACACTAATACTCAGATTCCTTCCATCGAAAGTATTAAGAATTTTTTAGATCCTCTCAAATTGCCCTCTCTCTCAGATCTTGAGATAGAAAATCTTAACGCCCCATATTCTCTTTTGGAAATCAACTCTTTAATTGCAACCTTAAAAAAAGAGAAAGCTCCAGGTCCTGATGGTCTGCAAAACGAGCTGTATAAAACTTTCACTAAACATCTCTCTCCTTTTATTCTAAGACTGGCGAATTCGATAGCAAAATCGGGCTCCCTTCCTCCAGAGATGTCAGAAGCAGTGGTGATAGTTATTCCGAAAGACAAAGGAGATCCCACTGAACCTAAAAATTACAGACCTATATCCCTCCTAAACAGTGACACCAAAATCCTCGCCAAGCTGATAGCAAATAGGCTCCAAAAGCATATTAGTAAACTAATTAAAAAAGATCAGGTGGGTTTCATCCCAGGCAGACAGACCTCAGATGCCACCAGAAGAGCCATAAATCTGCTAATCCACTCTGAAACTTCTAGGATCCCGACTGCCTTCTTGGCCCTTGACGCCGAGAAGGCATTCGATAGAGTCAATTGGAACTATTTATTTCTAACCTTACATAAATTCGGATTTCGAGGTAATATATTTAATTCAATTTCGGCAATGTACTCCAATCCCACAGCCAAAATTTACTCAAATCAAGCAATCTCCCGTAAAATATCCCTTTCCAATGGTACTAGACAGGGCTGCCCCATGTCACCTATCCTTTTTGCCATTTTTATTGAACCATTAGCAGAATCAATTAGACAAAATGAAAATATCAGAGGTATCCACATAAATTCACAACGGCACAAAATTACACTTTTTGCAGATGATATACTTATATCCGTTACAAATCCGCTTAAATCCCTACATCACCTTTCCTATGCTATCAAGACCTTCTCAAGTATCTCCCATTATAAGATAAATACTAATAAGTCACAAATTCTAGAATTCAACATCGAGAAAACGTTCCTATCCTATCTAAAGAAGCAATTCCCCTTTTCTTGGAAATCTAACTCAATTTCATACTTAGGTATCCAATTAACGAATCCCACTTCAGATATCACTAAAAAAAAACATCTTGAATCTACAAAATTCCTTCAAAACAGACATTGCAAACCTATCTAAACTCCAACTCTCCTGGACGGGTAGAGTGATTGCTATAAAAATGAAGATACTTCCAAAGTTTATTTACATGGTCCGAGCGATTGCTCTCCCCGTCTGTAAAAATAGCCTAAATGGTCTTCAACATCAATTGAGACAATTTATCTGGCAAAAGTCTAGACCTAGATTATCTGGTACAATTTTAGAAAAACATAAAAGGAGAGGAGGAATGGGGATTCCTAACCTTCACGCTTACTATCTTGCTTCCGTGTTGAAACTATCCCAGAACTGGCTCAATATTTCATTAAACTCCCCAATATGGGTTGAACTTGAACTAGAGTTAATTAAATCTAATAATCCATCAGCATTAATAATTGCGCACCTATATAACCCAACAAAAATCCTACCTGCAATCCCAACAATTAAAGCTACATTACAAGCATGGATAGCGCTTCTTAAAAAAACAAACCATCTTGCTTCTGACCCACCCTCGAAGAAAATCCCGTTAGAAACCCTTGAATATATCATCCCAGGCTTAGATCTTTCTTCTTGGTTGGCCCGGGGTATTCGTTTCATAGATGACCTGTTGTCCAGAGGGAAATTAGTACAATTTCTAGTCCTGGAACAGAGATATGGTCTCACCTGGTTAGACAGGTCGGCTTGGAGATTGATTAAATCATCTCAAGTGGATTTTGACTCTGTCTTCACAGTCCCTAGGCCTATCACAGAACTTTTAGAAAACCCACAAAGAAAGTCGACTTGGATGACTGGTCATATTTATCGTACCCTGATTGACGACCTCACTATCCATAAACTTCCCTATATAATAGCATGGGAGAAAGAGTTGGGATTTAATATAGAACCGGAAGAATTAGCTAAAGCAATAGATCACTCTTATTCAAATACGAACTGCGCTTCCATCCAAGAAACCTTCTTTAAAATACTAACGAGATGGTATTGGACTCCTTCCAGAATGCATCACATAGACCCTCTTAACTCTCCGAATTGCTGGAGAGAATGTTCTCAAATTGGAACATTAACACATGTATTCTGGAGGTGCCCAAAAATTCTCAACTTCTGGTTGAGTGTTCAAAATTTAATATATAGGACTACCAATTTTAGACTCATTCTCTCCCCTCAACTGGTTCTCCTCTCAATTGGCATATCAGACATTCCCCACACTCTTAGATTCATAGTATCCCAAGTTATTCTCACAGCTAAGCTACTTATAGCCGCTAAATGGAAGTCCTCAGAAATTCCCACCATTGCAGAATTAACGGACAGAATTTCTAATCATTGTTCTTTTGAATTTACTTACGCAGTTAGAGACAACACATATAATAAATTCTTCTATAATTGGGAACTATGGATCTCTACACAATCCTTGAATCATCTGACCAAGGCTGTTGACAAACAACCCCCCTAACCTCTAAACCTCAATGACTAATAATTAACATTTAAATGCCTCGGATACATACCTATTACTACAGATTATAATAGGATATCCATGTGTTGGTCACCTCAGGTGTTCTTTCTTTCCTCTTTGTTGTTCTATTTATGTACATTACCTTTGCAATATAGACTGATGAGCGCATCTCATCCTATGTTTTTGATGTATTTAATATATGCAGTTTGTATCTTCATCGAATCGACCACTGTTGGTCAAATTTTTTGTCAAAGACATTTATTTCTACCAAAGTTATTGGAATTTTTTTTTTTTTTTTTTCTCTTTTTGAAATGTTTATCTGTTTGAGATAGGCAATTGCCTAATTTTATGTTATCTTACTTCTATGTAACCATCGTACTATCCCAATGTTTTTGTCTTCAACCTTGTTTTGTATTACTGTCTGTAAAGTCTTCACCCTGTAAATACCCCCATATAATCAATAAAAATATTTGAACAAAAGAAAAAAAATAAAATAAAATCATCTCCCTGGAATTCCCCTTCAAATCTGAACAACATACCATCCACTAAAATCCATTCCCAAATAAAAATCTCAAAAACCCTTTTGACATGTCCCCATAACTCACCCTAAATCTTCAATGCTGACAGGAGGTCCAGAACCAGATGGATTCTTTAGCATCAACTCTTGGAGTTGTGTGTTTTTCTCATCCTCGGACAAGCTGCGGTTGCTCAGAATGTGCCTTCTCTTCACAGCCAATTCACAAATATCTCTGAGGAAGCGTGCACGATGTGGGTTTACAAGTTCAAAGTCCTCCCAAGTCAATATACCCTGGAACCAGGCTGGTGGTTTTGGCTTTGGTGGATCCAAGATGAACTCAGATTTGGAATCTTCCTCAAAGCTTCCCACAGAGAGGGCGTCGTGTCCATCTTCTGTGGAGGCTTCAGATTGACTTTCAGTACAGTGCTCACTTTCCTCACCCTTAGAGGCATACAACAGTTTACTCATATTGCTTTTGATATCCCCCATGCACATAAGTCTGAAGAAAGGCTTAGAAATAGGCAAGTCTACTAGGCGATTGTCCTGTATACATTTTGCCAAAAATACACCCAGAAAATGACAGAGCCTGGTCACCCTATCCAGTTCTTCACTGTCCTGGGGGTAGGGTGCTATGAATAGTCCACATGACCGCTGCACATAATATCCAGGAGGCTTCAAGCCACCACCCAAGTCAACCTATGAGATAAGACAGTAGTTAGAATGTGTACACATTTGTGATAGTGAAGGTATTTCTGCACACATTATCAACTGATTGACTAAATAGAGCCAGCTGCTCATACACGTTACAAAAATGTCAGCTAAACCCGTCGATTTGGGTAGACATAATGATTGGGCATGTGGAACTCAGTAACTCCATCCTTCTGTTTGATGGGGAGATGAGCGGCTCCCCGAGGAGTCTGACAGCGGTTCTCAGAGAAAAAAGAGAATTTTGTTTACGTACCGTAAATTCTTTTTTCTTTAATCATCAATGGGAGACCCAGACAATGGGGTTTAGGGCACTGCCCTCCGGAGGTCACACTAGGTACTACAAGTTTGTAGACACCGCCTCCTCCGCTTATAAACCCCTACCGCAGGGAACATCCTCAGTTTGGTCCATAAGCTGCGAGGAGGAAAGAAACCACACCCGAAACATGGGGAAGAATGCCGTGCACAGACGGTTCAACAACCCGGCAAACACTGTCCCAACAGGGAACAGATCAACTGCAAAACATGCAACGGAACAACTGGGTGGGTGCTGGGTCTCCCATTGATGATTAAAGAAAAAAGAATTTACGGTACGTAAACAAAATTCTCTTTTTTCTGGTCATCATAATGGGAGACCCAGACAATGGGGATGTCCTAAAGCAATACCCCAGGGCGGGAAGAGTTCCTCAACAAGACGGATAACACATGGTTCCCTTTAAAGGTGGGCAACCGCCGCCTGGAGAACCCGCCTGCCCAAACTTGCATCCGCAGAGGCATGGGCATGCACCATATAGTGCTTAGAGAAAGTGTGTAGGCTGGACCAAGTGGCCGCCTGACACACCTGTAGAGCAGACGCTCGATGTCGCAAGGCCCAGGAGGCACCTACGGCTCTGGTAGAGTGAGCCTTCAATCCCACCGGGAGAGGCAAACCAGAGGACCGGTAAGCCTCTTGAATGGAAACCTTAATCCATCTGGCCAAGGTTGACTTCGAAGCCGCGGACCCCTTACAGCGACCTGTCGTAAGAACAAATAAGGAATCCGAACTCCTAAAGGAGGCGGTCCTGGACACATAAATGCGTATAGCTCTCACGAGATCCAGAGTATGGAGGTCGCGTTCCACCTGATGAACGGGAGCGGGGCAAAATGATGGAAGAACAATCTCCTGGTTCAGGTGAAAAGTTGAAACCACCTTCGGCAAGAATTCTGGCCGTGGGCGCAACACCACCTTGTCTTGGTGAACCACCAGAAAGGGTGACTTGCACGATAGTGCAGCCAATTCTGAGACCCTCCTCAGAGATGTAATCGCCACCAGAAAGGCCACTTTCTGGGACAGACGAGATAGAGAAACATCCCTCAGAGGCTCAAACGGGCGGTTTCTGCAATGCCGCCAGGACCATGTTAAGGTCCCACGGGTCCAGAGGCCTCCTGTAGGGCGGAACCATCCGCGACACCCCCTGCAGAAATTGACGGACCTTCGGGAGGAGCGCCAATCGCCTGTCAAACAGCACAGAAAGTGCTGATACTTGACCTTTCAAAGAGCCAAGGGATAATCCCAACTCCAAACCCGACTGTAGGAAGGCCAACAACGTCGGGATGGACAAGGGCCACGGGGACCGTCCACCAGAGGCACACCAGGTAAAAAAGATTTTCCACGTCCTGTGGTACATCTTCCTGGAAACGGGCTTCCTAGCCCGATTCATAGTGGCCACCACTGTAGGAGAGAAACCCCTGGAAGTCAGCAGCCAGGCCTCAAGAGCCATGCAGTCAATCTGAGGGCCTTGGAATTGAGGTGGAAGAATGGGCCTTGCGCGAGTAAGTCTGCGCGATCTGGAAGAGCCCACCTGTGTCCGCCTGACAGTTGCCACAGGTCCGGATACCAGGACCTCCTGGGCCAATCCGGAGCCACTAGAATGGCTACTCTGCACTCCGACCTGATTTTCCACAGAACCCTGGGAATCAGAGCCAGAGGCAGGAACACATATGGCAGCGGGAAACTGGACCAACTCAGAATCAGGGCATCCGCCCCCAGAGACTGAGGATCCCAGGATCTCGCCATGTATTGCGGCACCTGATGATTGAGCCGCGAGGCCATCAGATCCACGTCCGGAGTGCCCCATCTGCCGCAGATGTCCCGGAAGACGTCTGGATGTAGAGACCACTCTCCGGCGTCCATCCCCTGCCGGCTCAGGTAGTCGGCCTCCCAGTTCTCGACCCCTGGGATGTGAACTGCGGAGATCAGGCAGTCGTTTTCCTCTACCCACGACAGAATGCGGTGGACTTCGGCGAGGGCCTGAGCGCTTCTGGTCCCTCCCTGATGATTTATGTAGGCGACGGCCGTCGCATTGTCGGACTGTACCCGAATGGGCTGTCCTGTCAGGAATTTCTGAAACGCCAGGAGCGCCAGATAGACCGCCTTGATCTCCAGTACGTTGATCTGCAACGTCGACTCCGACTGAGTCCAGAGGCCTTGAGCCCTGTGGTGTAAGAACACCGCCCCCCAGCCCTTCAGACTGGCGTCGGTGGTCACCACTAACCATGACGGTTTGAGAAATGACCGGCCCCGTGACAAGTGACGTGGCTGGAGCCACCACTGCAGGGAGTCCCTGGTCGGTTGTGACAGTGCCACCAACCGATTCAGAGATATCGCTCTCTTGTCCCATCGGCGAAGAATCTCCAGCTGGAGAGAACGGAGACGAAACTGTGCAAAGGGCACCGCCTCTATCGCCGCTACCATGCGTCCCACCAGTCTCATCAACGCCCGAAGGGATGAGTGAGGTGACAGGAGAAAATTCTGTACTCCTGAGTGGATCGCCAGCTGCTTGGCTTGAGGTAGAGACACCAGGGCCGAGTCCGTGTGGAAGTCCATGCCCAGATATGTCAATGACTGGGTCGGAACCAGGGTCGACTTCTGAGTATTGAGAAGCCACCCGAACTGTTCCAGAGACCTCATGGTCACCTCCAGGCTCACCCGACAAAGGTCTTCCGATGGCGCCCTGACCAATAGGTCGTCCAGATAGGGTATGACGGCGTGACCCTGCACATGCAGGAGAGCCATCATAGAGGCCATCACCTTCGTGAACACCCGTGGTGCTGAGGCCAACCCGAAGGGTAGGGCCACAAATTGGAAGTGTTCGTCCCCCACTGCGAATCGTAACCAGCGCTGGTGAGCCGGTGCAATGGGCACGTGAAGGTAAGCGTCCCTGATATCGATGGACGCTAGGAAGTCTCCCTGCGACACAGCCGCGATCACGGAGCGCAGGGATTCCATGCGGAACTTCCGAACCAACACGTGACGGTTGAACAATTTGAGGTCCAGGACCGGTCGAAAGGAGCCGTCCTTTTTCGGGACAATAAAGAGGTTGGAGTAAAAACCCCTGAACCTCTCTGCCGTGGGCACTGGGACCACTACTCCGTCTCTGCGGAGTCCCTCCAACACCAGGTGAAAAGCCTGAGCCTTTTCTGGGGATGGAACAGACCGATGGAATCGGGATAACGGTTTTGATGTCAGCTCTATCCTGTAACCTCGCGAGACTACGTCTCGAACCCACTGATCTTGAACGTGAAGTAGCCACCTGTCCTGGAATCGAGACAGGCGGCCCCCCACCTGTGGGGAGGCAGGATGAGAGAGCGAGTCATGTCGAGGCGGGCTTGGGGGTGGTAGCTGCTGCCCCCGCCGGCTTCTTCTGACGACTCTTGGAGCGCCACTGAGTAGCTGGCTTGCCCCCTCGGTCCGCGGCGAGCGGACGTCGTGGATGACTGCGAGCTGGAGCGAAAGGACCACTGTTTAGGGTTCCTTTTAACGGTATACCGTGGCTTAGGCTTATTCTGCGGTATCTTAGACTCAGCAGAATCCTTTATCAGCTTGTCCAGCTCGGTGCCAAAAAGCCTGTCACCGGCGAATGGAAGATTCTGCAAAATCTTCTTAGACGTGGCATCTGAGTCCCAAAGACGCAGCCACAACAACCTGCGGATCGCTATCGCATTGGCCGAAGCCACAGCTGAGCGAGTGGCAGTTTCCAAAGATGCCGTCCTGGCATAGTCCGCATAGGCCCTTGCTCTCTCGGTAAGCGCCAGGACCTCTGGACTGGATCTTGCCAGGTCCGTGATACCATCCAAGCAGGTAGTAATCGCTTGTAAGGTCCAGACCGTGGCAAAATTAGGGGCAAATGAAGACCCCACAGCCTCATAGGAAGACTTGGCGAGTTGCTCGACCTGTCTATCAGTCGCATCCTTCAATGAGGAGCTATCAGAGGCAGAAAACAGGGAGCGTGCAGCAATTCTAGTCATGGAAGCGTCCACCTTTGGAGACTGCGACCATTCCTGAAGCACCTCCTGGGAGAAGGGGAAGCGATTGTCCTTAGGTTTGCGGACATAGCGCCGCCCAGGATGTAACCTGGGCGCTCTAACCACCCTTCCAAAATTAGTGTGGTCCATGAAAGAGCCACTTGGTCTAGCCTCTGGCCGCAGCCATTGATAGACCTCCTTCGGGTGCACGATAACCTCTTCAGGGGCAGTCACGAGACGTAAGGTCTCATTGATGGAGGACACCAGATCCTCCACCCCATCTGGAGGTTCAGACACAGACCCGAGAGTAGACCCCCCATCATCTTCCTCACCATCAGAGGAACGCTCCTCCTCAGAGAGAGCCTGGAGCTCGGGTGACTCCTCACGACGAGCTCGCTTAAGGGGTCTCACAGCAGAAGAGGGAGACACCCGGGGGTAACTGGAAGGAGTAGCTGGGTTTTCCAGTCTCCTATGAAGTGCCTCCAGTGACTGCGACATGGAGGACATCTGGGACAGCAGGGATTCATTGATCCTATTCTGCGTTTCCCATGGTCCTGGGATCACCTGAACCTCAGGGTACAGCACCGGAGCTGCTGCCTCAGCAGTGCCAGTCCGGGCTTCTGGGCGTCCGCAGTTATTGCAGGACCCCTCCACCAGTGTACCATTGCATGTAGTACAGGTAATGGTGGCATCCGCCGCCTTAGCAGCAAGCTTCCTAACTGAGGACATAGCCACAGTAGGGGATGTATAAGCCAAGTCGTACAGACAAACAAACCGGGAATCCCGGTGGCTTACCGACCGCAGTAAAGCGGTGGGAGGAAGCGGTGTGTGTGTGTGACCTCCGCGAGTTCCGGTCTCCCTCTGAAGTGCAGACACGCGCTGCCGTAGATCCCAGCCGGGAAGTGAGGGAGAAGATGGCCGCCGCCAGTAAAGTCGTGGGCGGCGCCGAGAACACGCGGGAAGCACACACACACGCCCCCCCGGTGACGTCACCGCAAGGGCTGCCTCCTCTCTTCCAGGCAGCCTCAAAATGGAGGTGCTGGAGCCCGCAGCGCGGGAAATAGTGTAAAACACAGTACACACACACGGACTGCAATTACATCCAAAGATCAGCAGTCTACGGCCTCAGCCCCTGTGACACACAGGGCGGTCAGCCAGGGTGCCCCCAGCACAGGGTACACCTCCAGATCCGCGGACCCGAGGGTAACGCGCGGTCTGAGTGTCAGGACACATAAAGTGACAGACACTACCCCCAGGCACACAGGAGACAAAGAGTGCCTCAGTGCCGGTCCGGTCTGTAAGCACCATTTAGGGAGGCCTCGGACGGGGGTTCAGCCCAGTCCGGTCTGTAAGCACCATTTAGGGAGGCCTCGGACGGAGCGGAGCTGTGCAAGGCTCCCATCTCCCACTCTCCAGAGCCCCCCAGAGAGGGATGGAAAGGAGCGCGACAGCGTACCGGGAGAAACACAAAGTGTCCAGGCTCTAGGCCCTCCGGTACCTCCACCTGCGTGTGCCACAAGGGTGAGCGGGGAGGCTGTCGCAGGTCCCGACCAGGACCATATTACCTTGTCTTCAGACGCCATCACGTAAGTAGTGAGAATGCAGTGAAGTGCAAGCAAAGCGTGATCCTCCGAGCACACTAAGTTTAAAACTGAGGATGTTCCCTGCGGTAGGGGTTTATAAGCGGAGGAGGCGGTGTCTACAAACTTGTAGTACCTAGTGTGACCTCCGGAGGGCAGTGCCCTAAACCCCATTGTCTGGGTCTCCCATTATGATGACCAGAAAATAGGAGAGTTCAGCTGAGGCAGGTACTCCAGTGTCTAGGGGAGTCAGATAGAAAGCTGTCAACCCAACAATCATTCAGCCCACAAGTATCCAATGTGTCTCACAAGCTTAACCCCTCACCTGCTATCTGGGGGAGAAGTCATTTCTAGACATATTAAAAATAAAACAAAATGTGTTGCGGGCCCACATGATGCTCTATACCCAAATGCGGAACATGCACAACATCCTACAGCAGGGGTGGGGAACCTCTGGGCACCAGGGCCAAATGCTGCCCTTGATTACTTTTTTGCGGCCTCCGGGCAGCTCCCTGGGCTCCGCAGTGCTCAGGCTGGCAGATACATTTTGCCAACTGTCTGCCCTTTAAATCCAGCTCCCCAGTGATCTCTATGCCCTAGCCTCAGCCTCCCAGTGACATATATGCCCCCAGCCTCTCCTGTGATGTCTAGGGCTCTAGCAAACCTGGAAAAGCAGTTGAGAAGCAACATGACCAATATCACCCACGCCAAAGAGAGGCAGCTCCAGCCACCACAGTAGGGGGAGGTGATTGTTTAACCAAATATAACGGGTAATTTTCAAGTTGATAATCTTGTGCGGCCCCTGAAGAATGGTAGAAATTTCCAAATGGACCCCAAAAATGGTTCCCCGCCCCTGTCCTACAGTGTCCATTACCTGCCGAGATTCATCATCTGGGAAGTCATCATCACACAACCAAATTCCCAAGTCTGTTTTCTGAAACTCTGCTGCCACCAGGGCGTAAAATTCAAGGGTAGGGCCCAGCCCAGTCCCCTCCTCTCCGAGGAACTCCACCTGGAAGAAAATATGTGGCAACTTAAATAGGTGAAAGACCATAAAATTAAAAGGGAACCAGTCACCTGTTTGACGGTGCCAGTATGACGGATGGCATGAATCACAGTCTGGCTGCATGATTGTAGGTATACCGGTGTCTGAACTATTCATAGAATACAGTTATGACATCCATAGGAAACTCAGAACCATGAAGCATACCTCAAGAACAGACTTGCGATCCGCATGGATCTGCATGACGTTTTCTGCCCATTCCATCAACGACTCCCCTCTTGGGACCTTCACTCTCTCGTGCTTTAAACGGCCAACTCTAAATTCGCCAGGGTCATCCCTACGGACTGCACTGGCCGTCCTGCTCCTCTCCACAGTGGCCTCTCGTCGGTTCTGCAGCCACACAATAGCTCTGTGCAAATCAGAAAAACTCAATCACATTGTGTATTATTACAAAAAAGAAATCCATCACAACCACAAGACCTAAACCTATATATGATCTGATAAACGTCTAATTGCTAGTAATTGTATAATTGGCCTTGTACAAGATAGATAAAATGGCGGTGTTCCAGAAACATTGCCACACTTGTCCATATGTCTACAGTGACATGAATCAGGCTCAGCTGCGGTATCGCACACAGACTGTGGACAGGTGAAAGAAAGCAGCCATGTCTTTATAATGCCGGACATCCTCTTTAAGATATGAGCATTGAAGATCGCGTTCTACTAATAAGTATGAACTATCAATGGTCAGATCTGACATATGTGGACTGTGCTAAAGGGGTTGTCCCCGTTGAGGAAATAATGGTTCCCAAGTCTCGTATAACAAAAAGAAAAAAGAATGGCTATATGCACTGTCCCCAAGGTTCATGCTTAGGCAACGACTTGACATTGACAGCCAATCGGTCAGTACAGTGGCTCTGTACGGGAGCAATTACACTGGCAAAGCTGCTGATCCTGTTGGTTGGCACTGGCTGCAGATCTGGCATCAACAAGAAAGGCAGCCAATGCCAGACACTAGAAGCAGTGGCAGAGGCTCAGCGCTGGACTTGGGGACAGCCAGCATAGTATGGTTTGTTTGGTGTTTTTGTACCCCCTTTATGGGAGTCTTGCAATGAAAATGCCACTTGAAGAAAGAGTGAACGCAGGATAGGGTCAGAAAATGCTGGGAGCTTTAGTGAAATGAATGGAATTAATTAACCTCGTGAACTGATACTTATGTATTTGGGTGTGTATTTCATGTCAGGATTTATTTTAGGTTTTATACTATACCTTGAGGCTCCAAATGCTGTACATGTGAAATAAAGCTGCCTCGTCTCAAAGGGAATAAGGAAGGGGCATTTGCTTGTTAATTGCTCACACCAATCTGGCAAAGCTCCACTAGCCAAAGCTAGAGGTCCTAGAAAGATTAAGAAAAATCACAAGAAATGTATCAAAATCATAGAGATGAGCAGTCAGGCCAGTGGTCCATGAGCCAGGCGGGCCGACAACCTAATGTGTTGTGTTATTTTCATCTTAAGTGCCCCCGCCCCCCCCACTCCAAAACACATACCTCAATCTGCTGTAGGATTTTGGTTGTGATTTTTTTGCTAGTAAATTCTTCCGGGGAAACACTGAATAAAAGCATTTCATCACCTTCTGGGGGTAAACATAAAAAAAATATATATTTTAGTTTCCTTTAAATTTTCCCCTCATACCTTAACCCACTTAATTTGGGTTTTCATTCAAGGGAAGCTATCATCAGAAAATTAGTTATTGTTTAAGGCTGCTTTCATATCAGTGATTTTGCCCATTCACAGCAGATCCGGCAGTTTTGGTGCATCTGCTGTGTAATGTCTCACTTGCGGCAAGCTCCATTCATTCTCTATGGGACCTGTGTTCAGGTGCGGCAAGTGCGGTTTTGCCGGATCCGGCACTCGCAGATGCACAAAAAAACCACGTTGCTAGCAGTGTTTGTTTTTTTGCACAGCCGCAAGTGCCAGATCCGGCAAAATCGCACTTGCCACACCTGAATGCAGGTCCCATAGAGAATGAATGGAGCTTGCCGGATTCGTTCCCCAAGTCGGCCGTTACTGTGGCAGATGTGGCGAAATCTGCCGGATCTGCCGCAATTATGAAAACCGCTGAGGTGAAAGGTACCTAAATCAGGTTTTTCTGTTATAAGTGTATATTGAACCTGTCACCTTGTTTAGCCCCCCTAACCTATCACTACCTGTCCCTGCAGCTTACCACTACATTACTATCCATCCCTCTCTGATCTAAATGTGCATTATAAAGATGAAAAAAAAAAAGCGATTTATAAACTTACATCTGCATCGTCATGTGGGTGTTCCTAGATGGCTGGCCATCGGGTGGGCACTCTCCCCCACCTCGCTGCTACATCGACACCCCGGGCGTGTGATCATTCATTCAGGAGTGCGCTCCCGATTTAAAATGTTTGCCTCCTTCTTCCTTGTGATGATGCGCCGGCCACACGTCATTTCCGGTCTGGTGCATTGTGGGGGGTATTGGGTGTAAAGCCCGGCTTCGGAATGCACACTGCACATGCTCCGGCAGCCAGCTTGTACGCCAATAAACCTACCACACTGCGCAGCACCGGAAGTGACACACTGACAGCCGCATCTCTAAGTGGCGACTTAACCCTTGGAAATCATTGTGGTTACTATGGCAATACCGTTAGGTTGAGCTCAATTACTGGACGCTGTCCCCGCTGGATCATTCATTCAGTAAGGCTAGCGTCGGGGTTACTGAGCTTACCCTGACAGCGTTGCCAAAGTAACTGCAATGCATTCCAAGGGTGACATCACCACTTACAGCACAGCTCAGAATGATATTGGAGCACAGCTGTAAGCGAGAGAAGTGCCCACTTTATGGCTTTGCTCCGATGTCATTTTGTGCCTGCTCTCTCTTGCCAACAGACTGGGTTTGTCTGATAGCAGATAGATGTAGCAGAGCTGAAGATAAGACGTGGATTACGTCAGATTTTTTTTTTTTCTAATAAAGTCCCTAAGTGTGTTTTATATTTTATTTCTAATAAAACATTTTCTCTGTGTTTTTTATATTTTTTTTAATGTTTACTAGAAATTCATGGTGGCCATGTCTAATATGGCGTGACATCATGACAATACAAAGCTGGTATTAAACCCATTATTACCCAGCGTGCCACCCCCACCAGGGCCGCTGTAAGAGCCGGGTAAAGTGTCTGGAAATGGAACTACGATGAATGCGCCATTTCCAGGGGTCATTCTGCACTGTGCTGTAAGCGGTGATAATACAAGTATACAAATAAAAAGATAAAAAGAAAGCGCCCATGAGTAGAACCTGATAGTGTAGTGGGTAGATGATGTGGGAGTGTAATCCCCACTCACCTTAAGGAGTTGTGCACTCTTGCACAACCCCGGTGTAAGCATGGATTCAGGGAAGCTTGCAGAGAGGTCTGGGCACCGCCACCGTGTACAGAGTTCTTCCTGGTTGTGGATCACGCAGTACGGTCACGTGCTCATCCGCGTCAAGTGATCTATTGCATCATCACAGGTCCTCAAGGATGGAGCTGTATAAGGTGTTCGGAGCTGCTCCTACCGCTTTCCCGGGAGGGAAGTGTATAATGGAGAGGAGAAAAGATAAAGCGGTCTCTGGAGCACTGAGAACAAGGGGGGACAAGGTTTTTTTGTTATACACAAACCTTTTTATTAGTGGTCACCTCAGGAAGACAGTACCATAGTTGTTGAAACATGTTGTGGCATTCAGAGCACTAATAAAAAGGTTTGTGCATAACAAAAAAAACCTTGTTCCCCTTTATTCTCAGTGCTCCAGAGACCGCTATATATTTCTCCTGTAAGGGGTGATGTCACCCTTGCAAAGCGTTGCAGTTACTACGCTGTCTAGGTGAGCTCAATAACCTGGATGCTAGCTCCACTGAATAAATGAGCCGACGTGGATAGCGTCTGGTAACTGAGCTCAACCCAACCGCATTGCCATAGTAACCGCAACGCTTTCCAAGGGTGATGTCACGACTTAGCGACGCAGCTGTCAGCGCGTCACTCCTGTTCCTGCGCAGTGTGGGGGGTTTATTGGCAAACAAGCTGGCTGCAGAGCATGTGCAGTGTGCATTCTGAAGATCATGCCCACCGGGGCTTGACTGCAGCAGTGAGGGGGAGAGAGAATGGACCTAGAGAGACTGCCCACCTGACGGCCAGCCATCTAGCAACGCCCACACGTCTGTGAACATGTAGGTTTATAAATTGCTTTTTTTGCACTTTTATAATGCACATTTAGATCAGACAGGGATGGTTAGTAATGTAGTAAGAGGCTGTAGGGACAGCTAGTGATAGGTTAGGGGGGCTAAACTAGGTGACAGGTTCCCTTTAAACTTCGGAAACAGAAACCTTGTAATTCTCACAACGGCCACTGGGGTTTTTTTTAGACTCCAACTTCCTGTTTTAGGAAACACATGTAGTCAACAATGGTCAGAGTCCGCCCTAAATTTTGTATTGAAGCATCTAATGTGCAGGTGTGGTTTACTGTGAATGGAGGGGGTGCAGGGGAGCTGTGACATTGTCTGTTATGATTGATGGATCCTGTGTTATCAGCTACCGAAGGTTAGAAACCACCGGGTATCGGAGACAATTGTAACTTGTACCTTCAAAAACACCGCGAGGTAGCGGCGTGTAATTCAGGTTGTTGCCACCGGTCTCTGACGACACCTGTCTTTCAGCCGTGCTCAAAAACAAGTAGGTATAAACCTGATGGTAGCGGCGTGTAATCGAGGAACAGGTACGGTATTTGAGTTACCTGGGGCGTGCTAAAGCGTCATGTATACCACGCCCCATCAGCTATCATTGGTGGGGAGTACTGTGTACCCATTGGCTGTCCCTGCACAGGGTGGCATATTTAACGAGCTGACCAGTCACTACATATTTGCTATGGCATCATGTATTAGTCAGCCTCCCTGCGCTGGCTGGACAATCATGATGTTATTGCTTTGTCCAATCACCGTACGAGCGTCTCGTAATCCACAACTCTGGTACGCCTATGTGTTGTCCCTGCTGCCCCAGGTCCTCCCATATTACCTTGTGGTAGCGGCGTGTAAATCAGGGAAGGTGCTCTACAGAAGGTAACCAGCGGCACCCGTCAGCGCTTCCAGGGAACGAAAAAAAACCTACTGTGGAGCACCTTGTGGCGGCGTGTAATTGCGGTATCAGGTACTGTTAGGAACCGTTGAAACGCGCGCGTGCACGTGCGACACCTGGTGGTTTCTAACCTTCGATAGCAGCGTGTAAAGGTACCACTATATATATATAGATTGCAAATGACACTGCAAATTAAAGAGAGTAGCTATGGAGGTTTTCAACAGGTAAGATACCATTGGGCTGAGTTCACATATTGTGGTTGTATTGTATTGCATTACCTGTCACTATAATCCTGCCTGTGATGACAATGAGCCTGCTGAAAACTCTCACTAAAACTAGGAACTATGACCTAGAGCCCCAGTAGCCAGTGTGGAACTTAGTGATTTTTAAAATAAAGATCACATGGAGAAAAACAATATATTACCAACATTTAAACTAAAAAACAACAACGTAATGTCTGACGATTGCTTCCCTTTCAGTTATAACTTATATAGATTTACTGGACAAAACTGAAATATTTCTTTGTTACACACATTTGGAAATCTGTAGCATACATGTGAAATGTTAATATACTTTCCATAAGTTATGTGAGGGGAGACGGGCTGGCATGTAGATACTGTATAGTAAGGACCCTATAAAGGGAAGGCATCCAGTCAGGAACAGGTTAAAGTAAAGCATCGTTTGGGGTCAGGAGATCTCCTCGAGGGTCAATCATAGTTGCGATTTCAGTAATCTAATACATAAAGCTGACTTTACGTATGTGTGTATGTGCACCAAAGATCTGCACCATCACACCTACAATCCCGAAATTTTGTACAGCCACTGTATTTGACTCAGGGAACATCAGACTGTTTTGAGGGGAAAATTTAACCCTACGCTTTACAGTCATTCGCCAAAAAAAGGCCTATTTACTGTTTGTATGTGTGAGGTAACAGATTCTGCATTGGCTGTTTTGACAGTTGGCCTAGATATTTATCAGTTGACCTGTCCTATAGCAACCAATCACAGCTCAACTTCTGATTGGTTGCTATAGGCAACAAAGGACATTCATAGTATAACACAGTTTATGCATGTCTTTGAAATAGTCAGGGAAGATTGCCGAAGGCAAGGACTTCTGGATAATGCTGCACACTGGGACGTGACTGTCAGTGAATAAGCAGCCACACACCCCAAATCAGCTAAGACAACTCTTAGCTATTCTTCTAACAACCTGTAACATTTTAAATCACCTGGAGATCTGGACAAAGTAGAAAACTGATCGCAGTGAAGACCAGGGGCAGATTCAGAGTAGCTAGGGCCCCGGGCTGTTTATAAGGGGCCACCCAACCCCAAGTATTAGGTGACATGTCACATGATTAAAACACAGGGACAGATCCGTAGAAACACAAAAAAAAAAAAAAAGAGGAATGGTGGCATACGTAGACATCTAGCCCTCGGTGTACAGCAGGAGGCCGCACATCGCCCCCGATGTACAGAAGGAGGCCGCACATCGCCCCCGATGTACAGAAGGAGGCCGCACATCGCCCCCGGTGTACAGCAGGCAGGCCGCACACAGCCCCCAGTGTACAGCAGGAGACACTGCCGCACATATCCCTCAGCATATAGCAGGCGGCCGCACACAGTCTCCAGTATTAAAACAAGAGGCTTTACAAAGCCTCTGTATTACACTTAAAGCATTTGCCTCTCATAGCCCCTGTATTAGAGCCTTTGCCCCACATAGCTCTCGTATTACACCTGTGAACACACATAGCCCTGTATTACACCAGGAGCCCACACTAGCCCCTGTATTACACTTCAAGCCTGTGTATCTCAGCAGAGAGAAGCAAGACTTGGTTAACCCATTTTATTTCGTCATATCTAGGAACAGTTAACATCCTGGACAACACTAGGGATTACAGCGAGCATGTAATAAATCAGGATTCACTCACCTTCCTGTGGTGTCCTAGCAGAATACGGATCGCTGGCTACAATATAGAGGATGCGCAGGAGCTGCAGGACATCCTCCACACCACACGAGTTCTGCCCACTGCCTGCCTTCGCTTGTGCCTGCTCTCGGCCATGGCTTAAAATGTCAGAATTCTGGATTGTGCCGAGAGCAGCGGGCATCACAGCAGACTTACATCCGTTCTCACAGAAGTCCTGCAAATAGATAGTCATGATGTAAAATGCAGCCAATACAAAAAGCCAAAGAACACATGGACCTCGTAATCAATAAAACATGGAGATGGCTAAAATGACCCCAAACCCCACCAGGAGTGGTCCATTTTTCTTATGTGTCATATGTGTATTACACAGATTATTATATTAACTGGGACTTACTCTTTTAATGTTTGTGTAAATCAATAAATTCTGGATTATAAAGATAAAACCAAGAAAAAGAAAAAAAAAAAGACAAAGCAAAAGCCAAGCATGACACTGAATATACAAGCCCCCCCGCCCGCTTTACTTTGTAAGCTGCAATAAGCTGGGAGCAGTTGCGGTTCTTTCGGATGCTCTTGTTAGTTCCAGTCAGTTTCCAGCGCCGCAAGAAGCTAGGATCTGCGTTCCTCTGCAGATAGGTGATCAGATCATTCTTTGGTAAAGCATCTGTACCCAGTGACTGCTCCACGTGTTCCACGGACCAGCAGCCCTGAAGAAGGGAACGCAGTATTAAGGGATATCTCAGCTCTGAATATCACAGCTGGACAGATCTGCTCTATTACTGGAAACTGAATGGAATTTATTTTTAGATGAAACTCCGTCCTATATCCAGTACCTCCTACCACTAAGCTACAACAGTAATCAATGCAAATGAAAGAGAGCAGCTGTGGAGGCTTTCAATACACAAGATGTCATTGGGCTGCGTTCACACATTGCATAGGGACCTCGATAGTGACAATGTGTGAACGCAGCCATTACTGGCTAGGTCAAGAAAGCACTTGTTAATAGGAGTGAATGTGAACAGCATCATATTCACTCCTTTACCATCAGTATGGTTATATAATCATGCACACTTCACACCATGCTGACAGACGTTTGGCTCTATTCAATTGTTTGCCTGCGCACACATTTTACACAGGTATGGAAAAAATGCCACAAAGTATGAACTATTTCCAAAACAGAAGTTTTAATACTTTATTTTATCAATTAACTAAATGAAAAGTGAATAAACGAAAGAAAAATCTAAATATAATCAGTATTAGGTGTAACCGCTTTTTGTTTTCAGAACAGCATCGAAGCAGTTAGGGTGCCTTCACATTTGCGTATGGGAAGGCAGCGTATTGCTGCGTTCCCATACGCAGTCAAACGCATGCGCCCTGCGTTCCTATGTTTAACATAGGAACGCATAGTGCCTGCGTTTGCTGCGTTCGGGTGCGGATGCGGACGATATCTGCTCCTTCCGGTGTCCAGCATCCGCACCCGGGACGCAGCCAGTTGCATTTTGTTGTGCGCTCGGGGAGCTTGGACAATCAGCAAGCGTCCCCAAGCGCACAAAACATGCATTGTCTTCAATGGGTCCGCAGTGTTCAGTCCTCTCGGTGTCGGCGCGGGAAGATTCAAACAGCTGTCAAATCAGCTGTTCTCCCCGCCGACATGTCCCGGTGCTTACCGGCGGCGGGGAGGAGGAGATCTCCGGCGCTGAACTCCTCCTCCGGCCCGCCCCCGGACAGCGCCAATTGGCTGCCGGGCTCCCTAGTGATGTGTCCGCAGGCGGACATTATCCGCTGCGGACACATCATTTCACACACTGCTTTTGACAGCGTTTGTGTCTGCATGCCATCAGCATGCAGACACAAACGCTAATGTGAAGCCAGCCTAAGGAATGTGCAGACGATCAGTATTTGCAGCATTTTACATACAGAGTATCAGCGCTGCGTTCAACAATACAAGCACACAGAATGGATTTCTAGAAATCTCATGCCCATTGTGCTTCTATTGTACGCAGTGTTTTCTCACCTGCGATGAGGGTTGTCGCACTTCTGCATCTCCGCAGCATGTTATCGCGGCTCAGTCGGATGCGATCTCAGCGGGTGAATGCAGGGAGATGTCGCCCTGCCCCCGAATGCAGATCATGGGCACGGGGCGGCTGCGTTCACCCGGGACTTCCTTCAGGTCTGGAGACACTGGTGTCCAGTATGCAGTGTCTCTGGATTGTCTGCACACACCCTAAAGGCCCCGTTACACGTAGCGATATCTGTAACGATATCGTTGCAACGTCACAGGGTTTGTGACGTTGCTGCGACCTCGCAGCGGAGTCGCTGCGTGTGACATGCCGATGAGTTCGCTGATTGCTGCGGAATCGCCAGGACCATTTTTCGGTCACTGGTCTACTGCAGTCACACATGCATCGGCGCGAGTGACAGGGTCAACGACCAGCGATCCCCATGCTGCGCACAAGACCCTGAACGATCCAAGTGACTGTCGGGTGTATTGCTGGGTGATCGCTGGTAAGTCTGCCTGTGTGGCATCTCACCAGCGATCACATACCGATGTTCCAGCGATCCTGATCGTTGGTCGGGTCGCTGAAACATCGCTATGTGTAACCCGGCCTTTACTCTCCTAGGAACTCTTGTCATTGCACACAGTTTATGAAGGAACTTGGCAGGGAGATTGCTCCAAACATCTTTGAGAACAACCACAGATCTGTGTATGAGGCTTGTGACTCTTTATGTAATCCTAGACATTTAATCATGTTGAGATCAAGGCTCTGTGTGGCAAAACCATCACTTTCAGGACTCGTTGTTCTTTATGCTGTAGACAGCTATCAGGGAGGCATCTGATTGGCTCCAAATTCATCCTGAAACAGAACAACGAGTCCAAACATACAGCCAATGTCAATCAGACCTATGTTCACCATAAGGAAAATAAGAAACCCTGGAAGAGAAGATATGGCCCTCAGAAGGAGCCAATCTGGGATCACATGAAGAGACAGAAGGGTTTGCACACATCTACATCCAGACAAGATTTGGGGTCAGTTCTCCAAGATGTTTGGTACAGTTTCAAAAACAAACCTCAAAGCTACATCAATTCTTCCAGGCTCATAAAGAGGCGGTCACACCAAATATTGATTTGATTTAATTTTACTTTTGTTCATTAACTTTGCAGATGAAAAACTAATTAACACATTTATTATTATTAACACATTCTTAGCTTGTAGCAAACTTTACACCACTGTGTATGACAGGAGGATTCATCTCTAATGAAAGGCTGCACGTAGGAGGATATTTGGTCTTTAGCCTTCCATGATTTAAACTTAGTGCCCTGTGCATAGGAAACCATAGTAGCTATGCTAAACACACAAACAATATGCCAATACATGAAGGCCCAGCATGTGCCAGAATGATACTCCTGACATATACTGGGTGCATGGGGGCTGATGGATCTGAAGGTTTATGACAAGAACCCTGACAGCATGTTCCTTCAATGAAGAATAAGCCCTAATCTTGTATCAATGCAATCATATAACCTGGATGATACTCACCACCATCCGCCCGGACTCCTTCAGTTTATCAGATTCCTTCATCTCTCTGTACATAATTCTGTATCATGGAATAAAGTTGAGAGTCTATAAACACTTACAAATAGATTTAAACCCCCGACAATGAGCAAACAATCTCCTATCATCTGCAGTTACAAAGATGCCAAACACAGCCATAGACTACAAAAAACTACTAGATCTGAATATTGTTCAGCTATATAATCTATTTTTTATTTCTTCTTATGTATCATTTATTTGGATAATGATATGAAGTTTTACGCCGTCACCCCCATCCGGTGCCTCCTTACGTGTATGTGGGCTCCCATATCCTCCTCAGTTTGTCAGATTTGATGGCCCCATTACATGACAGCTGCAGCAGTTTCTGCACATAGTAGAAAATGGTGGAGCGGAAATTACTAAGCGGAAGCTCCACTTCACGTCCATTTCCCAGACCTGTCACTTTAAGGGTGAGGGCGAGCCTCGGTGGGGGGGCACACTCCACTTCTTCCAGGAGTTCAGAGTGGGGTGTACCTGCAAATTACAAATGTATGTACCAACGGTTATAGGAAAAGGGTCTCTGACTGGTGAACACATTCACAGCAATTTCCTATTACATGCATGGTACTTTCTGATGGATCGGTTGATATAAAATAACATGACCTTTATATGTTGCGGTCAGTAATTGGCATTTAAATGGCTGAACAGCAGCACACGTCAGGCGTTGCCGTTCTAGGCAGAAACTGGCTATATAACACAGCCGCCATTGCCAGGTATGGTGCAGGCTCAGATCCTGAGAGTGCTCCATACATATTTACCCGGACAAACTATTACATCCTACATCGGAAAGGGGTAAGAGCAAGTTTATCACACTTCACTTGAGAACACACTAATTAAAATAGTGAATTAATGGTGAAAATGCTGCGTCTATAAGGGGTCCTACAAAACAAATTTCTGTGGTCATAAAACAATAACAGCACCACTGGAAGACATACATTTATCATAATATATAGTAACGATTGCTCCATAGTTCATCCGTGTTTGGATTATATGTCACATCATCATCTATTCTAGACAAAACCTGTTCCCAGATCTGGGACCTACCTGGAGCTGGTATCTCCAGGTCTGTGGTCTGCTGAACGTTTGTTCTTCCAGGACGAGGATCAAAGGCTGGTACCAAAGCAGAAAATTGCCTTTTCAGTACATAATCATCATCCCACGTCCTACGGCGGCCACCTTTGGTCTCATATTCTTCTTCCTCCTGATGACAAATAAGAATGTGAGAGCCAAACTCTGAATACTACCATAACTGAACCATATCGGCTACAGACGACAGCTCACCATGACTTCTTCATACTCCTGTTCTTCCTGGTTATCATCTTCATTCTCATCATCCTCTTCATCAGGCTCTGGTAGATCCTCATCATCATCCAGCTCAGCCAGAAGAGTGCTGGCCCGACAGCTGTCCAGAAAATCTGTAGAGAACAAGATCAGGAACCTTGACCTTGATCATGTAACATTTACACCCCTCCAATAAAATATGTGCTAGTCGGTCTACCACTATGATCCTCATCTTACCATAAAGTGAATACTCGGCCTCCTGGCCGGTGTCGCTCTCACTGGATGTGGACGTCAGGCTTGTTGTTAGGGTGTTGCTGAGGGACTGACCAACAGAAAGGCCAGTGGTGGCTGTGGCCACATTGCTACTGGTAACACTAGAAGTTGACATTGTAACAGTGGACGTGGTTCCTGTTGTAGTCAAATTGGGGAAACTTTGTGCACCCATAAGTGGAGAGGCTGGAGAACACAAGATCAGAAAGTACAGATCAGGAAACGTATAAAAGTGGTGGTACCTATCCAGAGGTGATGACCACGTGCGATGAGCAGGGTAAGGGCCTTCAGTCTGACTGGAGGGTCAAGTGCGGAGGAGTGAGGCTGAGTACAGCCCTCTGCTCGCCCCATACACTCCACTGTTCCATTCAAACCAGAGACTCTTGACCCCCATATGTTAATGATTGGTGATGGCCCTAGCAATCAGCGGATTGTGAATAGGTAATGTGATACTCACTTGCAGAGCTCACTGCATTTCGTCCCAGAGTGTTGGTGTTGTTATCGCTGCTGCTTCGACTAAGGTTCATGTTATTGGTGGCATTCGTCCGTGCAATGTTTGCAACTCTCCTTACAAAGGATTCCAGGCTGGACGTCTCACGTGAGGACAGGTTGGGAACGCTGGCACTAGAACTCATTGGCGCTCCAGCAGCGAGCAGAGAGCTGACCGACAGCCGATTGCTGGCGGAGGACCCCAGCGGTCTGGGAACGACAGCCTCCTTGTTGCTCAGCTCAGACACCGAACTGACATCGGGAGAGCTAATGCTCACCATGCCCATTGATATAGCAGGTGTGTCCCCGGTCTTCCTATCTCCTTCACCCACCTGGTCCCCTCCCGGTGGGCAAGCCGAAGAGCCAGAAGCTGCCGGGTTAGAAGAGAGCACAAGGATTGCATCATGGTGCAGGTCAGAGCCTGGTTCGTCCACCCTTCGCTCTGTCTTGGCACAGGTCACACTGGCATCACTGCTACTTGCCACACTGCAGACAGAGCTGCTGCTCCCTTTGCGACTGCAGGAACCAGTCACACCTCCAGCAACTGTGCAAGTTGAAGAGGAATGGGGAGGCGCTTTGTCAGGACAGTTGTTTTTCACCAAGCTGCTCCAGGAAGGTGGGGTGCCTGCAACAGTGGATGAAACAGGTTTGGATGACGCCGCAGATTCTGGGTCATAACCTGGGGCCAGCTTCAGGTCAAATTTTCCTTCCGCGCCCATGCGGTAAGAATTAGAGCCACCGGCATCCCATATGACATCAATCCAGCCTGGAAAGGGATAGTAGCGTGTAAGACGGAAGAGCAGACAGCAAAAAAGATTTGATTGGAATCAGGCAGAGAAAAAGCCACAGCAAGCCATAAACCTCTGCAAACTAGCCCGAGGGATCAACACACACCCACTACACAACACAGGCACAAAAGCAGCGGATTCCTTCTATTATTGGTGGGAAAAGTGGGATTTTGTGAACTGGTGCAGCACCGCAGATCAAAGAAAGCACTTATTTCATGTAAGAAGAATTTAATTGCAAAATAAGAACTTTATTTTAATTTTATTAACAACAAAGCAGCAAAAAGTATCAAGAAACTGAAGAATGAGATGGGAAGAAGGGATGCAGTAAGGTGTTAGGCCAGTCCACACCATACAGATAAGTAACAGAGCTGGGATCTGGCACCGGATAGCACAATACAAACTGCTCACATTATTCAATAGATCTAGACCCCATGTACAAATGCACGTCAGAAAAGATGTACAAGTCATTGGGAAAGTTTATCTTGCCGACATTAAATGGAACCTGGCATGTCCTTTTTTTTTTTTTTATGCCGCCCATAATGTCATGTCTGAGCATCACTAACCTGGTTTACAAAAAAATCCACGTATTTATCATAAAAAAGCACTTTAGACACTTAGATGTTTGCATTAGGTACCTGCACAACAGTCATCAGGGTGGATACTTCAGCTGGAATTAGTCATGTCAGTCATGCAGTTTTTTAAAGGTAGTCACGGCTCCAGCAGTGTAATATAGTAACATCACCAAGGGACCTGCAGAAATTCACATGCTGTAAAGGACCCGTGGTGATGTCACGACCATGTGACCGTAATGGGCAGCTTGTCAGGCCTGAAGTGAAGGAGATGTAGGATTAGCTCCGACCATTACGGTCACATGGTCGCGACATCACCACGGGTGAATATCTGCAGAGCTCTCAGTGATGCGAATATATTACACTGCAGGGGGGACTATGTTTATACAACTGCAGGGCTCAATGTGGACTGACGTGACTGATTCCAGCTGAACTCTCCACCCTGTTGACTGTTGTGCAGGTACCTAATGCAAACATCTAAGCATCTAAAGTGCTTTTTTATGATAACTACATGGATTTTTTTTCTTTAAACCAGGTTGGTGATGCTCAGTGCATGATCTAAATAACATTGGGGGCAAATAAAAAACAAAAAGGACATGACAGGTTCCCTTTAAATGATCAGATTAGGAGTCCAGCATTTTAAAATGTCCTTTTTTAATTTAAGCATTTAATATATGCATTCTGACATGAATTTTCAAAGTAAGTACAACAGCCTCTTCAGGTCCAAAATATCCATTTAATAATGCATTTGGTTTGTATTGTAAAACCTGGTGACAGCCACTTTAACGTTTAGTAAGTAGTGCATCACTCTTGTTTCAAACCAAGACTTGGGAGTGCGGAGTCAAGATACTGTGTGATACATACCATTATGCAAATCTCCTGTAACCGTGCCCTCTCCTTGGGCGCTGCCATCCTGGTCTCTCCATTTCCAATCAATGCCACGAATAACTCTAGCTCCGGGAACCATGTATTTCAGAACATGGGAGCGCACAAGACGTCTCTGTCGTCTCAAGTTGGCTTCGGCTTCTTTGGCTGCTTTGCCTTAGCAGGTGGAACAAAACGAGTTTAAAACTTAACGACTTGCTGTAACTTGACATGAAAAGATCCTAAACTCTATAATGATAGAGACAAGTAATGCGAATGGGTGAAGAAAAGGGTATCAGTCAGCCGGTCTTACTCTCTGCACCTATCCTCCCATGTCGGGGGACACATCCAATCTGCAGTATGTGCGGTGACACTTTTGGGCTGCAATTATCCACATTTCCTTACCTGGGTACAAATGTGGTTAATTGCTCCTTAAGAAATGTATCAGGTAGTGTGCAAATCTGATCTATCGTATTCCGTGATTGCATCAGTTCTATGTGTTCTCATACTGATTATTTCTACCTGTCGTAATATATGTACACCAGTACTCCCCATTTCCATAGGAATGCTATTTACGGCACTCCGCCTATGGACCGGCAGGATCATCTCCAGCTTACAGAAGACTGTGACCTCTTTTACCTTCCCAGTTCTATTATCACAATTCAATTCCACTATTGGGTATACATAAATGAGCCACACTTATACAATACAGTACATATGACGGGATGATCCCTACACAGTCTGACATATCAGTGCTGTCCGTGTAGGGACACACCCCTATGGTAACATACAGTTATCAATTATTCATACATTTCCAGGAGCAATAATGAAAGGACAGCACAGTATACATTTCTAAATACTACATAATTATCATTACAGGCATCAGAAGTGCTGACAGGTCAGCTTTAGAGCGGCTGTCCGGTGAAAACAAGTTCTCTCTAATCCACAAGATGGGGCGATATCTTGTGGATTAGTGGAGGGCTGATCACATGGCAGAATGGGGATCTCTTATCCCCATCAGAATGGAATGTGTGTGACCTGCGCTCCATTCATTGCTATAGGGCCACCAAGCGCTGCACTCAGCGTATTTAGCAACAACATAGAGAATGAATGGTGCGGCAGACAGGTGTCCGACTCTTTGCACCAATTTGTAACAGAGATAAAGGTGGACAGCCGGGAATAAAAATTCCCCGATCAGCTGATTGATGCAGGTCCCAGCAGTCAGACCACCACCAATCAGCTAGTCATCACCTATCCGAAGTATAACTAGTTTTCATTGGACAATCACTTTAAGCAAGGTATCATCTACATGTACTCGCTTCAGTAAAAGCATCACATGCAATTTTATATAACTACATTTATTTGCCAGCATACCCAGTTGATCTTCACATACTCCAGTAACAGTGCCATACAATTCAAAGCCAGACAGGGAAAGGTAATGGGTCTGCCCGCTGGCATTCTTCCCAGCCTGCTTGATTCGGACATGCCGCCACCCTTGCTTCTCCTCTCTTGGTGGGTCCAATGGCCACGTGGCAGTAGAACTTAAAGGAAACACACAGTATGGTGTTTAGATGTCATTATTCCAACACAAAAGCGATCATGTGGGACAATAATGTGAACATATAGGTGTCATATGGATCCTGGATCTACTCCTCGCAGTGGCAGCTGTAGCCATCCCAGTGGGGGGAACAGAAGTGAATGGGGCAGCACTGCGCCGGAGAGGAGTACAGTGTTTTTTTTATCTTAATTCCCCAACCAAAACCCACAGTTGATTTGTTTTTAAGTAGAGTAGAGCCCCTTTAAAGGAAAACTGATGTCAGATAATGCTATTAACCAGCAGATATAGGGTTAATCTGCAGGATAATAGCATTAGAAAGATGCTACTAAAAGTGCAGCACCTGGGAGAAAATTAACTTTATTCCTCCTGGGAGCCGCCAGCTTTCAGTCATACCAATCCACAAGCGGCATGTTACAGAAGCTGGCTGTATGATTTCAGACATATATATGTTTATTGTATAAAAAAAACAAAAAAAAAAACAACAAAACATACTTCAAATGCCGCCAGAGTCCGAGCTGTCATCTCCAGCAGCTTCTCCCTACCAGCTCCCTTTAGTGTGCATAGGGAAAAGTGTGTCAGTCATTGGCAGCGGGCAGGGAGAAGCTGCCAGGACCCACCTGACCAACTAGTCTCCCATGTGGCTCAGTCCCCGGAAATTAAAAAAAATTAAATGGTACAGCCAGTGCCAGATACATGGTACCCATGGATCAGGCAGCATGTATACCCTATCAAATTCCAAGTAGGCTTCAGATTAACCCTATATCTGCATGGTAATAGAATTATTTGATGTGACAGGTTCCCTTTAAAGGAATCTGTCAGCAGGTGTTCACTACCTCATCTGACAGTAACATAATGTTAGCAAACAATGATTCTAAAGCCCCCGTCACACACAGCGAGATCTCTGTTAGGTCACAGGTTTTATGACGTAACAGAGACCTCGCCAGTGATCTCGCTATGTGTGACACGTAGCAGTGACCAGGCCCCTGCTGTGAGATCGCCGATCGTGTCGGAATGGCCTGGACCATTGTTTTTACCGGCGGGCTCCCGCTGGCCAGCATGCATCAGTGTGTTTGACGCCTTAACAACGACCTCGTTGGCGACTCAGAACTCAGCAACGTAGGTCTGAGTCGTCAGACTAGCTGCTGTGACATGGTCCCAACGTCCGCCGAGGTTGTTATACAGGTCGCCGTATCGTTGCTGTGTCGTTGAGTAGCTCTGACTGTTTGACATCTCACCAGTGATCAAGTAGCGACGTTCCAGCAATCCTTACCAGGTTGTATCATTGTCGGGATCGCTGGAACGTCGCCAAGTGTGACGGGACCCTAACAATGTATCACATAGATTACTGACTTCAGCTGATCTCACACAATCAAAGAATTTCTTTTAAAGGGCACAGCAGAGCTGAGAAAGCTGTCCCCACCCACACCAGGCTATCTATAGATTGTGCATTCACTGTGAGGTGTCAATCACAGCAAGGGGCGTGTCAGACCGCCCTGCACTTGACAGTGGAGTCTTGTAATGTTAACCACAGGGTGATAAAGCCATTCGATAGGTAAACAATAGCCCCACACTGATAAGGTAAGCACAGTTGCATTATATTTAACACTTACAGCATGCTGTCCTCAACTTACATAGCAAAAAGCTGCTGAAAAATTCCCTTTGATCCCACTTTTTCAGCTAAGGCTACTTTTCTAAACAGTCAAGCAACATGTCTTAATAATTCTGGTTAAAATAAAAAAAAAAGAAATCTATAAAATATCAATATTAAAAGACACATACCCTGGCTCATTAAGGCTGCAGTCATCTACATGGGTGTACAGAGTTGTCCAGTTCTGTCCATCCTTGGACACTTGGAAGACCCAGTTTCGAAGAGCAGAGCGGCCATAACCTCGAGCGTGGCGCAGAGTGTAGGCAGAAGGGACAATCCATAACCCAAGATCGATGGCAAACCATGCGCTCTTGTCATCATTTGTATGGCAATTTAGGGCAGAACTATCACGACTCAAGATGTCTTCCAGCCGTCCATAAGGCAGGTTGCGCCCTTCAGATGAGGTCACCACCACTAAGCCATATGCAGCTGGATTCACCCATTCATATGCTGTCCTGTAACAGGACCAGACATTGCAGACAGTCAGTCATTAGAATCAATATTCTTGGATAAGGCAAGTTAGTTGTACAAAACCTTAAATGCAAACTTCATTAAGAACCGAAAGAGTCAAAGAGAACCAGATGAAAATACTGATGACATGGTATTGTACGCCCGAAATCCTCCATAGGTTTAACCCAGCCATACCTGATACCTGCTGGAGATGTGCTCACAGCAAGGCATCCCTATATCATATTTTCTGGGCATGCCCATTGATTGGTGACTTTTGGAGATCAGTTGTAATGGTGGTGTCCCGGGTTCTAGATCACCACCTACCTTTAGACCCGACTGTTTGCCTACTAAATCTCTTCCCCCCAGGTTTGACTAAATCTGGGAGTAGACTTTTGCTACATCTCTTTACGGCGGCGAAATGTATGATATCTCTACACTGGAAGAAGAGGGCACCGCCCTCAATATCGGATTGGTACGCACGGATAAAAGACATTCGATTGATGGAACACCTGACTGCCACACTCCATAACTCAATGGACAAATTTAACCGAACGTGGCAGATGTGGGACCTTTCCGTGGACTCACTACAGCTGTAATAAAAAGAGGACGCACGTTAACGCTAATAGTTCCTGATAATAAGAGGTGTATTATGTACATTTTCCTGCATTGATATGTTGTGTGTTATATTTCTATTGTTTAAGAAAATGAATAAAAATTAAAGTTGGAAAAAAAAAAAAAGAACCGAAAGAGTTATGTGAACAATATCAAACAAAGCACTCAGAAATCTGCATAACTAATTACTTACTTTGCATTTGTTCCAATCCAATACATGATACCATTGTCGTCGAAGTCGTGCTGGTGTCGGAATATGCAGCTCTGCCCTTCACGCAACTTGCGCACGAATACAAAGGATGAGCGATCAAAGTCATACCATTGTTTAGCTACCTGTAAGGGACATAAAACAACAGGAGTGTATCTAATATAGGATGGGATTATACAACGGCAAATCCAAGTCATAGTGAGAAAAAATAAAAGTCTATAAAGTAATGATTCCAGTACAGATAATACACGGGTGGTACACAAGTGATGTGACCCTGTATGTGACACGTGAAGTTTATTCAGTATAACTTTATCAACCCGATAAGGAAACGTTCGTTAAACAACTTTCTTGCAGCAAGTTTTCTAAAGCCGCCCCAAATTCATGACATAAGATATTTGAAGTCTGATCTTCAAAAGCAAAAGGCTTTAAAGACACGGTTTATCACTAATCAGAGATCTTTATTACAGAAGGTCTGGCAATATCCTAAGCAAAATGTCACTGATGAAAACATTAGAACTGAAGAGGTTAAGTGAATCGGTCATTGAACATGGTATGCGATTGAGGGGCAGAATGTTACAGAAGACAAGGAAAGTGCAGGTACATATATTATTTTGTAGGAAAGGATGCATTATGACTTCTATATTATACTTTACATTTCGCTCTCTGCCTTAGAGTCAGACGGGCAGTACATGTCAGTGTCTGACTGCTATCTCAGTATGTAGTCATATACACACAACCATATGTTTATGTCCCTACTGGACCCTTAAAGGGGTTATCCAAAACCTAAAAGTTGAATGTTAACCACTTTTGTAATTTACATCAATTAGAAATTCCCACTTTATGCCACCTTCCTGTTTCAGAATATTTCACTTCAATTGAGACTTACTCTTCTGCTGAACTAGGGATCTCAAACAAAGTCATCAGGCTGACGTGGTTACTCACTGCTCTTCTACAGCCTAAAACATGACATCCTCAGGAGGCAGGAGCTGCAGTACTTCCTTCTACCACCCTGAATGGAGGTCATGAGTGTCGGGACTCGGCTACTCCACCCTGCTTCTTCTATAATCCAAGAGGTCATAGGAAGGGCTCAGTCATGCCCTCTTCTCTACATCAGAATGAGGTCATCAGGAGGAGGAGCTGCAGTCACTGCCCTGCTTCTTCTACCATCCATGAATGGAGAGGACATCAGGAGGGAGGAGCTGCAGTCACTGCGCTGCTTCTTCTACCATCCAGAATGGAGAGGACATCAGGAGGGAGGAGCTGCAGTCACTGCCCTGCTTCCTCTACCATCCAGAATGGAGAGGACATCAGGAGGGAGGAGCTGCAGTCACTGCCCTGTCTTCCTCTACCATCCAGAATGGAGAGGTCATCAGGAGAGAGGAGCTGCAGTCACTGCCCTGCTTCTTCTACCATCATGAATGGAGAGGTCATCAGGAGGGAGGAGCTGCAGTCACTGCCCTGCTTCCTCTACCATCCAGAATGGAGAGGTCATCAGGAGAGAGGAGCTGCAGTACTGCCCTGCTTCTTCTACCATCCAGAATGGAGAGGTCATCAGGAGAGAGGAGCTGCAGTCACTGCCCTGCTTCTTCTACCATCCAGAATGGAGAGGTCATCAGGAGAGAGGAGCTGCAGTAACTGCCCTGCTTCTTCTACCATCATGAATGGAGTCATCAGAGGAAGCGCAGTCACTGCTGTTCTTACCATCAGAAGGGAGTCATCAGAGGAGGAGCTGCAGTCACTGCGCTGCTTCTTCTACCATCCAGAATGGAGAGGTCATCAGGAAGAGGAGCTGCAGTAACTGCCCTGCTTCTTCTACCATCCGGAATGGAGAGGTCATCAGGAGGGAGGAGCTGCAGTCACTGCCCTGCTTCTTCTACAGGCCTGAATAGTAGTAGTCATGAGTAGGGAGGAGCTGATGTCAATCTGCACTGCTTATTCTGCTGGAATGAATAAGGAGGTAATCAGGAGGCCGAAGCTGCACAATCTCTCCCCTATATCTTATTACCACCCTGAATCAAAAAGTCATCAGAGGTCTGCAGCTGTGATTAACAGCGTTGATAGACAGACGGCATTGTTCCAGTTGCGATGCTGTGGCTGGATCATACAGGCACTGACAGAGGATCTTATGACAGACACAACTCTACTTCCCGCAGTCTGTCTCTGCCTCTCTGATCTTAGAGATGGACTTCGTGTATGAGGCAAGAAAACTTAAGAAGGAACATGACCCCTGGTGGCCAACACTGTTAAATAAAGATAAGCAGATCTAAAGTACAGTCCTCTTTTAAAAAAGGAATTTATAAAAGACCCCAAAATGGCAACCCACACACAACCCCCTACTGGCCTGTGTTTCTGATTGACACTTAGAGTTCTGCCTGATTCATCAACACCCTACAGAAAGTGATATGAGGCCGCATACGACCTCCCACATGAAAAAACATTTAGCATTTTGTAACAACCCACATTTCACAACGGAGAATGATTTTGGCATTTTTAAGGCATTTTAAGTTTGCCAAGGGTATGTGGTATGAGGTCGTGGTTTCAGTAGCATGAGGCACAACACTAGGGAATGTACTCAAACACTTGGTTGTTTACCCACCATTTTCAGCAAGTACTGCTCTAGGGACTCCACAGTTGCCATGGCTCCATCTTCAGCATGCGACCAGTACGGTCAATAAGAGAGGTCTCTCCGGGGGCCCGCTCCAGTCTAAACCGGAGCCTCCGAGTTAAGATCTGAGCAAAACAAAAAGGATTATACTTTATAAAAAAAAAAAAAAGATAAAAGAATTTGAGCAATTTAATAAAACAGCCATTTTTTACCCCCTGCAATTATTGGCATTTACCTGTAGGTTGTAATTCGATCCCGGTGTATCATATAGGTGTAGCGGCAGCCGCTCTATAGATTCAAGCACTGCTATCAGTTTTCTGACCAGGGCAATTGCTGGTCGGCTATTGAAACAAAGCACAGAACATACAAACTTACATTTCTAATACAAGACTGTAAAATATAGGAATACCTCGTAGATCAGTTTACACAGTCTCACAATCTAAGATCTAGGTTTAGAATGACCAACATGGGCATTACAGGTCATCTGACTACAGCGGCATTATGGAGCATCAGCCTGGGGCACGAATCATTCACAATTGCTTCTGGCCTTTCCTACCAAATGACACAAGTAGAACATTTTACCAAACTTTCATTATTTATATCTTTTAGATCCTTGCATATCGACGGAGACAGAAGAACAAAGCCAAGAATTCTAATTTGCAGGAAACGTATATGAGTAACCACTGATTTAATTGTTATACTATAAATCATTAGTACACATGAATAAAGGCAACTTTGTAATACATCTGATCAGACTTCTTTCTCCTCCTGGATTGATCATTCATTGTCACTTCAGGAGTGAAATCTGTAAATTCTGTGTTTAATGAAGATAATATCCCATTACTTAAGATGGGAAGTGACAGTTGGTTCTTATAAGATCTATGAAGCAGGGCGGAGGAGCAGAGACTGAACCAGACAATCTGCTGCAAGTTCTCCTGAACCGACTCTAGAAAGGTCTGCAAAATCAAACGAATTGTCCCACAGTTTACTTACACTTCAGTTACATACCTTTCATCATCTTCATTTTCACTAAATGCGGTTTTAAATACATTCAATCGTTCCACCAGCTGTCCACAGTCCTGCTTCACATCAAAGTCTTCACTCTAAAAGCAGTAAAGATGTTTAAAGCAACAATATAATAAACCCGCATCTCAATGTTCATCTAATGGCATCTGAGCATTAGAGGGGTTGTTCAGGACTTTACACTGCTGGCCAGTAATCAATAACTGATCAGTGGGAGTGCGGCACCCCACAGCTCACAGATCAGCTGTATCATGCCCACAGCTGGTACTGCATATTCGCACTCTATTCTAATCAATAGGGACACATCTGTAGTACCCAGGCCCAGACACTTTGTTGGCGTCAGAGCTCCACAACCAAGCAGTTCCAGCCGCCAACAGCAGGAACAGTGGATTGCCAAAGGTGTCATATCTCATCCCCACCAGTGAGACATTGATGACCTATCCTAAGAACAGGCCATCAATATTACAGCCCTGGATAACCCCTTTAAGGACCCATTTCTGCTTTTAAGCATGTGGTCAATGGATCATCTGATTTTTTTTCTCCTGTAAAAGTTAAATATATTGGCATACTTGCAGTATCGGGGACTGAACAGTATATTGGGGACTGGAAGTTGGCGTTGCCTACTTGTGGTATTAGAGACCATCTGGCTGTCTATTGGTTGTCGATAAAAGGAGATTTTTGTGTACTCACCATAAAATCCTTTCCTCTTAGCCTCTAATTGGGGGACACAGGACCATGGGTGTTATGCTGCTGTCCACTAGGAGGCGACACTAGGCAGAATCTGCAAAAATTAACAGTGGCTGCTCCTCTGCAGTATACACCCCTTCGAGCAGGCACTGCCTTAACAAGTTTTGTGCTAAAGCAGTAGGAGAAAGTTAACATTGATAACAATATATCCATGCCTGTAAGGAAGGCAACTATGCATGAGCTCATGAACAATATGAGAACTCAAAAAACGGTCTGAAACTGGCAACAGGGCGGGAGCTGTGTCCCCCAATTAGAGGCTAAGAGAAAAGGATTTTACGGTGAGTACACAAAAATCTCCTTTTCTCCTTCGCCTCATTGGGGGCCACAGGGCCTTAGGATGTCTAAAAGCAGTGCCTGGGTGGGAAGAACAATGGAACGAATATTGTAGAAAAACAGGCCCCTACAGGTGAGCTACTGCGGCCTGCAGGACTCATCTAGCAAGGCTTGCATCCGCTGAGGAATGGGTACGGACCCTGTAGTGTTTTGTAAACGTGTGTAGGCTAGTCCAAGCGGCTGCCTTACACACTTGTTGTGCCGATCCCTGGTGCCGAATGCCCAGGAGGCCCCTACCGCACAGGTAGAGTGTGCTCTGATATCGTCTGGAAGTGGCGAATTTTTGAGCCTGCAGGCATCTTGGATGGTGGATTTGATCCACCTAGCAAGGGTAGCTTTTGAAGCTGGCGTGCCTTTGCGAATGCCTTCTGGAAGAAGGAAGAGAGAGTCGGACTTTCAGATAGGCGCAGTCCTGGACACATATATACGCAATGCCCTGACATAGTCCAGGGTTTGCAGAGCCTTCTCAACCCGATGAACCGATGCTGGACAAAGGGATGGCAAGGAAATTTCCTCATTGAGGTGGAAGGCGGACACTACCTTCGGGAGAAGGCTGGGACCATACGGAGGACGACCTTATCTTGGTGAAAAACCAGAAAAGATGGTCTGCAAGAGAGTACTGTCAGTTCTGACACTCTACGGAGAGAGGCGATTGCCACAAGAAAAACCACCTTCTGGGACAGAAAGCACGGTGGGATTTCCCTAAAGGGCTCAAAGGGTGGTTCTTGCAATGCTGTCAGCACCAAGTTGAGATTCCATGTCTCCAGTGGTCTTCTATGGGGGAAACCAAACGGGAGACCCCTTGAAGAAAAGTCTTTACCTGCGGTTTGGTTTCAAGGGGCCGCTGAAAGAGAACAGAGAGCTGAGACTTGGCTCTTAAGAGAACCTAGGGATAGTCTGGCCTCCAGACCCGACTTGCAGAAAACCAAGGACCCTAGGTAGGGAGAAGGGCAATGGAGACTGATTACGGGATGCGCACCAGGTAAAAAAGGTTTTCCAGTGCGGTAGTAAATCCTAGTAGAGGCTGGTTTCCACGCTCTGATCATGGTGCCTATGACATCTTTGGAGAACCCTGCCTGAGTTAAAACCCAGGTCTCAAGGGCCACGCCGTCAAATTCAGGGCTCCTGAATTCTGGTGGTAAAACAGACTCAGAAAGAAGGTCTGGACGATCTGGAAGGCGCCAAGGAGCATCTGCCGTGAGCTGTATGATGTCAGCATACCATGCGCATCTGGGCCAGTCTGGGCAATGAGGATGACTGGGACACCTTCCGGTCTGATTTTCCGCACAGCTCTGGGGATCAGAGGCAGAGGTGGGAATATGTAAGGAAGTTGGGATCGCGTCCAATCCTGGACTAGGGCATCCACTCCCAGTGACCGTGGTCGTGTGACCTGGCCATGAAGTTGGGGACTTTGACATTGAGGTGTGATGCCATTAGGTCCACATGCGGAGTCCCCCACTGATGGCAAATTTGTTGAAAGACTTCAGGATGCAGGGACCACTCTCCTGAGTCTATGCCTGGCGACTGAGGAAGTCTGCTTCCCAGTTGTCTACTCCCGGGATGTGCACAGCTGACAAGACTGATACTGTTGATTCCGCCCAGTGAAGGATGTGTTGCACATCCCGCATTGCCTGGACACTGCGGGTTCCCGCCTGGTGATTGACGTATGCCACAGCCGTGGCATGGTCCAACTGTATCCTGATGTGAGAAGCCGTCAAGAAGCGATGGAAAGCTCTCAATGCCAGGAAGATGGCTCGGATCTCCAGGATGTTGATAGGCATGGTCGTATCTGCTGGAGACCATTTGCCCTGTGCTCTGTGGTGTTGGTACACCGCGCCCCAACCAGTCAGGCCTACGTCGGTGGTTAGAATTTCCCAGTGATGCGTTACAAAGGCTTTTCCTTTCGAGAGTGAAATCGTCTGAGCCACCAATGTAGAGATCATTTGGTCGTCGAGGGCAGCCGGTACGTCTTGTCCAGGGAAAAAGGGCTCTTGTCCCAGGACTTGAGTATGGCCAGTTGGAGAGGCCTGAGGTGAAGCTGGGCAAAGGGAACCGCTTCTATTGCTGCGACCATCCTGCTGAGAACTCTCATGGCAATCTGGAAAATCAAGGTGACGGGTGAAGAAGGGTGCGAACTCCCTGATGGAGAGCATGTGCTTTTTCCTTGGGAAGGAGCATCAGACCCCTGGAAGTGTTGAATTGCATGCCTAGAAAGATCAGGGACGGATTTGGGATCGGTGATGACTTTGTAGGTTGACCAACCAGCCTAGGCGACGTAGTGTGTCCACCGTGGTGGAGACACTGAGTTCGCAATCCTTGAAGGTGGGAGCCTTGAATAGATCATCCAGGTATGGAATGACGACTATACCTCTCGAGTGTAGAATTGTCATGGCGGCCGCCATGACCTTGGTGAACACTCTGGGAGCTGTGACAAGTCCGAACGGGAGAGCCACGAACTGGTAGTGGGCCTGGTCCAATTGCGAATCGGAGGAACCGTTGATGAACAGACGCGATTGGTATATGCAGGTATGCATCTTGTACGTCTATGGAGGTGAGAAATTCTCCCCTTTCCAGGGATGAGATTATGGATCGGAGAGTTCCATGTGCAAATTGTCGTACTCGGAAAAATTTGTTTAGTTGTTTCAAGTCCAGTATGGATCTTACACTGCCTCCTTTTTTGGGGACTACGAACAGATTGGAGTAGAACCCGTGGAAACGCTTGGCTGGAGGGACTGGTACGATGAATCCTGCTTGAAAAAGTGAGTCAACCGCCTGAAAGAAGGCGCGGGCTTTGGATGGTGCTTTTGGGGGGACAGAGAGAAAGAATCGATTTGGTGGGTGGGAAGTAAACTCTATTTGTAACCGGATGACACCAGATCCCTGACCCACCACCTGTCTTTATAATAGGCAGCCAGACTTGACGAAAGTGTAAAAGTCGCCGCCTACCAGTGGGGTGTCGTCCGGGGATAAAGAGTCATGAGGGAACCTGTGGGATTTGGATCCCTTAGGTTTGGACTAGCGATATTTTGACTGCCAGTTCTTGTTTGAGTTTTGGGTCGACCGAGAGGTCTCCCAACGTGGCGAGCGGTTGTGAGTCTGCGCTGGTTGTGAGGTGGACCAGCCGAACGAATTCCGAAAAAGGAACGGAATCGTATTTGATGACTAATTGTAGGTGTGTTTTTATTTCTGTTGGGGAGAGAAGTACTCTGGCCCCCAGTGGCGTTTGATATCAATTTATCTAACTTTTCTCTGAATAAACGTCCACTGAGATATGGAAGGTGTGTGAGGGACTTCTTGGAGACTGCATCAGCCTTCCATTCCCGTAACGAGAGGGCACGCCTGATTATGACGGCGTTTGATGCCACTACTAAATACGCAATTTGCGGAATCCAGAGCTGCATGTAGTAAATAGTTTGCCACAATAGATATCTGTATCGCTTGATCTGACAGCTCAGTGTCAGTCGATCGGAGGGTGGTATGTAGGTTATTCGCCCAGGCCATGAAGGCCTTGGCTGCCCATTCTGAAGCAAACGCTGGTGCTAGGGAGGACCCTGAGGCCTCAAGATTGATCTGCCATCTGTTCACCTGGAGGTCCGTTGTGTCTTTGATGAATGAGCTATCTGGCAGAGAAAGAAGTGTCTGTGCTGCCAGCCTAGAGACTTGGGGGTCCACTTCAGGCGGATCTGCCCAGTCCTGTGTTACCTCCTGCAGAAAGGGGGTAACGTGTCTCCAGTGATTTGCAGTTGCCAAATCTTTTCTCAGGATGAGAGCGATGTTTCTGAAGGATCGCCTTGAATTCGGGATGATCCGAGAAGTATTTATGTGGTTTCTTAACCCTTTGAAAGGAGATTTTGTGCTCCGGTGTATCAGGGGGAGGGTCAGATATGTCCAACACCTGATTAATGGAAGTGATTATGTCCTCCACTAACGCAGCTGTATTTGGTAGGTCCAGGTCTAAGGGCATGTCTGGATCCAGATCTGAGCCGGAATCACAGAGGCCTTCAGAGTCCTGCGGATCAGTTTGTCTTTCCCTTGTAGGGGATGTCCCTTAACTATGGAGGGCGCTGGAGAGTGTGACCTATGGGTCAGCTTGCGTCCTGACCTAGAGATGGAAGAGCCCGGGTCAGTACGGCCTTGGTCCAAGAGTTCACCTTGTTGGAAAGGTGGGGCAGCGGCAAGGAAGAGGAGTGACTCTGCAGAGCCTGGAGCAATGTGGAGGACAGCTTATCTATGGATTGGGACATATGAATGGCCCATTCCAGCAAGGCATTAGGTGCACCAGTATTAGCGGGGCTATTGCGGGCTCTGGCACTTTAGTCTGGGTGTAGTCCTGGCATTGGGGATGTGCATCCGCTGGGAAGAGGGTTCCTGCAGGCTGTGCAGGAGGCAGAATAAGAGGTATGAGCCCTGGTACTCTTACTTTTAGAGACCAACATAGCTGCAAGCAATGGGTGCCTGTGCAGAGGTGCCTATGCAGAGAATAAGGAGCCACAGCAGAGGAAAAGACACTGCTGAGATCTTACCCCACAGAAGTCGCCCCACTGGTGTCCAGTGTCCTTGTCCTGTGCCCCCCGGAGAAAGGCAGGCCGCCGCAGGATGTCAGCTGAAGTTTCAGCTGCATGCTGTGTAAGTGTAATGGCCGCCAGGGGAGATAAGGATGAGGAGGGAGGCGGGAGCGCTTAAAAGAGCACAAAGCTATTGTAAAAGGGCGCCCTGTATGCAGCGTGGCCCCTTGCTATGATGCTGGCCCGCGTCATCCGGGGGGGCGGGCAGGGGAAAAAGGCGGTGGCTTCGCGCTAGGCCGAAGCCGCGGCCTAAAGTAGAAAACCCGGCTGAAAATAGTTCCAGGCCGGCGCGGAGGTCCGGAGAGGGGCCGGAACTGACCCGGACCCCCTGGGCAGTATAGCAGTTATATAGTGGCGGAGCCCCGCAGGAGACCCAGAGCACTGGGTCTCTTGTAACCGGCCACAAGTGCAGTTCGGCTGCTTGCAGGAGCACAGGCAATCTGTGCTCCTGGTAATGAAGGGCCTGGTTTCCCCCGGCCCAATCAGGAGCACGCAGCGAAGCTGGGTCTCCTGGGTCTGCTGCAGCAGTGTGTGCTGTAGCATGTGTCATCAGAAGCACTCAGCCAGGTGAGGCTTCTGGAGTGCTGCTGCATCTTGAAATGCAGCACCCTCTGGCCCTTCCTGAGGTGTCTCAACCTAAGAATCCCAGAGGGGTGATTAGGGAGGGATGCTGCCGTCCACTGTCAGGGGGCTCCTGAGTAGCCTCGACTTCAACCCAGGTTCCCCAACAGTGGGGAAATGGGGAAGGAGGAACATCGTCTCGACTTGAACCCAGAACCCCAACAGTGAAGGAGCGGCATGTGGGGTGAAAAGTCTCAACTTCAACCAGGCGCCCTCAACAGTGGGGTGCTGAGGAAGGAGCCATGCCAGGAGTCTCGTCAGATGACCCACTTTTCTTCTTCTTGAAAGAAAAAAATTCAAAAAGTGAAATTTTTAGAATAAAAATGTTTAGGTGTGCCTCCTAACGACACTAAGCAAAAACTGGTTAAGGCAGTGCCAGCTCCAGGGGTGTATACTGCAGAGGAGAAGCCACTGTTAATCTTTTGCAGATTCTGCCTAGTGTCGCCTCCTAGTAGACAGCAGCATAGCACTCATGGTCCTGTGTCCCCCAATGAGGCGAAGGAGAAATAGAGAAAAGCATATATATACCTCTACGTGTTGACCACCATTGAGCAGCCAGTTGGTCCCCGATACCACAAAAAGACAATGCCGGGAAAACCATGCCTGGTCCTCAATAGGCCACATCCAGTCTCTGATACTGCATGCATGCCAATATATTTAACCATTTTACAGTAGAATATTTATATTACACATATATACACATACGCTAATTAGGTAAAGTGTGAGGAAAATGTCAGGCCATGCCCACTAACTAGGTAGGTCAGCGCTACTAGAAAGTTAGCTCGGTCCCCAATACTGCAAGTATGCCAATATATTTACTATGGCATGACCAACATTACCAAAAGTCATGTTGGCAAAGCATCAGTGTGCATTGCAGTTGTAGAAGACACAGAACTGTGGAAAATATTAATTTGAAAACAACAAATAAATCTTCCCAAGAATACGTACATTGTTGAGAACAGTGAGCAGCGCCTGCACCAAACCACTGCTGCACATTTCATACGGTGAGATGGTCGTTTCATCCTTTAGCAGCACAATTAGGTTTTCCAGAGCAGTTTTCATTAAATCTCTCCATGTATTCTCACCTTCAATACACTACAACAGACATGGGGAAAATTAATAAATCATTTGATCCATACAGGTACATACAGATGTTGCTGCATGTGTCCATAGACATTCTATAAAGGAAGTCAAAGACCAAGTCCTGGAGCTCAATCAGCAGTTTTGCTCCATATTGCAGCCGCCGTTACAGACCTGTCTATTAGTGTGCAGCTCCCATGAAGACTCCAGCTGGGTGGCAATATTCCTCAGAGTGACCACCACACCCCTGGGCATGCTCTCTACCGCCTTGAAATGATCATCATACAGGTCGCGTGCCATTGTCCGTACCTAGCATATAAGACAGAGTCAGGAGCCGGCGTGGTCGGTGTGCTGTACTCAGACACACACACTACTGGAGGTCGACTACCTTCTGCTTCGTTTTCTCTAATTTAGACTTGAGCTTTCGACCTCTCTTTCCAGTCCAGCCAGTAACAAACTCTGAACCTGAAGCACAAAGAAATATAGATTTGATACTTTTTTCCCCCCTTAGATTAACATATATATATAGATATATATATCAAGACGATGCATCCAAGATTAGTCTTCTCATTCATAAATCATGTTGTCCATGCAGGGACATTTTTTTTTTTAGTCTCAGCAGCAAAACATCAAAATGGCTATTATAATAAAAAAAAGGTATATTTCCATTTTGCCTAAGGAAAATTCACACATGCGTTTCAGGAACATACGGAATTCGTCGTGTCCGCTATAGAGAGAACATGACCTAACCAGTATCTGTCCTTGTTGGCCATCACATGGCCATCAGAACTCAGCATTAGTTTCCTAAAGTTTTGGGAAGACGTTAGTGACGCTCTAGTTGGACAACTTTTGTGTTAAAATCTAATGTTCCCTTCACAGGATTGTGGAAACAGCCAAGCAGGTTGTGCTAGGCTTCATCTGTAGCTCCCATCCACTTCCATCAGAATTATGGAACGAGCACAGCACAGTCTTTATGGCTGTTTCCACAATCCCAACCACCTGTGGCTGCCAACATTAATGCTAAAACTAAAGGAAAACACTGAGTAGTAACATTACTGACAGCGAACACAAGGAAAAGTTGCACTCATAGTTTAGAAATAACACTTTGCACTTACCCAGTGAGGTCTCTGCAGTGAAAGAGTGCTTAGTCCCCTGTTTGACTCAAACACAAAGCCCGGGAGGTCTTCTTTTAGTATGGTTGCCTGCTGTCCGTCAGAGTTGTGGATGGCAATTTCTCCATCTTTCAAGCAAGTGAGGGACCAGTTGCCTACAGTGAGCTTACCTGGTCCGGGAACAGATAATATAGGCTGGCTGGAGGTGGAAGGCTTCACTTGGCCTCGAGCTCTCTGTAGTTTCTCCAAAAATTCACTTCTGCTTTCTACATGTGGAAAGAAAATGTTACAAGGTCCGGCACTGGCTATGAACACACAACCAATAACGGTGAGGTTTGGCACAGACCTGAGCTGTCAGAGCCCCCTTCTGGGCTTCCACTTGAATACATGGTTGCAAGTTTTCCATCTAAGATAAAACGAAACCAGCCATTGCTGCCGTTGGATAATTCTAATGCTGCAGCATCGCTCCAGATATACAAGCAGTCCCGTCCTCTGATGACGGACCAGTCCCTCCAGTGATAGGGCCTGCCCTGCTGTAATTCTTTGGCATCTTCCTGTGGTTCATCCTCCTAGAGAGAAGAATGAAGTTAATCGTGGAAATAGCGCTTAATACAATAACAAATATCTCAAGATCTGTTTTGGAGAACCAGGTCCAGGAGACAGCCCTCCCAGCATGTTATTACCAGGGGCTGCAGAGCAGAACCTTCCTATAGCACCATCATCTACCCTATGTAACACAAGCTATGGTACTGTCATGAGTGTGCCACGTCCTGTTGTCATCTCTGGGAAACCGGAAGTCAGAAGGTCTCAGCATTTGATTTATTGTAGGCTTTCTGCAGAGCTCACTTCAGTTTTACTTATGTGCTTGCTCTGCCATGCTTAAGAGGCCCAAGGACCTTTTCACCGCTGGATAAAGTATTCTCATAGCCTTCAGCTGTAGCTTGTGATTACCCTCCCCTTCAGCTATATCTATCCACATCTGACCTCAATCTATGTCAGTGATAGAACTTGTATACTTGCATGTAAAGAAGCTCGTTGTTGTTAAACTGTGGTGTTGTTGCTCTTGCAGCAGGGAGGCTTTTATATGGGATATAATCTGGGTATCTTCGCAAGTCCTATTCAGGAGCCTAGGAATGTATGAGACCGAGACATCCCCACCTTAAGAGGTACTCTTGGGGACAGGGACTAGCCTAGGGACAGTTCAGGTGCACACTGCCCCTTGCTTCCAATCAATCAAAGGCATATAATCTCTCCTTGTGTGCTTGCCCTGTTCTATAGCTGCTCTTAGCAACATTGCCACGGTACCTAAGGAAGGTATGTGAAACTCTAATCTCCTAGTCCTGCGGTCAGGGATACTCCTATCTGTGCAGGTGAGGAGTACTAGTCTGTACGAAACCAACTGGGTGCTGGCGTAGCAACTGAGATTGTGGATTCCTATCCTACATGTGTGTGACCCCCTGCAACCAAACCGTCAACTGGGTGACAGCAACAATTCAGCTTGCTATTGCCCATGTGACTTACCTTTTCTGGTTTGGGATCTTCCTCATTCTCATCATCAGAGGTAGGGCCAGCTAAAGTTGACACTTTGCTTATAACACCAAGTCTGGCCAGCTGGTCTAGAAAGAGATCGTCACCTTTATCTACCAGGTCTCGGATAATCTGCAGAGCTAAGAGATGACCATCGTCATCATCCTGAATACACAGAAAAGCAAATAGGAAAATTAATAGTTAATTACAAGAAAATATTTTATACAAACCTTAAAAAATAAAAAAATAAAAATAAATACAACATTGGTAAAAACACACCTCCTGATCCAAAACAGTGGCAGTAATCTCCACCAGGACGGTGGGCAGATTGTGCCCCGCGTCCGAGTCACACACTTCTTTTAGTAGAGCCTCAGAGCAGAAATGGATCATCTTTCTGATAAGGGCAAGGCTGGCTTTCCTATAAGAAAAACATCAGATTCTGAAAAGACTCTTCTCTTCTGGAAGAAATGTATCAAATCAAAGAAAAACTGCAGTAGAGATAAGAAGTCACATAACCGGTGTTGAGAAAATGGACACGATAATAATATGGGACATGTTAATTACTATAACAGAGCAATGCGGGAAAGAAAAAAAGAACATTCTATGTTGACATTTAACCAGTTCACTACTGGGGCCATTTTCCCACATTCTTTTCAAGCCATAGTTTCATATTTTATCATACATGCGCTTTTTATAGATCTAAGAAAATGTTCATTGCTTTTTCCTTCTTGTTTCATAAGAGGGTTAATTGACATTTATTATATACCGTATTTTTCCTTTTATAAGACGCACTTTTTTTCCTCCAAGTTTTGGAGGAAAGTGGGGGTGCGTCTTATAAAAGGAATATAGCATTCTAGCATCCTCAGTTGCTTGGGAGGGGGGGACAGCAGTGAATTGGGGACAGAAGTGACAGGGAATGGTCCCTGCTGAAGAATCCAGGCGGCAGGAGCACCACGTGTCCCCGGCTCATTATCTACTTAGATATTCACTTCACTTGCTCCCAGTCCCCACCCACCTCTCTGCACTGAAGACAGCATGAGAGGTGAGAGCATGGGGAGCAGGAGAAGCTGCTTAGCCAGCACACATGGTCGCTCCTGCAGCTGCTGGGGACATTGTGTGCTGCAGATAGTGAGAACGGAGGAGCTGGGTGCAGCTGTGGCAAGTGAATGAGCACTGAGCTTTGTGCTGATTCACTGCCATGAAGACAGGGGCAGAGCAGGGCAGATCGGCACTTTATCACAGCAGGTACCTTGTTTGTCAGTGTCCTGCCTCACTCCCTCTGCTCAGTGTAATGTGTCCTGCTGAGCCCTGACACCAAGCAGAAATGCAGGAAGCTCGGTCTGCAGTTCAGGAGCTTCAGTGTATGGAGAGCAGGGCTGGAGCCTGCATAACGCCAGTGTACAGCTCCCCTGGCCCTGCATACAGGTCAAGCTCTGTGGTGACTTGTAATTAGGAGACAGGGCTAGAGCATCATATTTCAGCACAGTGTACAGCCCCCCTCCCTGGCCCTCCCTCATACAGTACATCACATCAGATCTTTATATACAGACTGGCCACTTCCTTCATTTCAGCAGGGTGATGGCAAAGCAGGACACATTAAAGTGAGTCCACATGTATATGTAACATAACCACTAATAAAGTAAAGTTAACACTACCAATACTGTGCTTAACTAGAACTCTAAGCATGCTATAGGATCTACAGTACATGCTGGGAGTGATAGTTCTTAAAGGGATTACTACTACATGAACAAATCCCATCTCATTGGCCCTTGTAAAAGTAATAAAGACCATACTAAGGGTGTGCGCTCACAGTCGGGAGTAGCTGTGTGTTGGACGCGGCTCCTCCGGACATAAGTGAAGCCACATGTGGAGGCAGGGAGACCGCAGCCGTCCTGTACTCACCATGTGCGGCGGGTGCAGGGCGGCTTCTCCCTGCAGTCCCCCGATGGGAGCCGCTTCCAACTCCACAGCATGAAATGAACATGCTGAGAAGGAGCGGAATGGTGGCAACCCGCACCGCAGCTGTCAGAATGCTGCGGTCGGATGAAGCATAGTGAGTATGGGATTTCTACAAATCCCATCCACTATGCTTGTACTGTACTACGCAGCATTTTGGACACAGCAGCAAGACGCTGCATCCAAAAGGCTGCGTATACTCATCGTGTGCACGCACCCATACCCCTGATTCTGCAGCAGTTCCAACGTTATCAGAAGTTGCATAGTCATGTCCCATGTGATATTGATATGAGACTCAGCCCTCTGACCAGTCAGTGCTGGCGTCTGTCTCCCCGCCAACAGACACTGGAGCAGAAGTCATTGGTGTTGCTCACATGCTGCACCTGCATCCGAAGGAAACAGACGCCAACACTGACTGGTCGCAGGGCCTGAGTGTCATATCAAAGTCATTTTTTGCTACAAATATTTTTTCCCTATTTTCCACCTCTAAAATCTGGGTGCGTCTTATAATCCGGTGCGTCTTATAAAGCGAAAAATACGGTACTTTTTTTATTGCTTGTCAGGTGAGAATGCAAGGAAAAAAGAATACATATGTCAATTTTTATTTATCAATGACTATAATAGACTGCTAAAAAGATTTTAAATTGAATTATCCTTTGCATAGGAATTATTTTTATATATTGGAAATATTTTTTGCTCTGACGGGAGTAGGGACAGAAATTGCAATTTAGACTAGATTTAGATTTTTACATACACTGAGCACACCCCACCCCATAAGGTCTTTAGGGTTATTTGAACATAATAATACATTTTATTGTTCATTTCCCCTGTGACTGAGGCAGATATACCAGGCCCAGTTACCCACTGGAAAGCAGACTGTCTCCTAGAATCTAGTGGCTCTCCTTTGCCTCCCTTACATCCAAGGATTACATGGATCCCTGGGTCCTGAGGAGGAAGCACTGTCAGTGACTTCTCTCTATACACAATTATTTTCAGCAATGTGCACACAAAGATTAGAAAAGGCAAACATGATCATAAATCCTGTCTGCCTTGTCTGTGTGGAGTCCGGCTGTGTCTGACAGCTGGCTCCTCACCCCCAAAGCTGAACAATATCCTGCAAGCTTCTTATTCTGCAGAATGTTTTAGCAAATGACTGCAGAGTAACATACAAACTGCTTGGAGGTTTATAGTCTATAGACACTCCAGAAGTAGCTAATGTAAAAGATTTACTGCCAAATCAATATAAAAATGAGGTTTGGTCAAAGCATAAGTGAAGACTACATCTGGCATGTACACTGTACCTGATTGATGGGAGCATAGTCTGCTGAAAAGTTTGAGCAAAAACAGGCAGCAGCCTCTTCAAGTAAATGGGTGCCATTTCTGGGTCCCCCTTTGGCTCATTGCATTCTTCTTCTTCCCTGTTAGAGTCTTTTTTCTTCTTTTCATCTCCTTTATTAACGGGACACATCCAGTCTCCTAAGTCATACAAGAACGGCTTGTGAGAAACCATTCATTAAAAGGAGAGTGTGCAGATAGTTCAGATATGGCACATTCTCTTCTGTCCCAGATTTTCAGTGTTATATGCAGATTTTGGCCCAGATATTACCAGTGCATACAATATTCCATAGCTTGCCACTTGTTCAGCAGGCGTCACCTCTATGTAAACGCATTTCCATTTCGCACTTTCTTCCACAGCTCGCCTTCAAATCCACTAAGTGTGAATTAGGGTATGAATTTCACAAATATTGGGCATTTCACAAATATTGTGTTGCACATTTGTGTGTACAATGCTATGGAATATGTTGGCACTATAGAAGTAGCATAAAATAAATAAATGTCAGACCTGGTGATTGTAAGATGGCCACCACCTCACTATGCCCACGCTCCCGTGCTTTGTCCAGGGGAGTTTTTCCATCCTCGTCACGCAGATCTGGATTGGCTCCATGGCGTAACAGGGTCTAGAAGGATAATAGGAAACAAGGAATACATAATATATATTACCAGACTGGTCAGGGCGCTGACTTGCCACCAATCATATGTACCAGATTCCCTCCGAGAAGCATTTCTAATATATTAGAAACCATTAAGTTCAAGGAATGGCGGCTGGGGAAGTCAATTAATTAGAGAGTAATCTGTGACCTATATGACTTCATACCTATTAAGTAAAGTAACTGCATTACAAAAAGCTGCCTAAGACATATGACATGATACATAACATTGATCCCCCCTTATCTGCGAGTAACGAATCCATCCAGACAATATTGAGGCAATGATAATGTGAGATCACAATGTCAGGACAGAGGTCACTTGTATTATGCAGCTATAATCTGCCCATTGATAACGCCGAGCACCCTGGGAGGCTTTTCTAAAGCCGCGTCAATCCAATGACCCAATTCCCTGTGACGGGTTCAGAGATGAAGAGTTTCACTTTCACAACGTCCTACCTTTGCCACCTGAGGCCGCCCAAAGCAAGCAGCATAATGTAAAGAAGATGACCTCTGACCCCTGTTGACATCAGCACCTCGTTCACATAAGAACTCCACCTAAAAGGACCCACAATGTCAGGAGCCACTCATTACCGCCACGTTATGTCACGTGTCAAAGGGTCAACGTACCATCTCCTGGGTGCCAAAGGCAGAGGCCCAATTCAATAGCGTCTGGCCAACGTCATCCATAAAATTCACTTCAAATGCTGAAAAAGGTAAAACAAAGGTTGCGTCATTCACCTTATCAAGTAGACAAATGATAGATATTCTACAATGTATCTACTGACCAATGTACATCCCTGCGCAGGAAGAAACAGTAGGAACTCTGTTTAGAAATAGGCATTTAGTTTTTTGTTCTTTTAAAGAGTAACACTCGTTTTAATTTTATTCCTTAAATCAATAGTACCGTATATACTCGTGTATAAGCCGAGTTTTTCAGCCCAAAATTTGGGCTGAAAAGTCCCCCCCTCGGCTTATACACGGGTCAATACGGTACCTCAGGCTGGAGGAGGCGGGGGGAGGCTGCTGTATGAGCGGCCCCGTCACGTGGGGCCGCTCATTATATATGCCCTGCTTCCCCCTGTCAATCAGCGGCAGGGGGAAGCAGTTCATATATGCCCCCCAAAAGCTGGCACTGTCCCCCCTTGTAAGGGCCCCCCCCCCCCACTGCTTATACATTACCATCCCGGTGTTCTGATCGGCGCCGCTCCTCGGTGCTCCTTCTTCATCCTCCCGTCCTCGCTGGCTGCATCCGGGATCTCCGGCCGTCGCAGGCATATGACGTCATCGCGCGACGGCCGGAGATCCCGGATGCAGCCAGCGAGGACGGGAGGATGAAGAAGGAGCACCGAGGAGCGGCGCCGATCAGAACACCGAGATGGTAATGTATAAGGAGCGGGGGGGGGGGGCCCTTACAAGGGGGGACAGTGCCAGCTTTTGGGGGCTGTTGGTACCCCCAGGGGGCTGCTGGGTACCCCCTGGGGGCCGCTGGGTACCCCCAGGGAGCTGTTGGTACCCCCAGGGGGCTGCTGGGTACCCCCTGAGGGCTGCTGGGTACCCCCAGGGGGCCGCTGGGTATAACCCCTGGGGGGTGCTGTATAACCCCTGGGGGGTGCTGTATAACCCCTGGGGGTGCTGTATAACCCCTGGGGGCTGCTGTATAACCCCAGGGGCTGCTGTATATACTGCTGAGGCCTGTATACCACTGGGGCTGCTGTATATACCACTGGGGCTGCTGTATATACCACTGGGGCTGCTGTATATACCACTGGGGCTGCTGTATATACCACTGGGGCTGCTGTATATACCACTGGGGCTGCTGTATATACTGGTGGGGTCTGTATATACCACTTGGGAGGCTGCTGTATACCACTGGGGTTGCTGTATATACTACTGGGGCCTGTATATGCCACTGGGGAGGCTGCTGTATACTACCATTGGGGGGGCCTGTATACCACACTGCTGGGCGCTGTACACCTGTGCTGGGGTCCACTCTCGGCTTATACACGAGTCAATAGGTTTTCCCAGGTTTTGGGGGCAAAAGTAGGGGGGGTCGGCTTATACACGGGTCGGCTTATACACGAGTATATACGGTACATATGAAAATAAGCTATTTTGTAATATATCTTATCAGAGAAATCTGCTTCTTTCTCTACCAGTGCAGATTAAAAGTTACCCGAATGGTAAGGCAGAATTAATCATTAATTCTAAATTCATAAGTAAAATGTGTCTTCAGTGAAGATAGGTTTCCCATTACTAAGATAGAGATGATAGTTATGCTAAATAACAATCTATTGAAGAGGGAGTTAGGGGCAGAGGAGGGGGGAGAGCTAAAGGCAAAGGGGAGGGGGAGAGCTAGAGGCAAAGGGGAGGGGGAGAGCTAGAGGCAAAGGGGGGGGGGGGGGAGAGCTAGAGGCAAAGGGGAGGGGGGAGAGCTAGAGGCAAAGGGGAGGGGGGAGAGCTAGAGGCAAAGGGGAGGGGGGAGAGATAGAGGCAGAGGGGAGGGGGAGAGCTAGAGGCAAAGGGGAGGGGGGAGAGCTAGAGGCAGAGGGGAGGGGGACAGCTAGAGGCAAAGGGGAGGGGGACAGCTAGAGGCAAAGGGGAGGGGGACAGCTAGAGGCAAAGGGGAGGGAGAGAGCTAGAGGCAGAGGTGAGAGGGAGAGCTAGAGGCAAAGGGGAGGGGGACAGCTAGAGGCAAAGGGGAGGGGGACAGCTAGAGGCAAAGGGAAGGGGGAGAGCTAGAGGCAGAGGTGAGGGGGAAAACTAGAGGCAGAGGTGAGGGGAGAGCTAGAGGCAGAGGTGAGGGGGAGAGCTAGAGGCAAAGGTGAGGGGGAGAGCTAGAGGCAGAGGGGAGGGGGACAGCTATAGGCAAAGGGGAGGAGGGAGAGCTAGAGGCAGAGGTGAAGGGGGACAGCTAGAGGCAGAGAGGAGAGCTGGAGGCAGAGGGGGAGGGGAGAGCTAGAGGGGAGGGGAGAGCTAGAGGCAGAGGGGAGGGGAGAGCTAGAGGCAGAGGGGAGGGGAGAGCTAGAGGCAGAGGGGAGGGGAGAGCTAGAGGCAGAGGGGAGGGGAGAGCTAGAGGCAGAGGGGAGGGGAGAGCTAGAGGCAGAGGGGAGAGCTAGAGGCAAGAGGGGAGGGAGGAGAGCTAGAGGCAGAGTGGAGGGGGAGAGCTAGAGGCAGAGGGGAGGAGGAGAGCTAGAGGCAGAGGGGAGGAGGAGAGCTAGGGGCAGAGGGGAGGAGGAGAGCTAGAGGCAGAGGGGAGGGGGGAGCTAAGGGGAGGGGAGAGCTAGAGGCAAAGGGGAGGGGGAGAGCTAGAGGCAAAGGGGGGGGGGAGAGCTAGAGGCAAAGGGGAGGGGGGAGAGCTAGAGGCAAAGGGGAGGGGGGAGAGCTAGAGGCAAAGGGGAGGGGGGAGAGCTAGAGGCAGAGTGGAGGGGAGAGCTAGAGGCAGAGGGGAGGAGGAGAGCTAGAGGCAGAGGGGAGGAGGAGAGCTAGGGCAGAGGGGAGGAGGAGAGCTAGAGGCAGAGGGGAGGGGGGAGCTAGAGGGGAGGGGAGAGCTAGAGGGCAGAGGGGAGGGGGAAGCTAGAGGCAGAGGGGAGGGAGAGCTAGAGGCAGAGGGGAGAGCTAGAGGCAGAGGGGAGGGGAGAGCTAGAGGCAAGGGAGGGGAGAGCAGAGGCAGGGGAGGGGAGAGCTAGAGGCAGAAAAGAGAGCTAGAGGCATCGGCTAGAGGAAGGAGCTATATCATATGCCACTTATGATGAGTATACAGACAAAACAGCCAGGCTCACAGCTGCTAGATTTGGATGTACCATTTCCCAGACACGGCCATTACACATTTATAAGATCTCCGCACAGGAACTTTTTTTTTTTCTTCACATCCAGTTTTGGAATTTATTATTATTCCAACATCTATTGATTAAATGGTACACTGTTCATGAGAAAACCCCTTTAAATACAAAAAAATAAAAAACGATGCCTATAGAAACAAGCATGAAGCAAACCCTTTAAATTGTCTTCCTCCATACTCTCCCCACATGCCTGGGAAAACCTCTATACAAATACACATTACATTTAGTGCCCTTTTATATCAAACACATTATACATTAAGTCAAATGTCAAAAATCTCCTGCCTTCCCGTTCTCAGGAACCCGCCTTCCGTTCTCAGGGAACCCGCCTTCCCGTTCTCAGGGAACCCGCCTTCCCGTTCTCAGGGAACCCGCCTTCCCGTTCTCAGGGAACACGCCTTCCCGTTCTCAGGGAACACGCCTTCCCGTTCTCAGGGAACCCGCCTTCCCGTTCTCAGGGAACCCGCCTTCCCGTTCTCAGGGAACACGCCTTCCCGTTCTCAGGGAACACGCCTTCCCGTTCTCAGGGAACACGCCTTCCCGTTCTCAGGGAACACGCCTTCCCGTTCTCAGGGAACACGCCTTCCCGTTCTCAGGGAACACGCCTTCCCGTTCTCAGGGAACACGCCTTCCCGTTCTCAGGGAACACGCCTTCCCGTTCTCAGGGAACACGCCTTCCCATTCTAGGGGGACCCGTCTTCCCATTCTAGGGAGACTCGTCTTCCCATTCTAGGAGACTCGTCTTCCCATTCTAGGGGGACCCCTCTCCTGTCTTCCGGGAACCCTTCTCTCTTCCTCCGAGAACCCCTCTCCCATCCTCTTTTTTTTCCCCCAGCCAGAATATATAGTCTACATAGAAGAAATAGAAATACAGCTGATAACTAGCCCACTTTGTATATCCCACATCACTAAAAGTTCTTGCTCAAAACCTGCTCAGCTCCCAGAAAGCCAAACATCCAATCCACAGCCTGAAATGCTCCTTTATCCAGATACAACATTCACTTTATCTGGTTACACAGTCCTTGCAGTGAAGGCTCCCATTCATCAATTCACTGCATCTCTCATTGTCCCCACTGCATTCATTCTGCTGGTTGCATTTTGCACCTTAGCCACAGGGACTATTATTTTATCCTTACATGAAAGAAGAATGAATGGGTTTTATAAATATGCAACATTAGGGATGAATGTGATCCTGCACCCTACTCACAATCTACCCTAATCATGTTTAAGTCCACCACACTTGGGATTTATGCACAGCTAGTTTTTATGACCCATACTGCCCAGCCATAACTTCTGCTGAACAAGGGGCAATCCTATGAATTACTGTATTCACCACTAACACCTCAGGAAGGTGTAGGGCTTTAGTCTGGGAGACATCTTAGTTGCTTATATTTCTAAAAGTCAGTACAAATTCCTTAGTGATAGATATTTTTAACCTAAGGTTATATCATCTTGTTTTGGTCTTGAAGCCACATTGATGATTGATTTATTGTGGCTTTGGGGAATGACACAAAGGGACCTTCTTATTGGAAACATATTGACAATATAAGCAATAAACATCTGAAAAATTAGGAGAAAAGAAAAATTAGGAGAAAAGGGGTAGGGAGACATCTAGAACATCCACTTTTCTGAAGAACGGGAGTTTCCTGCTCCACACAAGCACAGCCATCTACAATGTGGTTAGGGAAATAAGCCAACACCCAAGTCTTTTATATCACTCATAAAAATAATGATGTACAATGCCACATTCAAGAATAACTATCAATCAATTCCTCTAATGAGAAGTAAACACAAAGAGGCACAAATACAGAGGGTGCCAGGGATGGTAGACGTGGCCTCGGGCTGCAAGATGTGTACTGCTGCCCTAACCCGTGGCGGCAACATATTTAAATAAGATGGCAGAATATGTTGATCCTTTCTGTCTTAGTTCGATACAGCTGATCATTGCTCAATTCACTTGTCACCCACTTATTCTAGTGAAAGGTTTATTAGAAAGTCAAAAACGGACTTACAACCTGCATAGAGCTAAAGCTGGAGTGGATCTGAGAAACTACCTTTAAATATTATACACCGGCAATGAGTAACTAAACATATGACTCCTAAACATAGGCTAAGCCCACCATAACAGCTCTACAAAAGAATGGAACATATGATCACATTTCCATCCCCTCCCCCTTCCCCGTCCTCTATGAGTGCTTACCTCCTGTGTCAATGGCATCTATAAGTGCATCTGTATCCTTGCTGCGGATGCAATCGATAAGCTGGCGATGGGAGCGTTCTCCAGAGCTGTCTAGTCGCCTCAGTCCTGGGATACGGCCAGTGGACCCAGCGCTAGATTTAGGCAAAGCCTTGCGGCCTTCGAAGAGCAGCACTAGCAGCAGGTCTACAAGTCGCATGGTGTCCAGGACACATCTTTCATCTCCCAGTAAAGCACTCTCCATTGAGTCTAATAACTCAGCCCGAAGCAAGTCCTAAGAAAATGAAAGAATTCACAATGAACGTAATATATTAAATGAAAAACTAAAAATAGCCAAAGGCCTCATCAGTAAGACCTACATGTGTCACCACCGGAGAGCCACGGCACAGTGTTGACAGCAGGCTGACTATCGTGGACACCTGGTTGCTGATTTTAGAGTCTCCAGAAGTTGAAGGGCCACCACTTGTACCACGTCCAGGTTTGCAAGCCGAGGAGGGTCCTGATACAGTTCCCCCGGCTGCTGCCATACGAGACAGCAACTCTTCAGTAAGTCCATGCTGTGCCAATGGTGCTGGATCAACCCCTCGGCGAGTAAACCGATCCGCCAGAGAAGCAAAGCAGCGCAGTGCTCCATCCGACACCTACAGGGATTTATAAGAAGGTTTGTACCTTTGTCCTTTCATATTTCAGCTCTATAAATTCCACATCCCAATTCCTGAAAGACTACAAACTCACCTGGTGATCCTCATGCTTCAAAAGGCTAGACAGAGACTCAACGCAGGTCTCCAGAGAGGCGTCTTGTGGCTCCATTTTCCCACACAACCGCGAAACCACTGCCATCGCAGAATGCAAGGTGTCTTTGTGAACTAAATGACCGCTGTCCCTGATGAAAGTTAGGACACAATTCAAGCCACCGGCTTCAAATACGGCTCCTGATTCCCGCGTACAGATCAGCTCCAACACCTGGAGACGAGGAGAGGAACACTGCTCAGGAAAACATCAACTAGAGGACGCTGTGTGCCAAAAGAGAGGGCACGGTGTGACCCCAACTGAGGCTCACTCACCACTGCACGTGGGAACCATTTTGGCCGCCGCACACTTGAGAGAATCTGTCAGCAGGTGTTACACCTTAATCTAATGTCATCTATGTCAAATTCATTACATTCTTATCTTTCTTTTAGTAATCCTTGTTTCTGTTTGAGAAATCCACCTTCAATTGTTATCTAAAGCAGCTGCAAATTTATCTGGATTGGCCCCTCCGGCTACTCTCCGGTCACCCGTTTCCCTCACCCAAGATCTCCTTGCAGGCGCCATCCTTCCGGAGGGTATTGCAAGCACAGTGGGTTCCTGATGACATTGCGAGTGGCATTAATGATCTATGCATGGAGCACAAGATTTTTCTGTTTTTCTCCACAATCATATAAACCATGCTGATTGGTGAATTGGCTTTCGAGGAATCAGGCAACTGTGTAGGAATCTCGGGGTAATGACGTATTTACAGCCCCATTGGGTACCGAGAATGATGCGGCTATAAAAATAATGAGAATGACTCTATTACATGTAATATCAGCGTTCCTCACCTTCACACATTGCTCAGCTAGGTCCCGACTGGTGCGATTGTTCAGCTCGACCACCACTAGTCTATTGCAGAGGGCTTTTATGGCTCCTTCCACTCCCACAATGCGCCTGGTACATTCAGCGGATACGTCTAGGTAATAGGTTATAGCACGGGCGGTGACCTCAAGCACATTGTCAGGGGCGCTCTCATCCAGGAAGATCTTGCATAAAGCTGGCAGAAAAGTTCGAGGAGGACACCTAATCAAGACAAAAAAATAAAAACATGCAATGAATGTGGTAAAGCATACAGCAGGAGATTTTATGACGACAGTGCACTTGTCAATTGTTTTTTATAAAGAAAACTCCAACCTGCCGGACTGCAATGACAACAGCTTCAAACCAAGAGTCATGTTTAGGAATTTACAATTATCGCTTTCATTTCCTGCATCATGTTATATGAGATTTAAAGGTTACAAGACTGTCTGTAGTCTATCCGGAACTATAAAACCCAACAGCAGACACCGTGTGACACCACTTAACATGAGAAGCTTTATGTATCCTGAAGCCAGCAGACGGGGGCTGATTATCACCTGTCACAGGCCTAAGGCTACATGCACAATATTTTTAATTATTGTTTTCATCCCAAATGCAGATAGATGTTTCCTCAACTGAAAAGAAAAATGTTTTCTTGGATGCCCTTGATGGTCCCATAAATGGTCGATCTTACAAGAAGCAATGCCTTTCCTTTAAGCCACCGTCACACTAAGCGAGATCGCTGCTAAGTCACAAGTTTGGTGACGCGCCAGCGATCTCGCTATGTTTGACAGTTAGCAGCGACCAGGCCCCTGCTGTGAGATCGCTGGTCGTGTCAGAGTCGCCTGGACCATTTTTTGATCATTGGGGTCCCGCTGGGCAGCATACATCGGTGTGTTTGACAGGGACAACAACCAACGACCTCAGGTCTGAGAAACAGGGTCCCAACGACCTCCGTATTATTCCGCATCGTTGCTGCGTCGCTGGTGAAATCTGACTGTTTGACATCTCACCAGCGATCCCGACAGTGACGCACCAGCAATCCCTACAGTACGTATCGCTGTCGGGATCGCTGGTGAGTCGCCAAGTGTGATGGTACCCTTACTCTAAAGCAATGATGACTGCACATGCTTCCTTGGCAATAACTATTATTAACAGAAGAGGACAATGATGTCCAGAATCAGCCCCCCTTCTAAAGCACCCAATCAGCATGATAGCCTGACATCAGCTGCCTTGTCCTTGTTGACACTTTCTCCTGAGCTAAGGAGGTCATTGACATAATGGAAGAGTCAATTTGTGAAAGTCAGAAGAAATGTTTTTTTATAAGTGTATTTTGATAGCAAGAAATGACTGTAGCTTTTGTAATTCATCTGATAACACCAGAGTTATAAAAATTGCTATTAAAAAAGCTAAATCCGAAAACCATGTGAAAGTTCATTTCAAGAGAAAAGGTTTTAGCGTCCCACCCCAAATGTGATGGTGTGTAGAAGCACCAGAAGGTGCATAACAGCGGTCACCCAAACATGTATTGTGCATGAATGAAAACCTACAAACAGGGGCATACTCAACTCTTATACACTAATAAGAAGGAGAGAGCCACTGACCAATCCAAATGCTAGAAAATTTTTATTAAATAGATATATGCACAAATTTAATACAGTCATAGATATTTGGTGATAGAAAAGACACAAGGCAGAAAATCCCCATTAAAAACAAGTCTGATCACCATGCAAAAGAGGGGGCACTCAGAGTACTGACTCACAAGCAGCATCCCATTGAAAACTCAATGTGGAAAGCTGTAGTATCTATACAAGTAATAGAACCAAACAAATGGTATACAATAGTACCAAAAGGGCCAGAAAATCACAAGAGCATAACTCAAACCAGAACCCTAAAATAAGGGGACCAAAAGTGCAATAAAGGTCAAGAATGCATTATTAATTGAACTAGTTACCTTGTGACATCGTGAGTCAGTAGATCAAGCACCCCCCGCCTCAACACGTGTTTCTCCCGTGCAGGCTTCGTCAGGAGGCTAACAAATAATGATGAAATGTTCCCCTAAATAGTCCCCGTACAGGTGGGTTAAGTCAGTAATTAGTGTAGCACCAATAAACTGCTGCATAGCATAAACACGGCCAGAATACCCCGGAAGTCCCGCCCCCGGGAAAGAGAGACCAATCATGATCGCGCTACGGCGCATGATGGACAGAAATCAGGAGGTCTCTGACAGCTGCGGGCAAATGCACGGCGCTCTCCAGGCATGATGGGAGCCGCGTCACCAGATCCCGACCAGGCGCGCACCGGAAGTGACGCGGCGGAGGAACAACGTCTTCCGCCGCGTCACCACGGCAACGCGCAGGGACAGAACCCGCGACACGGCGCACAGAGCATGCGCCGAGAGCGCACAGCCCAAAGCTTGCTGTTACTATAGAAACGCGGGCGGAAGACAGAAACGGGCAACGGTCATGTAAATAGGACAACGTCCTCCCGTCTGCCAGATGAGATAGAGTAAACGTATCAAAACATCCCTTAGCCCATGGGAGAAGAAGAATGGAGCCGGTCTCTGGTTATTAATCATATAAGACATTATTGTGCATGTTCCCTATGCCTGGTACTTTGCTTTTAGAATAATTACCGTATATACTCGAGTATAAGCAGACGTTTTCAGCACAATTTTTGGGGGCCCTATACCAATGATGGGGGCCTTATATAGGTGATCAGGGCATATACTTGATGAGGACTATATACCAGCAATGGGGGCCAAATACCAGTGAATGGGGCTATATACAATGATGGGGGTCATATATCAATGATGGGGGCATAAAGTCTGATGGGGGCTATATACAGTATTGAGGGGCTATATACCAGCGATGGGCGCGCCCTACACCAGCGATGGGCGTGCCCTATACCAGCGATGGGAGCCAAATACCAGTGAATGGGGCTATATACAATGACGGGGGCCATATATCAGTGATGGAGCATAGTGTGATGGGGGCTATATACAGTATTGAGCTATATACCAGTGATGAGGGGCTATATACCAAAGATGAGGGGCTATGTACTGTTATGGGGGGCTATGTACTGTGAGGGGGAGCTATATACTAGTGATGGTGGCGCTATATGAGTGATGGGAGGCTATGTACTGTGAGGGGGAGCTATATACCAGTGATGAGCGTGCTATATACCAGTGATGAGGGCACTGTATACTAGTCATGGGGGGCACTATATACCAGGATGAGGGGCTATAAACAGTGATGAGGGGCTATGTACCAGGATGAGAGGCTGCTGCATTTCCCCCCTAGGCTTATACTCGAGTCAATAACTTTCCCTAGTTTTGGGGGGTAAAATTAGGGGCCTCGGCTTATACTCCAGTATATCCTGTAATAAAGAAGATGCTGATCCCATTTGGAGAGGACTACTGAAACCTTTTCTGCTGAAATGACCTGTCTGACGCTTCTTGAATGGCTGAGCACCTCCTCTTGTAAAAATGTACCGCCAGACAGTGCATAATCACTGGATAACAGAACTTGGTGGGAAGCAGGGTAGTGACAAGTTTTTTCTTCCTTTCTTAACATCATGAACCTGCGTGAAATCTTTGTTAACCTCAAAGTTTTTGGCCATGACTGAATCTGCAATCAAACAATGATGGAAGCCTTTTTTAACCAATGAAACCCTCAATATTCTAAACAGTCTTCACAAAAGAGTATCTACCATTTTGCTGTAGTGTCTAAGTCCTGCGCCTAGTGCCATGTGAAAAATATTACAAATCTCTCAGAGCTCCTGATTCTGAATACTCTACTCACCACTCCCATCTCATTGTTAGGGCTCACTCACAGAAGCGTGTAACACAGACGAGGGCTCCCCATGTGTCATCAAATAACCCTTGGACCAGTGTTCTCCTATGGGCCAGCACCAATGAGTGCATTTTTGCAGCATGCTTTGATTGGCAGCGTATATTTGCACAGATTCAAGTCTATAAGTATGTGTAAAACATCGGACTGCGCTCGGATGTCATCCAAGTGTGGTTCAACATATGCCAATACAGACAATGGAGAAGGTGGAGAAAATACATTCTCCATCTTCTCCTCACCTGTGCGTAGCCCTGAGGCGAGAGAATCTGGTCTCAATAAGATGACACTATGATCAGAGTTTGAGCCAAGTGTCAATAACAGAATGGATAGCATAAACTCAGCCTTAAAGAAAGCAGCAGGGAGGAGGAGAGGAAGTACAGATCTCAGCAGTGGAGATGGGGATACTATTCATAGTCTCAAGGAGGGCAGAAAAACAGGCTGTAGAAAGGAGGAAGAGAGAACAAAGGTAAGAAAGAAAGCCGCACCATGGATACAAACAAACTCACATCCAGCACATTACACAGAGTGGGACACTGCCGCAAGAGAAATATCTGAAACATGAAAGAATGGAGATGCTGGCTGTTATAACCTGCAATGTTATTAATGAAAGGTAGACAGAGACATATGTAATAATCCCTTATTACACATCAAAGCAGTCTAGTTTTAAAGAGAACCCAGCGCCCAGCCAAACTGCAGCAAAAATCCTAATATATAGACTGTTCACAGTCTCCCTGATCTATTAAGGGTTCAGAGTGGACGCCTCCCTATGACATCCATATGCTGACACTATATAGAAAAAGTAATTAGAAGGGTGAAAACCGGGGTACAGGCTCCTCTATGAGGACTACAGCAGGTACACACCGATGTTGCTCATGGCTGCTTTACACACACCAACTTCTGAACAGATCTCTGGTTGCAGTGAAATCATGGACACATTGTTCCATTTTGTGTACAAATGTAACAATGTGTCCATGATTTCACTGCAACCAGATATCTGTTCAGAAGTTGGTCACAGAAGTTGGTGTGTGTAAAGTGGCCCTGAGCCTAAGTATAAGGGTAAGTGCACACTTACCCGGCGGTTTGGTCGGCGACAGCTGGCGGAACCCGCCAGGAAGCTCCGGCGCCGTCCACCGGCTTCCTGGCGGGCATGTGCGGCGGGAGCCGGGCGGTAGCCGGCGGATGCACAGCGTGTTCTCGGCGGCGATTCTGCAGCGGCTGGAAGCAGCACATGATTCTGCTTGCAGCCGCTGCAGAACCGCCGTTTTTTAGAACATACTCATTCTTTGCTAACCCGCTGGGAAACCTGCGGGTTAGCAACGGATGACGCTGTGTAACCGCCGGTGTGTGCACTGCCTTGGGCGGTTTACATTAGTTTTAATGTTAATCCAAACGCCGGTTTGGATTAACATAAATTTAAATAAAACTAATGTAAACAAAACGGCGGTTTACACAGGTAAACCGCCGAAATCCCGCCCAGTGCGCACATAGCCTAAGGCTATGTGCACATCTGACGTTTGTGCATCTCTGCAGTCCGTCCAAAAACCTGTTTTTTTTTAGCAGAAACTGAGTTTTCTGTGCTCAGCAGTGTCCCTCGTTTTTTGCTCGTTTTCCGCCCGGTTTTACAGCGTTTTTCTCGGCAGTTTTCTCGGCGGTTTTGAAAACTGAGTTTTTTGTGCACTTGATCAGCTGAAACCGCTGGAAAAACGGTGGAAAGAAGTCACTTGCTCTATTTTTGGAAAACCGGTGGAAAAACTCAGTTTTGACTGAGAAAACTCAGTTTTGACTGAAAACGACCAGAAGAAAACCGTTCTAGTGAAGACAGAGTTTTCTAAAATCCATTGACTAGCATGTTAATCCAGCCGGTGGCTAGGATTAACATAAATTAACATAAAACTGAGCGGAAAACGCCGACGGAAAACGTCCAAAAGTAGCCCACAAAACGACTGATGTGCACATACCCTAAGTCTTTCAAGCGTGCATAAAAGAAAACAGTGGGCACTCACCGGTTTCTTTGAAGTGTTTTAATCCTTTATGGGGGTTACATGTGCAGGAAGGGAAGGGGGGGCAGAGTCAGACGACAGTCGGCTGTTTCACGCTGTATGCGCCTCAACAGGTCCAATGCGGCCGTGACGTGATGCCCCGCCTCTAATAGGGGTGGCAACCAACGTCACTGCCGGTGTATTAAAACAAAAATGTACAATTTAATATACAATCAAAGTTGATGCAACCATCCATTATATAATTAAGTTAATAGAAACGTCATATACAAAAATGTAAAGATGTCATTTTTACATATACAAAAATCTGTGAATATAAATATTTATCAAGATAAACCATGGCAAATCATGTGAGCATCATTTACTAATTCCTTTCAAAGCCATCACCTGCGACCTAAAGAAAGGCACAACTGTGTCCCTCCAGCCGCCTGGTGAATCAGCTCTGCAGCTAACTACACTGGAATACCTATCTTATATATAAAACCCGAAGGCCACATCCGGAAAAGGCGACGCCTACTTCCGTGATGGTCTTCGCCCAGGGCTGGTGACGTCATCCAGTGCACTGTAGCCGCGCGCAGCCCGGCTACAGGCAGCGGCACAGGAACGTTCCGATCTCGGAAGTTCCGTGTGCCCTCCAGCCACTCCCCTCCACCCTCTGCCCTCCAGACATGCCGCGCGCCTAGAGAGGAGGGAGGGCGGGACTTCCTCTCCTGCAGCTCTGCCCGCCCCTCCTCTCCTCCTACAGTACACCTGATTCCCGGCCCGCGGTGAGTCTGCAGCCCCACACGCTGCTCTGTCCTCCAGCCTGTGTGCCTCCCTCGGACCCCTCCAGCCTGTGTGCCTCCCTCGGACCCCTCCAGCCTGAGTGCCTCCCTCGGACCCCTCCAGCCTGTGTGCCTCCCTCTCACCCCTCCAGCCTGTGTGCCTCCCTCTCACCCCTCCAGCCTGTGTGCCTCCCTCTCACCCCTCCAGCCTGTGTGCCTCCCTCTCACCCCTCCAGCCGTCCTCTGCCCCCTCCAGCCGTCCTCTGCCCCCTCCAGCCGTCCTCTGCCCCCTCCAGCCGTCCTCTGCCCCCTCCAGCCGTCCTCTGCCCCCTCAGCCTCCAGCCGTCCTCTGCCGCCTCCAGCCGTCCTCTGCCCTCTCCAGCCTCCAGCCGTCCTCTGCCCTCTCCAGCCTCCAGCCGTCCTCTGCCCTCTCCAGCCGTCCTCTGCCCTCTCAGCCGTCCTCTGCCCTCTCCAGCCGTCCTCTGCCCTCTCCAGCCTCCAGCCGTCCTCTGCCCTCTCCAGCCGTCCTCTGCCCTCTCCAGCCTCCAGCCGTCCTCTGCCCTCTCCAGCCTCAGCCGTCCTCTGCCCTCTCCAGCCTCCAGCCGTCCTCTGCCCTCTCCAGCCTCCAGCCGTCCTCTGCCCTCTCCAGCCTCCAGCCGTCCTCTGCCCTCTCGCCTCCAGCCGTCCTCTGCCCTCTCCAGCCTCCAGCCGTCCTCTGCCCTCTCCAGCCGTCCTCTGCCCTCTCCAGCCTCCAGCCGTCCTCTGCCCTCTCCAGCCGTCCTCTGCCCTCTCCAGCCTCCAGCCGTCCTCTGCCCTCTCCAGCCGTCCTCTGCCCTCTCCAGCCTCCAGCCTCCTCTGCCCTCTCCAGCCGTCCTCTGCCCTCTCCAGCCGTCCCTGCCCCTCCAGCCGTCCCTGCCCCTCCAGCCGTCCCTGCCCCTCCAGCCGTCCCCTGCCCTCGTCCAGCCGTCCCCTGCCCCCTCCAGCCGTCCCCTGCCCCTCCAGCCGTCCCCTGCCCCTCCCCACGCCGTCCCCTGCCCCCTCCAGCCGCTGCCCTAGCCTCGCCGGAGAAGACGCAGGGTAGGTGGTAAGTATAGCGGAGTGTGTGTGTGTGTGTATGTGTGTTTATGCGCTGACCACTCTGCCCACGCCACTGCGCTGACCACTCTGCTCACGCCGCTTCGCTGACCTCTGCCACCATCAGGTAGAGGGGGATGACGAGATGCCCGCCTCTAATAGGGGTGGACAACCAACGTCACTGCCGGTGTATTAAAACAAAAATGTACAATTTAATATACAATCAAAGTTGATGCAACCATCCATTATATATTAAGTTAATAGAAACTTCATATACAAAAATGTAAAGATGTCAAAATCTGTGAATATAAATATTTATCAAGATAAACCATGGCAAATCATGTGAGCATCATTTACTAATTCCTTTCAAAGCCATCACCTGCAAGCTTCATACCTGCGCAAAGAAAGGCGCAACTGTGTCCCTCCAGCCGCCTGGTGAATCACGCTCCGCAGCTGACTACACTGGAATACCTTATAGATAAAATCATGTCTGAAAGGGACATATGAACTCTGATATTCTTTACAAAGTGTATATAATTGGGATACCAATCCAAATATAGATTATTTATGCCCAGAAAAAATGTTAGGTTATTTTATTATACTACAGGAGCGAAAAGACTAGTGTTTTAATTCCTGCCTTATGATCCAATCTATGCATGGTTATACATGGTTAATACATGGGTTTAATCGCAACCTGCGTTCACTAAGTGTTATACACCACACTTTAGTGTCCCTAAAAGTTTAATACCCAAAATGAACAATGATACTAAAGGACCAAACAATATATGATTAAGTACAGACTAATATTGACTCTCTTATATTATTTAACTTTCAGATTATGGCGTGAACATTCTACTACACCTAATCCTATTAGTTATATCAAATATGTATATACATCTCTCAAATTCAATTGCTCCTGGATTGCTTTAACCATGACATGTTCATAATGCATATCACTACTCAAAATTGCATAGGAATTATAAATTTGCGATTCTGGGAGCCTTATAATCTTCAGTGATGACTCGGAAAGTGATCCAAAAGAATGTAATAACATAATGGATTGTATATGGTTTATCCAGACATATTAAGCTTCACTGGATTACAACAGATCCCACCATCAGGTAGAGGGGGGGATTTACATAAAGCATTGTTACAAACGGAAGGTAGATGATCCTGAACTCTAGAGCACAGGGTCCATTGGGTTTAAATGACAAACTCGATATGGCTGTCCTTTTATAATTTCCTATGCAATTTTAGGCTATGATATGCTTATTAACATGTCATGGTTAAATTAATCCAGGAGCAATTCAATTTGAGATATATATACATATTTGATATAACTAATAGGATTGCGTGTAGTAAAAAGTTCGCCCCATTAATCCTGAAAGTTAAATAATATAAAAGTCAATATTAGTCTGTTACTTATTCATTATTTTATTGTTTTGTCCTTTAGTATATTATTCATTTTGTTTGATTTAGGAATGAGTGTGTGTAATATAACACTTAGTGAACACAGGTTGTGATTAACTATGTATATGGATAGATATATCATGAGGCAGGAATTAAACCTAGTCTTTTGCTCCTGTAGTATAATAAAATAACTCATAAAAAATCTATATTTGGATTGGTATCCCAATTATATACACTTTGTAAAGAATATCAGAGTTTCATATGTCCCTTTCAGACATGATTCTAATGCTATAGTATTCCAGTGTAGTCAGCTGGGAGCGGATTCACCAGGCGGCTGGAGGGACACAGTTGTGCCCTTCTTTAGGTCGCAGGTGATGAAGCTTTGCAGGTGATGGCTTTGAAAGGAATTAGTAAATGATGCTCACATGATTTGCCATGGTTTATCTTGATAAATATTTATATTCACAGATTTTTGTATATGTAAAAATGACATCTTTACATTTTTGTATATGAAGTTTCTATTAACTTAATCATATAATGGATGGTTGCATCAACTTTGATTGTATAATTAAATTGTACACTTTTTGTTTTAATACACCGGCAGTGACGTTGGTTGCCACCCCTATTAGAGGCGGGGCATCACGTCATGGCTGCTTTGGACCTGTTGAAGCGCATACAGCGTGAAACAGCCGACTGTCGTCTGACTCTGCCCCCCCCTTCCCTTCCTGCACATGTAACCCCATAAAGGATTAAAACAACACTTCAAAGAAACCAGTGAGTGCCGCCTGTATTCTTTTATACACCTATATAGAAAAAGGTTTACTAAACGAGACAAGACTTAACAATTGTATAATGTGTGAATCCTATACTTTCGGATATGATTATGAACCAAAGTGCACCATTTTGCATGAGACATTACTAAGCTTAGTAGGTTGGAACGACTGTGCGAGTGTGTAGGAAAAGACAAGAAAGAAGTATGGAGCCCCTGCAATGTACAGATACAGAACATAGACAACCAGTAATGCTCTTGCACTTACAGATACAGAACATATTACAACCAGTACATACCTCACCAGCCAGCAGTGCTCCTGCAAATGTACAGATACAGAATATATGACAACCAGTACATACCTCACCAGTTGGCAGTGCTACTGCAATGCCAGCGATCATGTGACAGTCCAGCCATCAGCATCTGCAGCCTTCATACATCCGTCCGTCAAATACAACTGGGAGCAATCAATTAGGGAGACGGTGATTGGGTGTACGTCATGTGAGTGTATTCAGCACACTCCGTACACTAAAACTGGATCCGGGAAACATCCTTTTTTTTCCCCCGAATCCAGCGCCCATAGACTCCCATGTTATGTGCACCGGATCGCCGCGAATTAATTTCTATCCATTTGTTTTCACCGGAGGCCAAAAACTGAAGTCTCCGATTTTGGGGCCGTGAAAACACAGGACAGAAACAAATCCGGGACTGAACAGGCAGAATCGGATGGCCATTTATTTCCCATCCGGCACCATAGGGATACATGGAAGGCAAAACAGAATCCTGTTCTGTCCTTTTAAAACGGACAGAACAGGATCCCAAAAAACGTGGTATGAAGCCAGCCTTAGGCCCCCTTCACATACGATTTTTTCCTGTCCGTGGGCATCCTGCTTTTTGCAGAACCCCATGGACAGGAACGATGTGAACTCCAGATGCCATTTTTGTGTCTGGATCCGTATATTGACAGATCCGAAAACAAAAGAACTGGGAGGAGCCGAGCCTGCAAAGCGCAGGCAAGTGGTGTCGGGGCTGTGATGTCACATGGGGGGAGGAAGAATCCCTGTGACATTCCAGGGCTGAAGTTTTGCTTTCCCAGTGTAATCCACATACACCATCTACATACACTGTGAAATCAAAATAAAAGAGAAAAAAATTATTAAGACAAAAAAATAAATACTCACCTCTCTGCCGGCTGTCCAGAACCCGAACAGAAGACATTGATTGCTGCCAGGACCTTAAAGATGTGATTAGCGGTAGCAATCGTGATATGTCAAGTGACATATGACCTGATTGCTGCCAACCAATCGCATTTTAAGGTCCTGGCAGCATTTGGACGTCTTCATCTCGTGTCCCGAACAGCCAGCAAAGAGGTGAGTATTTATTTATTTTTAAGACATTGCTTTATTTCATTTCTCTTTAGCAGTATATGTAGATAGTGATATAGTACTAAAGTGAAATTACACTGAACAGAGCAGTTCTAATGTACTGAGCATGCTCAGTACACTTAAATTGGATCTGGGAAAGGATCCTGCTTTTTCCCGGATCAGAGCTCCATTGACCCCCATGTTATATGAATCGGACAGCGTCGGATCTGATGCTGTCTGATTCAGTCTGCTGCACCCAAAACCGGCACAGTCTCTGATATTGGGGACGTGAAAAATGCGAACACAATTGGATCCCTGCACACACGGATGGCTATTAAGGACCAATCCGTGCCCATAGGGGCCAAATTGGATCCGTGGCTGTCTGTTTTACAACGGATAGCCACGGGTCCACATAAATCATGATGTGAAGGGGGGCCTTAGGAGTCTACCAGTGTCCAAACGTTTATGTAATTTTCTCACTCTGTGTCAGAGAAGGTCAGAGGCTCAAAGACACTTAAAGGGAACCTGTCAGGTGGTTTATGCCTCCCCAGCTATCACTGTCTATAGCTGTAGCTTTATAGCACCAGACTAATGATCCCTGTCTGAGCTCATAGTGTAATGTGAAAGGTGAAAGAAAAGCATTTATACACTTACATTTCCTTATGTAATGAGGCAGTCAGTCCCCAGCTTGGACGACGGGGACTGTTAGGCAGGTTAATAGTTGACATTTCAGCTTTGTGCTAGAACATGTTGGGAGACCTGATGTGATGTCACAACCATGTGACTACAATAGGCGGAGCTAAGTTCTCATACAACATAAGTTTGCTGGCTTAGCTCCACCCACTAGGTCACATGATTGTTACATCACACAGGTCCTTTACTATCCAAGTTAAAAGTGAGTTAACTATTATCCTGCCACACAGTCCCCCTCCTCCAAGGTGGGGACTGAAATGTAAGTGTATAAATGCTTTTTTTCCACCTTTCACATTACACTCTGAGCACAGACAGGGAAGATTAGACTGCTATTATAAAGCTGCAGCTACAGACAGTGATAGCTGGAGGGGCATAAACCACCTGACAGGTTTACTTTAAGGATGCAAGCCTTCTATTGTCCAAAAATGTGTATTGCTGATTCTATGTAAATTACCTCAGCCACTATTGTTGATGTTGAGGAGGACAGACTACATGTAAATAGCCTTAGTCCATTTCTGTCCACATCATTTAGATGAACATTATCCAAGTGGATTGAAATCTAGCCAATGAGAGCACACTCTTAGTCCATCAATCGTTAAGTCCCCCAATGTTCTGAATTGAGTGCTCAGGGGTATATAAGAAGGTCTGTTCATTGACTAGTCGTTATGCTACATGGTACCAATCAAGGATCTGTGGATCTGATTGGCAAGTCATAACCCAAGGCTTTGGTGCTCTGGCGCCGACCAAGGGGGATCAGAACCTGGAGTATATTATTACATGTACATTGGTCTAGGGACCTTGGCCCCAACTAGAAAAGCACTAGAGACTACTTAAGGAAGATACCCAGGTTGGAACATTTCGGTCACCTGGATACAGCAGAACCTTGTAATCCCTGGTGAGCCAGCAAAGGGTGAGACTCTGTTGCCTGTTATATTTTATGTTTTGCTTGGTTGTGTGTTATATGCCGTTAACTGTTTGGGCATCCAATAAAACCTTAATATTGTGGTTCCCTCACCCTGTGTTGTCTGAGTAGTGTTCCGCCCACGGTTAAGGAGCTCAGGCGTTCAGTTTGGGGATGAGCCCTGGTTCATGCTGTCTTTCTGAAGGTGGCCGGGCCAGTGAACAAAAGCACCCACTGACCCCTGTGTCTGTACACTTATGACATAAGAAATCCTGATCCTGCGCACTCTGCCCACTGTCTCTCTTCTGCACTTTTCCGCCCTTCTGTGGTCTCTAACATGGCATTTAAAGCTCCAGTACCTGTACCCATCAAAACTGAGGACTGTGCCCACAAAATGGCAGAACAGTGCAGGAGAGGCGGTGGGCAGAATGCGCCAGGAGCAGGATTTACAGCCGTGCACCGGACATCTTAATAATTTAATGCCCTAAGGCCCCATAAAAGCCTTTTTACTTCCCACCACCTACAAAAACCTCTTCTCTATATATTCACTTTAAATGGGCACACTCATTTTTCAGCCAACACATATGTCTTGCTGCACATTCCAGTTCGTAGTAAGCCAGACTTCATTCCTTACAGATTATCCTTGATTTTCCATCTGCCGCTTATACAGCCAGCGCCCTGCAGTAAATGCGGCCACATTCTGGGTCCTCTTTCATGTAAATGTATAGGAAGAAGCCTGATTTAAAGGGAATCTGTCACCAGGTGTTTGCTTCCCCATCTGTGAGCAATTTAGGAAAATCAAGTATCAGAATATACAATCACTGTGCGTTTGGAAAACAAGGAACCTTTACAGAAGAAGCACAACCTCATTGTATTATCAAGTGTATTAACAAATGGTTAAAAATAAAGTATGGAAAAAAGTGGAAAATATCACAGGAGGATAACATCACCCTGGCAAATGGGTAAGGTTAGCACTATGTACATATGGAGAGTAGACAGTCTATTCAATGCATATTATGAAGATCATTAATTACATAGCATTAGGCCAAATTACATCAACATAAATCATATCAGAAAGTGACAAGTGTCATAGGAGAATCAGTTTGTCCTATTTATTATCTCAGTAATAGAAGATCTATAAAAGAATAACAGCACATCAGTGGCTGAATATACTGGAATACCACCTGTAAAACCCGGATAGCACACATGACCAGAATATAAAGGGTAATATGGCACTGTATAGATCTGAAAAATATCATAAAAGGTCATAGGAAGAGACATACAAGGGGCGTGAAGAAACAAAGGCAGAGTAAAGTTACCTGATAATGACAAAGTGCAAAAGACTGTGAAAAATATACAGACTCAGAAGGCAGGGAATGGTCCCAACATGCGTTTCGCCATGCTTTGACAAGGGAATGGCAAAATATGCAGTGTTTTTATCCTTTATGGATCTTCTACTACTGAGATAATAAGTATGTCATACTGATTCTCCTATGACACTTGTCACTTTATCTATTTATTGCTGGGATATGACCTATTTTGATGTAATTTGGCCTAATACTATAACTATTTATCTTCATATTACATGGACTAGATTGTCTGCTCTTTATATGTACACAGTATTAACACTTTACCCACCTGCCAGGGTGAGGTTATCCCCATGTGGTATTTTCTCCTAAGACACATTTTATTTTTATCCATTTGTTAATAAAAGGAGATTTTTGTGTACTCACCGTAAAATCCTTTTCTCTTAGCCTCTAATTGGGGGACACAGACCGTGGGTGTTATGCTGCTGTCCACTAGGGGGCGACACTAGGCAGAATCTGAAAAAGATTAACAGTGGCTCCTCCTCTGCAGTATACACCCCTGGACAGGCACTGTCCTGACCAGTTTTGTGCTAAAGCATTAGGAGGAACGTAACAGTGACAACATCTAAAAACCATGCCTGTAGGAAGGCAACTATGCACGAGTTCAAAAAACAATATGAGAACTCAAACGGCCCGCAACGGCCAACAGGGAGGGAGCTGTGTCTCCCAATTAGAGACTAAGAGAAAAGGATTTTACGGTGAGTACACAAAAATCTCCTTTTCTCCTTCGCCTCATTGGGGGACACAGACCGTGGGACGTCCCAAAGCAGTCCCTGGGTGGGAAAATCAATGGAACGAGTGTTGTATAAAGACAGTATCCTACAGGTTGGCAACTGCCGCCTGCAGGACGCGTCTACCCAGGCTCGCGTCCGCTGAAGACTGGGTATGGACCATGTAATGTTTGTTGAACGTGTGTAAGCTAGTCCAGGTGGCTGCTTTACACACTTGTTGGGCAGATGCCTGATGCCGAATAGCCCAGGACGCCCCTACCGCATGGGTAGAATGCGCTCTAATACCAGCCGGAAGTGGCGAGTTTTTGAGCCTGTAGGCATCTTGAATTGTGGCTCTGATCCATCTGGCAAGCGTGGCCTTTGAAGCTGAGAAGCCCTTGCGGCTGCCTTCAGGGAGAAGAAAAAGAGATTCTGACTTCCGAAAGGGCGCTGTTCTAGAGACATAGATGCGCAAAGCCCTTACAAGGTCCAGCGTATGCAGAGCCTGCTCAAACCTATGAACCGGTGCCGGACAAAGGGACGGTAAAGATATTTCCTCATTGAAGTGGAAGGAGGAAACCACCTTCGGAAGAAAAGAAGGAACCGTACGTAGAAAGACCTTGTCCTGGTGAAAGGCTAGGAATGGCGGCCTGCAGGAGAGCGCTGAGAGTTCGGACACTCTCCGAAGGGAGGTAATAGCCACTAGAAAAACCACCTTCTGGGATAGAAGGCGGAGAGAGATCTCTTTGAGAGGCTCAAAGGGCGGTTCTTGTAATGCCGTCAGCACCAAGTTTAGATTCCATGCCTCCAGCGGTTGTCTGTAGGGGGGAACCAACCAGGAAACCCCTTGAAGAAACGTTTTGATTTGTGGTTTTAGTGCAAGTCTCCGCTGGAAAAGAACAGAGAGGGCTGATACTTGGCTCTTAAGAGAGCCCAGGGACAGTCTGGCCTCCAGACCTGATTGTAGGAAGCCAAGAATCCTAGGCAGCGAATAGGGTAGCGGATTCTGACCACGAGATTCGCACCAGGCAAAAAAGGCTTTCCAGGTGCGGTAGTAAATTCTCGCAGAGGCAGGTTTCCTCGCACTAATCATAGTGCAAATGACGCCCTGTGAGAGCCCTGCTTGTGTCAGAATCCAGGTCTCACAAAGAAATGTGTTAGAGTTGCACTAGAAGGCGATCCACCAGTCACATGCTATACACCAATAATTAAAGGAGGAAAGAACTAGAAAGCATGTACAAATGACCGGGATCAGAGAAACAGACCAATAATTCAAAAAATTTGTAAATCTTTATTAACAATAATACAAAGAAATATGAGCAAAAAACACAAACAGAATAAAAACACTTAAAATGTGTGATGGACAACCACCAACACAGCAATGACTATGGCCCCAGATGTCATCAGAATAGCTGTATCATGAGACCCAAATATGGGTTTGAATATTTGATTAGGACCTGCTGGTGACTAGACTCACAGGAAGGCAAGCCTGCTGACATGAAAGAATGAAAAAAACAAGAGATTCCAGGACAATATAGGTGGCATTGATCAAAAAACAAGAAAATCATAAATAGCAATCATCAAACCCAGTTGAAAGATAATGCAGCTCAGCTAATATTGAATCAGAATATATTGCACCAATATACAAAACAGTGAGATGCGACTCATAGAATCCTGTGATAAAGTATAGTACAGGGACCTAATGTCCCTATAGAGTAAGAAGAATGAAAAAGTCACAAATACAATAATGTCAGTCCTGCCTAAGAGCTAAATTGAGGACAAAAGCTCTGAGGTCAGTAACACAGGTCTAGGAGAGCACACCATAAACTGGAATGGTCAGTTCAGTTAATGCTGAAGCATCAAAAATCATTCACCTGTGAGCAGGGTGAGAAAACAAAGGATAAACAAAGGTCAGGACAATGCAACACCAATGCCTGGAAAAAAGTCAAAAATAAGTTATAGTCACCATAGCAGGTCAGGAGACCGGGGCACATAGCAGCGGGGACCGACGCGTATCGCCGCTCTAAAACAACGGCTTCATCCTCGGGAACGAAGCCGTTGTTTTAGAGCGGCGATACGCGTCGGTCCTGGAATCTCTTGTTTTTTTCATTCTTTCATGTCAGCAGGCTCGCCTTCCTGTGAGTCTAGTCACCAGCAGGTCCTAATCAAATATTCAAACCCATGTTTGGGTCTCATGATACAGCTATTCTGATGACATCTGGGGCCATAGTCATTGCTGTGTTGGTGGTTGTCCATCACACATTTTAAGTGTTTTTATTCTGTTTGTGTTTTTTGCTCATATTTCTTTGTATTATTGTTAATAAAGATTTACAAATTTTTTGAATTATTGGTCTGTTTCTCTGATCCCGGTCATTTGTACATGCTTTCTGGTTCTTTCCTCCTTTCAGAATCCAGGTCTCAAGGGCCACGCCGTCAAATTCAGGGCTTGTAAATTCTGGTGGTAGAACGGACCCTGAGATAGAAGGTCTGGCCGATCTGGGAGGTGCCAGGGGGCGTCTGCCGTGAGTTGGACGATGTCGGCATACCACGCGTGTCTGGGCCAGTCTGGGGCGATAAGGATGACCGGAATCCCTTCCCGTTTGATTTTCCGCACTACTCTGGGATTAGAGGCAGAGGTGGGAAGATGTATAGGAGTTGAAATTGAGTCCAGTCCTGAACTAGGGCGTCCACTCCAAGGGACCGGGGGTCGCGTGATCTGGCCATGAAGTTGGGAACCTTGGCGTTGAGATGTGATGCCATCAGATCCACGTCCGGAGTCCCCCAGCGATGACAAATTTGCTGAAAGACTTCGCGATGCAGGGACCACTCTCCTGAGTCTATGCCTTGGCGACTGAGAAAGTCTGCTTCCCAGTTGTCTACTCCTGTGATGTGCACGGCGGACAGGGTCGATCCCATGGACTCCGCCCAGTGAAGGATGTGTGTTACCTCTCGCATTGCTTGGACACTGCTGGTTCCGCCCTGGTGATTTATAGAGTAGATATGACAGGCTCAAACCCCAATTTAGGTGCTCTGGGGAAAAAACAAAGCTAAAGTATAGGAGTAGCCCCGGCACACTAATATCATGAAAATAGAGTCTTTGCAACGACAGTCTTTTTTGTTGCGATTTTATTTTTGTGAAAAAGGTGGTGTTACAATTCAACGTTTCAGCTCTACATCTCGAGCTTTCATCAGGGATATGACTTGGTCCTTAGTTTCAGGGTGTATGTATAGGTGGTATAGCTTTACTTTTGTGGTCCAGCTAGCCTAAGGTACTCCACCTGTGCTAATACAATAACCCCTCATTCTCTCCTGTGACGTCTGTGACTTCAATTGAGTCCGGACCAGCAGGACTACCCTTGACAGGGATGACCTCACCCTAGCTGGACCACAAAAGTAAAGCTATACCACCTATACATACACCCCGAAACTAAGGACCAAGTCATACCCCTGATGAAAGCTCGAGATGTAGAGCTGAAACGTTGGATTGTAACACCACCTTTTTCACAAAAATAAAATCACAACAAAAAAGACTGTCGTTGCAAAGACTCTATTTTCATGATATTAGTGTGCCGGGGCTACTCCTATACTTCAGCCCTGGTGATTGACATATGCCACGGCCGTGGCATTGTCTGACTGTACCCTGATGTGAGAGGTCACTTGGAAACGTTGGAAAGCCCGCAGTGCCAGGAAGATGGCTCGAATCTCCCGGACGTTGATGGGCATGGTGGCTTCCGATGGAGACCATTTCCCCTGCGCTCTGTGGTGTCGGTACACCGCGCCCCATCCCGTGAGGCTGGCATCAGTAGTCAGAATCTTCCAGTGACCTGGGATAAACTATCTCCCCTTGGTGAAAGAGATTGGACGGAGCCACCAGCGTAGGGATTGCTTGACTGTCGAGGACATGCGGAACATCCTGTCCAGGGAAAAAGGACTCTTGTCCCAGGATTTGAGTATGGCCAGTTGGAGAGGCCGGAGATGAAGCTGGGCGAAGGGGACTGCTTCTATCGCAGCAACCATCCCGCCCAGAACTCTCATGGCAAATCGAAGGGGTCGAGGTGCTGGCTGAAGAAGGGTGCGAACTCCCATCCGGATAGCATGTGCCTTCTCCTTGGGAAGGAGCACTAGACCCCTGGAAGTGTGGAATTGCATGCCCAGAAAGATCAGGGACTGACTTGGGATTGGGGACGACTTTTTTAGGTTGACCAACCAGCCCAGGCGACTTAGCGTGTCTACCGTGATGGTGACACAGTTTGCAATCCTTGAAGGTGGGGGCCTTGATAAGTAGATCATCCAAGTATGGGATGACGACTACGCCTCTGGAGTGTAGTATAGTCATGGCAGCTGCCATGACTTTGGTAAACACTCTGGGTGGCGAGTCCGAATGGGAGAGCTACGAACTGATAATGGTTCTCACCGATTGCGAATCGGAGGAACCTTTGGTGAGCAGGGGCGATCGGGATATGCAGGTAAGCATCCTGAATATCTATGGAGGCGAGAAATTCTCCTTCTTCCATGGATGATATGATGAATCAAAGAGACTCCATGCGAAATTGTCGTACCCTCACGTACTTGTTTAGCTGTTTGAGATCTAAAATAGGTCTTACACTGCCTCCTTTTTTAGGAACCTCGAATAGGTTGGAATAGAACCCGTGAAAGCGTTCGGCTCGAGGGACCGGAACAATTACTCCGGCTTGGATAAGCGACCTGACCGCCTTGGAGAAGGCGCGAGCATTGGTACGGAAAGAAAAAAAATCGATTTGGTGGGAGGGAAATGAACTCTATTTTGTAACCGGACGACACCAGTTCCCTGATCCACCTGTCCTTTATAATAGGCAGCCAAACTTGATGAAAGTGGAAAAGTCGGCTACCCACTGGTGGGGTGTCGTCCGGGAATAAGGAGTCATGATGAAGAGAATTTGTGGGACTTGGATCCCTTAGACTTGGACTGGCCAGACTTGGACTGCCAGGTTTTGTTCGTCCTTTGCGAAGACCTTGAACCCTCCCTGCGCGGCGAACGATTACGGGTCTGCGCTGGACTGGAGACAGACCAGCCGGACGAATTCCGAAAGCTCAGAGTCAAGTGAACGGAGTCCGGCATGTAAATTGGTCATCCTGGCCATGATGGCCTTGGCTGCCCAGACTGTAGCGAGTGCCAGAGCTAGAGAGGACCCTGTGGCCTCGAAAATCGATCGGGCCATATGTTCTACCCGACGGTCCGTCGCGTCCTTTATGGAGGAACTATCTGGTAGCGAGAGAAGCGTCTGAGCCGCGAGTCTAGATACCGGGGGGTCCACTACGGGCGTATCTGCCCAGGTCTGTGTTACCTCTTGCAAGAAGGGGTAACGCCGTTCTAGTGCTTTACGATTGCCGAATCTCTTCTCCAGGTGTGAGCGATGATTCTTAAGAATTGCTCTGAACTCGGGATGATCGGAGAAATATTTGGGTGGTTTCTTAGCCTTTTGAAATGCAATGTCGTGCTCTGGGGCATCTGGAGGTGGTTCAGATACCTTCAACACCAGGTTGATGGACGTGATTACGTCCTCCACCAATGCATCGGCATCTGGCTGGTTTAGGTCTAAGGACCTGTCTGGATCCAGCTGAGCTGGTGTCACAGAGGCCTTCAGACTCCTGCGTATCACTGTGGTCTTCTCCAGTAGGGGATGACCTGGACTGCGTGTGTCGTTCCCTAGCAGGGGACGACTCTGGCGACCTGGAGACACGGCGACTCTCACTGGGGGGTGACCTCGAGGTATGAGTAGGCACTGGGGATCGTGACGTACGGTTTCACTTACGTCCTGACCTAGAAGAGAATGGATCTGAGCCAGTACGGTCCCGGTCTGTACGCCTGCCTTGCTGAGCAGCGGCAAGAGGGTGACTCTGCAGAGCTTGTAGCAATGTAGAGGACAGCTTCTCTATGGACTGTGCCATAGAGTGAAACATGGTTTGGGACATGATCATGGTCCATTCCGGCATGGCAGGGGACGCATCCGTAACGGTTGGGGTCACTTGGGGCTGAGGCACGGTACTCTGGGCGCAGTCCCGGCAGTGCAGAGACGTATAGCCGCTGGGCAGAGGGTTCTTACAGGCTGTGCATAGGGCATAGTAAGCCGTGTGAGCCCTGGTCCTCTTGCTCTTTGAGCCCGGCATATTGGTACCAGTGCCTGTGTAGGGGTGCCCTGCAGAGAAAAGCTCCAGCAGAGGAGTAGAAAAACCTCTGCTGGCAACTTACCCCACCTCTGTGTGCCACCAGTGCGCAGCGTCCCTTGTTCTGTGCCCCCTGGAGACTGTCAGCCGAAAAACAGCGCCTGGACCCCTGTGCTGCGCTGCCTCCTTTCCACGTGGCTGTAATGGCCGCCGGGAGGGAGAGAGGAGGAAGGAGGGGGGCGGAGCAGTGAGAGAAGAGCGCGAAATGCACTGCAGAGCGCGCTCTCATGCTGCGGTCCGCCCCCTGCTATGACGCTGCCAGCGTCATCGTCGTCATATAGGGGGCGGGCCGGGGGGGGGCGTGGAGAAGGCGGCGGCTTCGGCGTAGGCCGAAGCCGCAGCCTAAATTTGAGAACTGCGGCCGCAAATAGAGCAAGGGCGGCGCGGAGGTGCGGGTACGGAACTAAACCGGACCCCGCCGGACCCCCCGAGCAGGAAGCGGTGGCGGGATATGGGCCCCCACAGAGGACCCAGCGTGCTGGGTCCTCTGTAATCATGAAGGTGCAGCCGTGCTGGCTGCTGCAGGAACACAGGCAAGCTGTGTCCCTGCTAGGTAAAGATCTCCCTCTGCTGTGACCGAGTGGGCTCCCGCAGAGCACCCAGAGTACTGGGTCCTCTGTAACCACCAGGACGCAGCCCTTAGGGTACCTTTACACGCGGCTACATTCCTAGGGTGGCTACAGGTAACTTACTGGTTGCAGTGAAATCATGGAGACAAGGTTCTATCTTGTTGCTGTGTACAAATGGAATAATCTCTCCATGATTTCACTGCAACCAGTAAGTTACCTGTAGCCACCCTAGAAATGTAGCCGCGTGTAAAGGTACCCTTAGTGTTGGCTGCTGCAGGGACTCAGGCAAGCTGTGCCCCTGCTAGTGCTGGATGCCCCATTATGGTCCCCCGGCCCCTTCAGAGGTACACAGCAAAGCTGTGTGTCCTGGTACTGCGGCGAGCAGGCTGCCACTGAGGGGTAAGGAGTCTTCAGCAGAGCTGGGGACTCCTGGGTGCCTATAGCAGGTCCTAGCTGCTGCACCAGAGGCTCTACCTGCGGTGTCTCGACCTAAATGAACCCCAAAGGGGTATTTAGGGAGGGATGCTGCTCCACCGTCAGGGGCCTTGTCTTTCGCCTCGACCTCAACCCAGTAACCCCAACAGTGGGGAAATGGGGAGGGAGGATCGTTGTCTCAACCTCAACCCGGCGTCCCCAACATTGGGGGGCCGAGGAGGGAGCGGCATGTTAGGGGGAACAGTCGACCTCAACCAGGCGCCCCCAACAGTGGGGGCTGTGGAGGGACCATGCCGGGAGTCTCATCAGAGACCCACTTGTCTTCTTCTTGAAGAAAAAATCCAAAAAGGAAGTTTTTTAGGAGCACTAAAAAAATCTGTGTGTGCCTCCTAGACACTAAGCAAAAACTGGTCAGGACAGTGCCTGTCCAGGGGTGTATACTGCAGAGGAGGAGCCACTGTTAATCTTTTTCAGATTCTGCCTAGTGTCGCCTCCTAGTGGACAGCAGCATAACACCCACGGTCTGTGTCCCCCAATGAGGCGAAGGAGAAAACTTGATAATGCAATAAGGATGTGCATCTTTAGTATAGGTCCCACCAAGATCGGCATGATATAGAGGAAGAGATCCCGATTCCAGGGATGTGTCATTTAATGGGCTGCTTGCTGCACTTATGATAAAATCTGTTTTATCTGCTACAGATCTAGCGGTTCTCTGAATGCTGAGATCTGTATAACCCCACACACACCACTGATTGGCAACTTTCTGCCTATGCATAGTGAACACAGAACAGTGTCAAGCAGTATGGGGTGGGGGTTTTGCGGAGTTCAGGATACGACTGCAAGTTAACTAGTTCTCTAGTATAAAATCACTATTTTATGAGCAGGAGATTATCATCAAATCTTAAGCAATCAGCCCAGCAAGTGACACATAACTGGAATCACAGTGTATGACCTTACATTAACTTGAATTAGGTGGTAAAAACCTGGTGTCAGAATCTCTAACCATCAGATCAAGGTGGGCATCGACTGACACCACAACTCCAATGCCACAGCCCTGCTCTTAACTCCTCAACCAGTTCCTTTCACTAGTCTTCAAATAATCACATTTGTCTTTCCATCTGTCTACTCAATCTATGGCCGTTAGGCAGCAGATGCGTTAAATCTGCCACAATTTGCAAAAAACGCAAGTGTGAAAGGGGCCTATGCTTTCAGTATTAGCAGACACCAGGGGAGGTTTACCCTGATACGGTCCCCTTGGCTGACACTTTCATTGACATAAAATCCGGAAGAAGCAGGAAAGTTGACGCCTGGAGTCTGGCAGCGGAGGGTTCATGACATGCTCTCGTGAAATCATTATCTTGTGAGTAGAAATAAGAACTTGTGCTGCATATTTGTCTTGGGCAGCAGCAGTGTGGCAGGAGCGTTGCCTTCTGTTTATGAAGGAAGCCTCAATGCAAATGTGAACATGACCCAAATTGGAGGAGAAAATCAGGCAGTACAGAAAGTCCACAGAGAAGCAATAAAACAGGAGAAGCACTTTACTGATGGGTCTATGAAAAGATACAGTCATAGAAACTATTCCTAGAACGGCTTACAGGACAGCAAGAAAACATATATTATTTCTTCAATTAAGTCATCAGGAATCAAGTAAAACATCAATGTAGAAGAAATGGCATATTGACAGCATGCAACTGGTATGAAAAGCAACACGTCAGCTGTTTACATCAGGCTCTTCTGTTAATTGTATTTAAAACAAAAAAATGGACAATTTGTTTTTTATTGTCATATCAGATTTAAATCACACACATTAGAAAGCTTGCAATTTTCACACTGGCCAATCAGACCATTTTAGACTTCTATTTCCAGGTCTTTAAAATAAGACTTTGCAGAAGACTCATTATCATCAGAGTTATGAGAACTCTGCACGCAGCTGATAACCTGGGATCCACCAATCACATTTGGGATGTCACAGCAGACCCAGCGGAAGATATGGGCAGCAGGGATAGAACCTGCTGTCACTTCTCCATCACCGCGGTTAGTTTTGGACAACCGCTTTACGCACAATGTTTGGGAAAAAAATCCTGTTTCTAAAATGACCTCCTTTATAAAATTCACACAGGGACAAAAGAAAAAGGAAAAAAAGGAAAACCATATAATCATGGAATGTTATTGCTACAAAGCTCTAAAAAATACACAAGAAATCTAAGAATCTGAAATAACTAAAAGGTTGTCCATCTTTTTTACTTAAAGGGAATCTTTCAGGTCAAAAATCCATATGTAACTGCTATCATTTGCGGGTGCGGGTTGCCGGACCTCCGCATCTCCCCAGCTTGTTTGTTTGATGCTGCGGAGTTGGGGGCGATCTCGGCGGGTGAATGCAGGGAAAAGCCGTCTTACACCAGACACTGATCATGGGCACAGGGTGGCTGCGGTCTCCCTGCACACACCCACGGGCTCCATCAGGTCCGGAGGCGCTGCGTCCAGTACACAGTGTCTCCGAATCGTCTGTACATACCCTTAGTAATCTAAACAAATCATCTTATAGCGAATACTAAGGCTGCCTTCACATTTGCGTATGTGAACGCAGCGTATGCTGCGTTCCAATACGCAGTCAAGCATATGCGCACTGCGTTCCTATGTTCAACATAGGAGCGCATAGTGCCTGCGTTTGCCAGCGTTTGCTGCGTTCAGGTGCAGATGCATAAGATATCTGCTCCCTCCTAGTCCCCCGTCCGCAACCGGGACGCAGCATGTTGCATTTTTTGTGCGCTCGGGGACCTTGGAAAAACAGCAAGCTTCCCCAACCGCACAAAACAATGCATTGGCGTCAATGGGTCCGCAGTGTTCTGCGCTTGACAGCGCAGGAGAACGCTGCGGACCCATTGAAATCTCTCCCGTGGCCGCCGGCGATGTCACAGGAGATCACCGACGGCCACCGGGAGATCAGCAGGAGCCTCTGATGATCTCCTCCTCCCCGCCGCTGGTAATCTCCTGGCGGTGTCGGCCGGTTAAACAGCTGATCTGACAGCTGTTGGAATCTTCCCGCGCCGACATCTCCTCTCGGTGTCGGCGCGGGAGATTCAAACAGCTGTCACATCAGCTGTTTAACCCCGCTGACACGTCTCGGAGCTTACTGGCGGTGGGGAGGAGGAGATCTCCGCCGCTGATCTCCGCCTCCGGCCCGCCCCCGGACACCGCCGATTGGCTGCCCGGGCTCCATAGTGATGTGTCCGCAGGCGGACATTCTCGCTGCGTACACATCAAAATGACCCTCCTTTTCACTGCATTTGTGTCTGCATGCCATCAGCATGCAGACACAAACGCAAATGTGAAGGCAGCCTAAGGTTTAATGTTGTATCACAAACTTCTTGGTATTGAGAAAACAGAAAAACAATTTTTATTTATTTATTTATTGTTTTTTAATAGATAACTTTTTTATTTCAGCATCAATTACAAATAACAAATACAATTAGGACTTCCCCCCAGGTCCCTCCTTTCCCTCCCCCCATAGACAAGCATGTTCCTACAGTACAATTCTTGGTGAAGATCATCAGGATTTCATTAAGCATAGACAATTTTACATAATATATGTTACGCACATACTCAACCCTTGAGGGTGCTCGGCCCCGATCCAAAGCCTGGCTATCAGTTTCCGGGCCAGAAACAACAGTCTGGCTACTGCTATCTTCTGTATATTGGGCACCCTAATAGTCTCAACATATCCCAGCACACAGACAAGAGGCGTTCTAGGTACCTCACACGCATATCTGCCTTCAATCAATATCAGCACCGCTAACCAGAAGACCTGCAATCTTGGGCACTCCCACATCATATGCAGGATTCCGGCCTCCTCACTAGACATCGTGGGCACTCCGATGTTCCTCTCACCCCAATATTAAACAAAAAAGCCGTGAACCCTATGAATAAGATATAGCTGCGACAGTTGCCCGGCTCACTCAATGACAGTTTAGGCCCATATTCCAATATCGACTCCCAAACATCATCGTCCATCACTCCCAATTCTATCTCCCACCTTTCACGCGCCCTAATAGAAAAACAATATTTAAAGTAGAAAACATCAGACTAGTTTAATCTCAAATTATCTGCTAATCTGAAAGTTCATATACTTTTGCAACTCAAGACATGTGGAAAATGATCCAATATCCTAATAAAGAATGGAAGTGTAAACTTCACACGTTTGTGTCATTTAGCTCAGTTTATCTACAGTTAGAACTTCTGTGAAAATTAAGAAATACAGAAAATTCTGAAGGATTCACAAACGTTCAAGCACCAGGACCATTCACAGCTATGGAGAATACAGAAAAACTTTGGGAATTTCAATCATCAACCCAGCCTGACGAAGGGGCCATAGTGTCCCAAAAGCTTGCTTTGCTTACCATCTTTTCAGTTCGCCATTAAAAGGTATCCACCACTGAGGACTCTCAGATTGCAATATATTTTTCAATCATCAACCCACAATATAGAGAAGAGGGAAAATTGTAAACACTTACGTTTCAAAGCAGCGATCGACATTATCAGACATGAGCAGCAGCATGCAGAGCTGTTCTAAGGCAATGAGCTGCATGTCTCGCTCATCCCCCTGGCCCATCTGCAGCCATTCCAGCAGCGTGTCCGGGTCCACATCCGCCATGATGGCCCTGCCTGGAGAGCAGCTTCCCCACGGACCGTCCTGGCAGGTCTCCTATTCAGTTGGTCCTCCTAGCAGCGGCCCTCACCTGCAGACAGAAGGAGCAGAGAGGCCATGGGTTATTAATGTCACAGATAAAGCAGGTTAATCCCGGCCTGACCAGGGGAACACAGGCGCTTGTGAAGTGTGAGCCTCTGGTATAAGCAGATTAGGAACGCCATACTGCAGCCTGGTGGGAAACCAGACGAGGACGGAGAGTCAGTGCACCGTTCATCCTCTACAGAAACATCACAATACACCTGCAATGTCTGCTTTTACCAATAAGGCCAGTGCACGAGCTGCAGAATTTCTCAACCATTCATGACAGAATGGGATTAACAAAATACTATTAATATGCAAAATAAATCCTAAAATCCTTATGTGCTATTGAAAATTGTTACAAATCCACAAATGCCAACTCCACATTTCAATGGGAGACTGCAATGTACCGTATTCACATCCTATCTCCCATCATCTGTAAAGAATTTGCTGGGTCAGTAAGTATAGCTAGACCCCAGTAAACCTGTCTGGTCCATTAGTGATGGGGCCATTAGTTATAAGGCTGTCGATTACTTAGATCATTAGGATAGATGATCAATATCACATTGGTGGAGTCTGAAGCCGTCACCCAACAATCAGCTATATACAGTTCCTGCAGCAGTCATAGGTGTAATGGAAGCTCTCAAACCACCTTGTATTGAAGTGAATGGGAGCGGATCTGTGGGTTCACACTGCACAGTGTATGGAGCCATGCTCTGTACACTGCTTACATCTGGATGTCACCTGACATGCAAAGAGCTCATATATTGGGGGTTCTGGGTGTCAGACCCCCACCAATCTAATACTGATGACCTGACCTAAAGCTGAAGAATACAGCAACCCTCTGTAATCACCAAGTTGTATGGAATCACTGAAGATGTGAAACTTAAACTGCAATATTGCTATATAGACTATACTTACAAAACAAAGGTCAATACAGCACAAATAAGCCAAATAGAAATTCTTCAAAACTAAAAAGATGGATTTTGAAACTGAATCTGGTCACCTATGAGGTGGCATCGGCCATCACTGAGTGACCAGTCCACTCCCAAACACCACGAACACGTGAGCACTCGTATGTTTTCAATGGTGACTTGATTTCGAGCCTATTCTGCGCTCTCTGGACCTATTTGTTCTGAACCACAATGATCAGATTCTGGCTAACCTCATTCAAGGAATTCAAATTCAATCTGGATTTTAGTCTAGAAATGTTATATCTTGAGGATCTGACTTTCTATAAAATGGGTTCAGTAAGACATAAGCATTATTTAACATAGTGTTCATGAAAAAAATCAACCCTGAGCCATAAACCAAGAATGTGAAATTCTGGAATGTTAAACCCTTACACACTACCGAGTCCAGACAGAAGAGTCCTGTACAACCTCCTACCGAGTCCAGACAGAAGAGTCCTGTACGACAGTCCTCCTACCGAGTCCAGACAGAAGAGTCCTGTACGACAGTCCTCCTACCGAGTCCAGACAGAAGAGTCCTGTACGACAGTCCTCCTACCGAGTCCAGACAGAAGAGTCCTGTACGACAGTCCTCCTACCGAGTCCAGACAGAAGAGTCCTGTACGACAGTCCTCCTACCGAGTCCAGACAGAAGAGTCCTGTACGACAGTCCTCCTACCGAGTCCAGACAGAAGAGTCCTGTACGACAGTCCTCCTACCGAGTCCAGACAGAAGAGTCCTGTACGACAGTCCTCCTACCGAGTCCAGACAGAAGAGTCCTGTACGACAGTCCTCCTACCGAGTCCAGACAGAAGAGTCCTGTACGACAGTCCTCCTACCGAGTCCAGACAGAAGAGTCCTGTACGACAGTCCTCCTACCGAGTCCAGACAGAAGAGTCCTGTACGACAGTCCTCCTACCGAGTCCAGACAGAAGAGTCCTGTACGACAGTCCTCCTACCGAGTCCAGACAGAAGAGTCCTGTACGACAGTCCTCCTACCGAGTCCAGACAGAAGAGTCCTGTACGACAGTCCTCCTACCGAGTCCAGACAGAAGAGTCCTGTACGACAGTCCTCCTACCGAGTCCAGACAGAAGAGTCCTGTACTAGTCCTCCTACCGAGTCCAGACAGAAGAGTCCTGTACTAGTCCTCCTACCGAGTCCAGACAGAAGAGTCCTGTACGACAGTCCTCCTACCGAGTCCAGACAGAAGAGTCCTGTACTAGTCCAACAGAAGAGTCCTGTACGACAGTCCTCCTACCGAGTCCAGACAGAAAATACCTGTACGACAGTCCTCCTACCGAGTCCAGACAGAAGAGTCCTGTATGACAGTCCTCCTACCGAGTCCAGACAGAAGAGTCCAGTACGACAGTCCTCCTACCGAGTCCAGACAGAAGAGTCCAATACTAGTCGTCCTATCAAGTCCAGACAGAAGAGCCCTGTACTAGTCCTCCTATCGAGTCCAGACAGAAAATACCTGTACGACAGTCCTCCTACCGAGTCCAGACAGAAGAGTCCTGTACGACAGTCCTCCTACCGAGTCCAGACAGAAGAGTCCTGTACGACAGTCCTCCTACCGAGTCCAGACAGAAGAGTCCTGTACGACAGTCCTCCTACCGAGACCAGACAGAAGAGTCCAGTACTATAGTCCTCCTACCGAGTCCAGACAGAAGAGTCCTGTACTAGTCCAACAGAAGAGTCCTGTACGACAGTCCTCCTACCGAGTCCAGACAGAAAATACCTGTACGAGAGTCCTCCTACCGAGTCCAGACAGAAAATACCTGTACGACAGTCCTCCTATCGAGTCCAGACAGAAGAGTCCTGTACTAGTCTCCTACCGAGTCCAGACAGAAGATACCTGTACGACAGTCCTATCAAGTCCAGACAGAATAGTCCTTTACTAGTCTCCTATCGAGTCCAGACAGAAGAGTCCTGTATGACAGTCCTCCTACCGAGTCCAGACAGAAGAGTCCTATACTAGTCCTCTATCAAGTTCAGACAGAATAGTCCTTTACTAGTCCTCTTACCGAGCGCAGACGGAAGAGACCTGTACGACAGTCCTCCTATCGAGTCCAGACAGATGAGACCTGTACGACAGTCCTCCTACCGAGCCCAGACAGAAGAGACCTGTACGACAGTCCTAATACAGAGTCCAGACAGAAGAGTCCAGTACGACAGTCCTCCTACCGAGTCTAGTACTACACTCCTCCTACCGAGTCCAGACGATACCTGTACGACAGTCCTCCTACGAGTCCAGACAGAAGATACCTGTACGGCAGTCCTCCTACCGAGTCCAGACAGAAGAGTCCTGTACGACAGTCCTCCTACCGAGCCAGACAGAAGAGTCCAGTACGGCAGTCCTCCTACCGAGTCTAGTATTACACTCCTCCTACCGAGTCCAGACAGAAGAGTCCTGTACGACAGTCCTCCTACCGAGTCCAGACAGAAGAGTCCTGTACGACAGTCCTCCTACCGAGTCCAGACAGAAGAGTCCTGTACGACAGTCCTCCTACCGAGTCCAGACAGAAGAGTCCTGTACGACAGTCCTCCTACCGAGCCCAGACAGAAGAGTCCTGTACGACAGTCCTCCTACCGAGTCCAAACAGAAAGTCCTGTACGACAGTCCTCCTACCGAGTCCAGACAAAAAATACCTGTACGACAGTCCTCCTACGAGTCCAGACAGAAGAGTCCTGTACGACAGTCCTCCTACCGAGTCCAGACAGAAGAGTCCTGTACGACAGTCCTCCTACCGAGTCCAGACAGAAGAGTCCTGTACGACAGTCCTCCTACCGAGTCCAGACAGAAGAGTCCTGTATGACAGTCCTCCTACCGAGTCCAGACAGAAGAGTCCAGTACGACAGTCCTCCTACCGAGTCCAGACAGAAGAGTCCAATACTAGTCGTCCTATCGAGTCCAGACAGAAAATACCTGTACGACAGTACTCCTACCGAGTCCAGACAGAAGAGTCCTGTACGACAGTCCTCCTACCGAGTCCAGACAGAAGAGTCCTGTACGACAGTCCTCCTACCGAGTCCAGACAGAAGAGTCCTGTACGACAGTCCTCCTACCGAGACCAGACAGAAGAGTCCAGTACTATAGTCCTCCTACCGAGTCCAGACAGAAGAGTCCTGTACTAGTCCAACAGAAGAGTCCTGTACGACAGTCCTCCTACCGAGTCCAGACAGAAAATACCTGTACGAGAGTCCTCCTACCGAGTCCAGACAGAAAATACCTGTACGACAGTCCTCCTATCGAGTCCAGACAGAAGAGTCCTGTACTAGTCCTCCTACCGAGTCCAGACAGAAGATACCTGTACGACAGTCCTATCAAGTCCAGACAGAATAGTCCTTTACTAGTCCTCCTATCGAGTCCAGACAGAAGAGTCCTGTATGACAGTCCTCCTACCGAGTCCAGACAGAAGAGTCCTATACTAGTCCTCCTATCAAGTTCAGACAGAATAGTCCTTTACTAGTCCTCTTACCGAGCGCAGACAGAAGAGACCTGTACGACAGTCCTCCTATCGAGTCCAGACAGATGAGACCTGTACGACAGTCCTCCTACGAGCCCAGACAGAAGAGACCTGTACGACAGTCCTAATACAGAGTCCAGACAGAAGAGTCCAGTACGACAGTCCTCCTACCGAGTCTAGTACTACACTCCTCCTACCGAGTCCAGACGATACCTGTACGACAGTCCTCCTACCGAGTCCAGACAGAAGATACCTGTACGGCAGTCCTCCTACCAGATCCAGACAGAAGAGTCCTGTACGACAGTCCTCCTACCGAGCCCAGACAGAAGAGTCCAGTACGGCAGTCCTCCTACCGAGTCCTGTATTACACTCCTCCTACCGAGTCCAGACAGAAGATACCTGTACGACAGTCCTCCTACCGAGTCCAGACAGAAGAGTCCTGTACGACAGTCCTCCTACCGAGTCCAGACAGAAGAGTCCTGTACGACAGTCCTCCTACCGAGTCCAGACAGAAGAGTCCTGTACGACAGTCCTCCTACTGAGCCCAGACAGAAGAGTCCTGTACGACAGTCCTCCTACCGAGTCCAAACAGAAAAGTCCTGTACGACAGTCCTCCTACCGAGTCCAGACAAAAAATACCTGTACGACAGTCCTCCTACAGAGTCCAGACAGAAGAGTCCTGTACGACAGTCCTCCTACCGAGTCCAGACAGAAGAGTCCTGTATGACAGTCCTCCTACCGAGTCCAGACAGAAGAGTCCAGTACGACAGTCCTCCTACCGAGTCCAGACAGAAGAGTCCAATACTAGTCGTCCTATCGAGTCCAGACAGAAAATACCTGTACGACAGTCCTCCTACCGAGTCCAGACAGAAGAGTCCTGTACGACAGTCCTCCTACCGAGTCCAGACAGAAGAGTCCAGTACGACAGTCCTCCTACCGAGTCCAGACAGAAGAGTCCAATACTAGTCGTCCTACCGAGTCCAGACAGAAGAGTCCTGTACTAGTCCTCCTACCGAGTCCAGACAGAAAATACCTGTACGACAGTCCTCCTATCGAGTCCAGACAGAAAATACCTGTACGACAGTCCTCCTACCGAGTCCAGACAGAAGAGTCCTGTACGACAGTCCTCCTACCGAGTCCAGACAGAAGAGTCCTGTACGACAGTCCTCCTACCGAGTCCAGACAGAAGAGTCCTGTACGACAGTCCTCCTACCGAGACCAGACAGAAGAGTCCTGTACGACAGTCCTCCTACCGAGACCAGACAGAAGAGTCCTGTACGACAGTCCTCCTACCGAGACCAGACAGAAGAGTCCTGTACGACAGTCCTCCTACCGAGACCAGACAGAAGAGTCCTGTACGACAGTCCTGCTGAGTATACAAGATATAGGAAACAAAAAGGGTGTCAGAGCTATGCTCCTGTCTTGACAAACTCGATCCAACAACAAGGACTTATGATGTTGATTTTTATTTTTCTATGTGTTTCAGGGGTGCAAGCCCCTTTCTTCAGGAAAAGAATAAAAATCACAGATGTATAGACAGAAGAGCCCTGTATTACAGCCGTATGCCAAAAGTTAGGCAAAGCAGAAGACACATTCCAGAACATGGAGTAAATCAGGCCGGACTGTTACTATAAATATAGTCACGTGGAGACACCATGATGTGTTTCCTCCTTGAGATGCTCAGGAGGATGTGTTGTAAACATATAATTAACTTCCCTTTAACAGGAGCTATTAATAAGCACAGAGGTGTCTCCATTGTTTCCTAAATCATAACAGTTGTGCCCCGCCAGGAATGACTCGGCGGCTCTCACACGGCTGAGGATGTGTCAGAGGCTTCGGCTCCATCCAGGAACTAATATGTTCTGCTGAGCTACACAATCGTGGCCCATATACCTGCATGTTTAGATATCGCTTTTTCTTCTATTCTGAAAACTGCCCTAACAGGGAACCCAGAGCCATGATAATCTACGGTATGTGGTCTTCTGCATTCATCAGTAATATGATGGAGTCATTTTGTACATGAATCTCAAATTGTCTAAATGTGTTCCTTTAAATGGAAGACCATCGGGAATGTGACCTTCTCCCAATAGTGGTTCTCCCCTCGTACAATCACCTGGCAGCAGAGCACTACATACATGCAATGAGCAGTAATTATACATCACAATGCATTCCTGAGCGCTGTGATTCCATGGAGTAGATAAGAACTCTGAACCCTGAGTGGAAACATTACACGCAAAAGTGACTCTTGTATAGTAGCGAAAACTCCTGGAAAATCCAGCCGGAAATCCCTCTGCGTATAGATGTCCTGTATCTTCCTACAACTATCCAGAGGTCTGACGTGTCATAATTGTGTAGGTTTTTGATCCTTTCTTCCCCCATACATGCAGCTGCCGCACAATGATTTTTAAGTGTGGATACAATATGTGATTAATAAAAACACTATAGCTTTAGAGCTTATCTATTTTATTAAGGTAAGCATGCTCAGTACACTAAAACTGCTCTGTTCCAGTGTTATTTCACTTTTGCAATGTATATATGACTCGCCCACCAGTGCCGTGGGGTACTCAGAACCGGGCGGCAGTTCTGCTGTCGGAGTCACGTGGGTCTAGACCCACACATGGTCCTGGGTGGTCAATAAAAGGGACAGTTTTTAGGAATGAACGTGACACCACCCATGGATTGTGACCAGCTGTAGCCACCGCTGCAGTTAGGACTCCTGGGGATGATGAGGGTTAGCAGCCAGGATGTTGAGCCCTCCACGGGTAGGGCTATTTCCCAGAGCTGTGGTATTGGTAGTGTTGGTATAATGCTCTCAGCCCCTTCAGTCTCCACTGCCGGATTGCAGAATCAGTATGCGGCTCTGCAGGTGCAGGATGAGAAGTCTGTGGAAGGGACACTTCATGGGGAGTGCAGGGTTCAGTGTACTGAAGGAACAACAGACACGGGGGTAGCAGCCTCTTTACCTTTACTTGTCTGTTGCAATTACAATCTGGGGCACCGGTTTAGATTTTACTGTGGACCGGGCAGCCTGGAAGCAATCAGGAGATCCACCGAGCCAGGTGGGTTGGAGGCCTCCCTTCTGCACTTTCACTTGCAAATGCCAGCTGCTGCATGAAGCTGTGCTGCGGCCTCTCTCCCTCTCACAGTCTGTACCTGTATAGCAGGCAGCGGAGCCTTGTTCCAGCGGCTTGCTCCTCAGTGGAGACCCCAGGCTCTAGTAGGTGTTAGGTAGGCCAGGTGATCTGGAATCCCCTGCCTCACCGGCTTTCTGCTGCTGGGCCATTAATATCTGAACAGCCTCAGATTCCGGCATCCGGTTTCTGGCGCTCTCCACTGGGTGTGAGCGAGATGTCGCTCCACTCCCCAGGTACTCCTCTCCTTCCTCCTCAGACTCACTCCATGACTTTTCTGACTAACCCCACCTCCGGGCCAGAATTTATAGAGGGAAGCAGCTCCCCTTAAACCGGGTTCTAGAGCTCCCCCTTCTGGTCTGAAGACAGGAAAGTGTTAGATTTTGTGTCACCTGAATAGAGAACCCCCTTTTTGCTTCCAGGTGTGACATCAGCCTTAAGGTACCATTTACGGCACGACGTTGAAATGATGTCTGCAACGAGCTTGGGGGTGCGCAGTCGTTTTTGACATTTCAACATCGCTGGCGAGATGTCACACGTCTAGATATTGTGGACAACTCACCAACGATGTTGTGAGGAGGTATCGTTCACAGACCCCGCGAACGATCCCTGCTCATTGCTGTGAGTGGGCGAAGTTGTCCACGACATCATTATCGCGGTATCAAACAGGACAATGCAGCAGGTTCCTGGAGTTGAGATCGTCATGTTTTACCAACATGTTGGTAAACCCGTCAACTCCGATCCAACAATTTATCGTTGCAACTTGCCAGTCACACGCAATGAGGTCACTGAAACGCCTCCAAACCCGTGACGTATCAGCGATGTTGTGTCGTGTAACGGTACCTTTAAGGGTAACTTCACACACTGCAACATCGCTAATGTTTATCTCTGAAACGTCCCAGGTAATTGTTGACTATAAACAGCGCACCTCTACCCCAGTGATGTTGCAGTGAGTGTGACACACACTCACAGTGACCTGGCCCATGCATGTGAGGTCCCCTGATCGCTACAAATCGTTCAGAACCATTTTTTGGCCCTTGGTCTCCCACTGGTCAGCACACATCGCTATGTGTGACAGCGTGAGACCAACAATCAGCAACCTCCTAGCGCCGCACATTAGATGCTGGGCACTGGTAACCAGGGTAAACACCAGGTAACTAAGCAGAGCACTCTGCTTAGTTAACCGGTGTTTACCCTGGTTACCAGCGATGTTGCTGCTAACTGGTCGCTGGTGAGTATGCCTGTTTGACAGCTCACCAGCGACTCCAGAGAGACTTTCCAGTGATTCCGGCCAGGTGGGATCGCTGGTAGGATGGCTGGAAAGTCTCAGCATGTAAATTGGTCTTTAGCCATTAAAAAGTATTACAACGACAAGTTTATTATTTTGTTTCTCCCACTGAGAGCAATCAATCTTTTGTCCACTGGCTGATACCAAACCTTTTTTCTTTCTTCTAATTTTAAGAACACCCCTCTAAGCTCATCTGAAAGTAATGGCCACCTGTGTGTACAAACTATTTTGCTATGTCTCCATCGCAATATCTGGGATTTACAATGCAATTCACTATAAACAATAACTAAACAAAAGCTTACATTCCAGTAAGGGGTTAAAAATGCTATAACCTAAGGTAATAATTACAAGTATGGCATGCTCTGTGTACACAACTGCATCTCTACCAACGGCTGAGCAGTCATCGGAGTCTGTGCTGACGATATACTCACCAACACTGCTGTACTCTCCTACAGATGAGGGTAGGGTTATCCTAACATGACCAGCTGGTTTCACATCGCGATTTTTTCCTGTCTGTGGGGATGTCGTTTTTTTGCAAGTCCTCACGGACAGGAAAGGAGCGGATGTGTGCCTCGGATGCCATCTCTGTGTCTGGGTCCTTGATTTTCACTGATCCGGACACAGAAAGAAGCCCAAGGCTGCAAAGTGCAGGCAAGCAGGGCACTTTGCGGGAGTGAAGCATAGGTTTAAAATTAAAAAAAAAAAAAAAGATCCTCACCTCTCCAGCGTGTGTCCATGCGATGTGTGCCATCTATCGCCGAGCTTAAGCACCAGTGTATCAGCTAACTGGGGGAGCAGGGCAACCCGATCAGCTGATCTGTCACACGACCGCATCAGCTGATCGGGTAGCCCCGCCAGGTCCTTAAGCCCTCAGAACTAGATGGCGTGCATCGTGGGACACGCCGGAGAGGTGAAGATATTTTTTTTTTAACACATGCTTTAGTAAATTTTACATACATATATTACATATACATACATTGTGGAAGTGACATTAAACAGGAACAGACCAATACAGTAAAATGGGTTTGGGAAATGGTCTGATGTTTTTCCACACCCGTGCTCCATAGGCCCCCATGTTAATTGCCGCGGACCGGGTCGCATCTGATGCTGTTCTGATTTTGGCACAGCAGACACAGCAGACCAAATCACGAAGTCTCCGATTCTGGGTACAGCAAAAAAATGGACAGAATCAGATAAGTGACGAATCGGATGGCAATAGAGCACCAATCCGTGCTCATAGGGATGCATGGGGGCCAAATCGGATCTGTGGCTGTCAGGTTTACAACAAACAGCCACGGATGGCCAAAAAACGCAATGTGAAACCAGCCTAAGTCTACCACAAGAACATTCCGTCCTCAAAATAAATAAAACACATGTAATTCTTAGTATGTATACATTCACAGCTACAATTAGCCCAAGTATTTAGGAGGTTCTGTCTGGTGATTTTACACCTCCACCACTTGCTATTATTGTAAGGCTAGGTATCCGTAGGGCAAACACGGATAACGGAGATACATCGTGGAGGAGGTTTCATTAAATCTTACCACTGTTAGAGGTAATAACCAAAAGAGAAGCTGGAAATAGCCGTATGGAGCGGTGCCAGACTAGTGAAGTCTCTGGCTACAGTCCCCAGATGGATTCACAAACTCCACTTTCTCTGTAACATTGCAGGTGAAACAAATAATCCAATGATATGTCCGGCCCTGTGCTGGGTTTACACACTTCAATATCGTATCGTTGCGATATCGCAACTCAATGGCGCAGGAGCGCGCATTTAGTGCACGTTTCTCCCGCATCGCATCGGAGGTTTACACGCTGCGATATTGGAATACAACGTCCGTGCGATGTCTACGCCCCCCCAACCCAGGATCGCACATTTAACATGGGAGTGAATTGGACGTAGTTGGACGTTTACACAGCACGATCCGACTCCAATCTCCCTTCAATATCGGGGCATTGAATAGCACGCTCATTCAATCCCCGATATCGCATTGACATCGTTCCTGCATCGTATTGGACGTTCACACCATACAACGCAGGAACGATCTCGGCTCCAACGATCGAACCATGTGACTTTTCATTGAAATTGGACTACGATATCGCAACGTGTAAACCCGCCATTAACCTCTTAAAAAAACAATTGTCCCTAGCCCCCATGTACATTTCGTTGTCTGCTGAGCGCAAGGATATATACAGGTTCTGCTGACACTAGTCTGAAGTGTACGGAGCCTTTAGCATTCCGCATTCTGATGTTGCTGTATTCGATGTATGTAAAATAATAGTTCAATCCCAGTGCTGCCAGTTTCCAACTAAGTGTGCAGGAGGAGTGGCACAGCAGGAGTCACGGTGGTCACACTGTAAACCCAGGGATGTCCTGAGCACCGGTCAGGTCATACTGAGCCCTCCTGAAACAGCTGGCACATCCTAGGGGGCAGAGTACACACACACTGCCATGCATCACATTCTGTACCCTGCACCCGGGGGCAGCAGCTCATCAGCCACATTTCACACATCATATAGTGATGAATAATGTCCCCAGTCACTTAATGTGAATAATGAAGACGACATTCATCAGACACTGGAATAACGTGGCCACTCCATCCTACAATATCCACACAGGAAGATGTCTGCTGGAACAATTAAAGGGGTTGTTTGGGCTTGGTACACTGATGACTTATCCTAAGGCAGGGTCATCAATATCATAAGCTCTGACAGCCCCTTTAATATCTCATTATTTGTCTCTTCAGTCTCATATGTCATTGTGAGTCACAGTAAACATGAAAGCTCGAACACTGACAGTCAGTGTGTGCTAGCTATGACAGCACACTCCCTGCACATTACTGGTAGTGAGGAGGCCTGAGAAAGTCAAGAGTCCTAATAATATACACTGCCCCGAGTGCACAGCGCACGGCGGCCCCCCGAGTGCACAGCACATGGCACCTGTGCGTAAAGTATATGGCTCACGTGTGTACAGCAGCACCCGAGTGCACAGCACCTGTGTGTAAAGTATATGGCTTACGTGTGAACAGAGCACGGCGGCCCCCGAGTGCACAGCCCATGGCACCTGTGTGTAAAGTATATGGCTTACGTGTGGACAGAGCACGGCGGCCCCCGAGTGCACAGCACCTGTGTGTAAAGTATATGGCTTACGTGTGGACAGAGCACGGCGGCCCCCGAGTGCACAGCACATGGCACCGGTGCGTAAAGTATATGGCTTACGTGTGGACAGAGCACGGCGGCCCCCGAATGCACAGCCCATGGCACCTGTGCGTAAAGTATATGGCTTACGTGTGGACAGAGCACGTCGGCCCCCGAATGCACAGAAAATGGCACCTGTGTGTAAAGTATATGGCTCACATGTGCACAGCGGCCCCCGAATGCACAGCACATGTGCGTAAAGTATATGGCTTACGTGTGGACAGAGCACGGAGGCCCCCGAGTGCACAGCCCATGGCACCTGTGCGTAAAGTATATGGCTTACGTGTGAACAGAGCACGACGGCCCCCGAATGCACAGCACATGGCACCTGTGTGTAAAGTATATGGCTCACATGTGTACAGCGGCCCCCGAGTGCACAGCACCTGTGCGTAAAGTATATGGCTCACGTGTGCACAGTGCACGGCGGTCCCCGAGTGCACAGCAACTGTGCGTAAAGTATATGGCTCACGTGTGCACAGTGCACGGCGGTCCCCGAGTGCACAGTGCACAGCACCTGTGCGTAAAGTATATGGCTTACGTGTGCACAGAGCACGGCGGCCTCCGAGTGCACAGCACATGGCAGCTGTGCGTAAAGTATATGGCTTACATGTGCACAGAGCACGGCAGCCCCCCGAGTGCACAGCACCTGTGCGTAAAGTAAATGGCTCACGTGTGTACAGTGCACAGCCCCCCATGTGTACAGCGCACGGCAGCCCCTGTGTGCCCAGCGCACAGCTCCCATGAGTAGAGTGTACGGCTCCTGAGGCGTGAGGGTCCTAGTGCAGTTATCGTAGGATAGAAGATAAATGTTTTACTGCCGAAGAACCAACCACTGGGACCCCACTAATCATGTATTATTCCCACCCTGTACCCACTATTGATGGGGGTCTCCGGAGTTGATCCCACCACTGATTATACATTTCTTACCCCTTTTGTGGACAGTCGAAGGGATAAACTTCAATGTAAAATATGAAAGGGGGTATCTACTACTTGAACAAAGCATTTTAGATTTATTAGTCTCCCCTTGTAAAATAACACCACACTCTTTCCAATAACCATCATAACCAATGATGACCATACACTTTCCTCCCACACCAGCTGTGTATCTCAGGACATTGTCATGCCACATGAGCCCGGCAGGCAATCAGGGGCCATTACGGAGCTGCGGCGCCCTCACTTCTTCTGCTTGTCTGACATTTATCTGAGGGAGCGCAGCAGCCTAATAATGACCAGATTGGCGGCAGGTGGTACAACAATGTCCTGTGAGACCTGGAGAGAAGACGTTGGGACAGCGCCAGTGGTGCACGCCAAGAAAGACAATTATTCGCCAAATTTTCCTGGAGATATCCCCCACAGCTGTGCCTAATGCAAGGCTGGATTGGGGCAAAGCGTGACAAGGGCCCTTCAGCAGTTTGGGAGCCCTAGTTACACTCCACCCCTCGGACCCTCTAATACACAGTGCTAGGTTCCCCTACGTTTACTTGTGGCATATCTGCCGATTATGTTATAGTGGAAAGTTTTCTAATTGTTCTATAACAGCAGTTTTGCCTTCTAAAATAATCCGCAAAGTCCTGGGAACAGCTATTTACTGGGGTTGCCGGCTGGGCAAAACAAATTACGAGGGGCCCAGCGGCTGGGCACAGCGCGCAAGAGGGGGCCCAGCGGCTGGGCACAGCGCGCAAGAGGGGGCCCAGCGGCTGGGCACAGCGCGCAAGAGGGGGCCCAGCGGCTGGGCACAGCGCGCAAGAGGGGGCCCAGCGGCTGGGCACAGCGCGCAAGAGGGGGCCCAGCGGCTGGGCACAGCGCGCAAGAGGGGGCCCAGCGGCTGGGCACAGCGCGCAAGAGGGGGCCCAGCGGCTGGGCACAGCGCGCAAGAGGGGGCCCAGCGGCTGGGCACAGCGCGCAAGAGGGGGCCCAGCGGCTGGGCACAGCGCGCAAGAGGGGGCCCAGCGGCTGGGCACAGCGCGCAAGAGGGGGCCCAGCGGCTGGGCACAGCGCGCAAGAGGGGGCCCAGCGGCTGGGCACAGCGCGCAAGAGGGGGCCCAGCGGCTGGGCACAGCGCGCAAGAGGGGGCCCAGCGGCTGGGGGGGGCCAACGGCTGGGCACAGCGCGCAAGAGGGGGCCCAGCGGCTGGGGGGGGCCAACGGCTGGGCACAGCACGCAAGAGGGGGCCAACGGCTGGGCACAGCACGCAAGAGGGGGCCAACGGCTGGGCATCTGAAGTGGTGATGTGAATTTTCATCACCCTGAGTATATTTGTGTGGCTGCCAACTACAATAATCCTTTATGGTGCTGCCCTGCTGTACCATCTGCTCGGGGTGTATGAAGCTGCACCCTGTGTACAATGTGTCAGAAGTCACACTAGGTTACACACTCAGTTCAGCTTTCACATTGTAATTGTTGGATGTTAGGAACAGAAAAGTGGAATAAAGCCAGAAACAGATCCAGAGCAGAACTCATGCAGGCAGACGCCGAGGGGCAACAGGCAGACGCCGAGGGGCAACAGGCAGACGCCGAGGGGCAACAGGCAGAAGCCGAGGGGCAACAGGCAGACGCCGAGGGGCAACAGGCAGACGCCGAGGGGCAACAGGCAGAAGCCGAGGGGCAACAGGCAGAGGCCGAGGGGTGAACAGACAGGAGAACTCGACAGGTTCAGCATCTGTGATCAGCAGAAGGGTTTGCCAATGTCTGTGATGTCTGACTTCTCTTCTGCTCTAACTACAGACACATATCAGACCCCAGATGGTCCCCACAACTAGCAGTGCGGCCCCCGTATCGGTGTACATCAGCTCAGTACTGGATCTGTTCCACTTTATATTCCATTTGTTCCTAAAACAGAACAATCACAATGTTGCAGCATCAGCAGAACACACGCGACCGACCACTGGGCTCCTTATCAAAATAGCCAGTCACGGCCCGATCATCCCAAACTGACAAAAAGGTGGAAAAAGCAAAAGGAGGAGCATGGAAATGCTGTGCACCCCACAAATGCTAGACGTGCCCCACTATTATCTGTACAGTGAGCACAATGCCCCTCACATGAAACTAGAGCAGAGGTGACACAATCCAGACAAATGGCACATTTACACAACAATATACCCCATAATATAAAGGGGACGCTGGGCCCAGGACATCTGTATATACCCCATAATATAACGGGGAAGCTGGGCCCAGGACAGATCTGTATATACCTCATGTTAACCATGAGAGGCCGAGCACAGGACACATCTGTATATACCTCATGTTAACCATGAGAGGCCGAGCACAGGACACATCTGTATATACCCCATGTTATACCGGGAGAGTCCAGGCACAGGACAGATCTGTATACACCCCATGTTATACCGGGGGAGGCCGAGCACAAGACACATCTGTATATACCCCATACTGGGGGAGGCCAGGCACAGGACCAGTCTGTATATACCCCATGTTATACCGGGGGGAGGCCGGGCACAGGACCAGTCTGTATATACCCCATGTTATACCGGGGGGAGGCCGGGCACAGGACCAGTCTGTATATACTCCATGTTATACCGGGGGAGGCCAGGCACAGGACCAGTCTGTATATACTCCATGTTATACCGGGGGAGGCAGGGCACAGGACCAGTCTGTATATACTCCATGTTATACCGGGGGAGGCCGGGCACAGGACACATCTGTATATACTCTGTGTTATACCGGGGGAGTCCAGGCACAGGACACATCTGTATATACCCCATGTTATACCGGGAGAGGCCAGGCACAGGACACATCTGTATATACCCCATGTTATACCGGGGGAGGCCAGGCACAGGACACATCTGTATATACCCCATGTTATGCCGGGGGAGGCCGAGCACAGAACACATCTGTATATACCCCATTATATACCGGGGGAGGCCGGACACAGGACAGATCTGTATATACCCCATTATACACCGGGGGAGGCCGGACACAGGACAGATCTGTATATACCCCATGGTATACCGGGGGAGGCCGAGCACAGGACACATCTGTATATACCCCATGTTATACCGGGGGAGGCCGAGCACAGGCAATCTGTATATACCCCATTATAACCGGGGAGTCCGGCACAGGACAGATCTGTATACACCCCATGTTATACCGGGGGAGGCCGAGCACAGGACACATCTGTATATACCCAATACTGAGGGAGGCCGGGCACAGGACCGGTCTGTATATACCGCATGTTTATACCGGAGGAGGCCAGGCACAGGACACATCTGTATATACCCCATGTTATACCAGGGGAGACCGAGCAGAGGACACATCTGTATATACCCCATGTTATACCGAGGGAGGCCGGGCACAGGACCGGTCTATATATCCCATGTTATACCAGGAGAGGCCAGGCACAGGACAGATCTGTATATACCCCATGTTATACTGGGGGAGGCTGGGCACAGGACACATCTGTATATACCCCATGTTATACCGGGGAGCCAGGCCACAGGACACATCTGTATATACTCTGTGTTATACGGGGAAGCCGGGCCAGGACACATCTGTATATACCACATGTTTACTGGGGGAGGCAGGCACAGGACACATCTGTACATACCCTCATGTTAACCGGGGAGGCGGCACAGAACACACTGTATATACCCCATGTTATAGCGGGGGAGAGCCAGCACAGGACAATCTGTATACACCCCATGTTATACCGGGGGAGGCCGAGCACAAGACACATCTGTATATACCCCATACATGGGGGAGGCCAGGCACAGGACCAGTCTGTATATACCCCATGTTATACCGGGGGGAGGCCGGGCACAGGACCAGTCTGATATACCACAGGACCATCTGTATAACCCCATGTTATACCGGGGGAGGCCGGCACAGGACACATCTGTATATACTCTGGTATCGGGATCAGGCACAGGAACATCTGTATATACCCCATGTTATACCGGGAGAGGCCAGGCACAGGACACATCTGTATATACCCCATGTTATACCGGGGGAGCCAGAGCACAGACACATCTGTATATACCCCATGTTATGCGGGGGAGGCCGAGCACAGGACAACATCTGTATATACCCATTATATACCGGGGAGGCCGGACACAGGACAATCTGTATATACCCCATTTATACACCGGGGTGTAGGCCGGCACAGGCACACTGTATATACCCCATGTTATACCGGGGGAGGCCGAGCACAGGACACATCTGTATATACCCCATGTTATACCGGGGGAGGCCGACACAGGGAAATCTGTATATACCCCAGTTAACACGGAGAGTCATGCACAGGACAGATCTGTATAACCCCACATGTTATACCGGGGGAGGCCGAGCACAGGACACATCTGTATATACCCATATCTGGGGAGGCCGGGCACAGGACCGGTCTGTATATACCGCATGTTATACCGGAGGAGGCACAGGCACAGGACACATCTGTATATACCCCATGTTATACCAGGAGACCGAGCAGAGGACACACTGTATAACCATGTTATATACGAGGGCCGGACAGACGGTCTTATATCCCATTTATACAGGAGAGCAGGCACAGAAGATCTGTAACCCCATGTTATACGGGAGGCTGGGCACAGAACTGTATATACCCAGTTATACGGGAGCCAGCGACACATCTTAATACTCTGTTATACGGAAGGCCGACACGGACAATCGTATATACACATTTAAGGGGGAGGCAAGGCACGGAATTACCCATGTATACCGGGGGAGGACGGCCAGACACTGTATATACCCCTGTATAGCGGGGAGGCCAACACAGGACACATCTGTATACACCCATGTATACGGAGGAGCCAAACACCCAGGGAGCAGCACACTGTATACCCCATGTTATACCGGGGGAGGCGGCACAGACCATCTGTAAATGTAACCCATATACTCAGAGGGAGGCAGGGCCATGGACCGGTCTGTATAACCCATGTTATACCGGGAGGAGGCCATGTCCACAGGGACACATCTTATAACCATGTTATAACCAGGGGAGAACCGACGAGCAGCAGGGACACATCTGTTAACCCCATGTTTACGAGGGAGCCGGCACAGGACCGGTCTATTATCCATGTTATACCAGAGAGGCCAGGCACAGACAATCTTTATACCCATGTATACTGGGAGGCGGGCACAGGACCATCTTATATACCCATGTTATACCGGGAGGCAGCACAGACAATCTGTATATACCACATTATATGGGAGGCCAGGACAGGACACATCTTACATACCCATGTTATACGGTGGAGGACGGCACAGAACACACCTTATACACCCCATGTTACCGGGGGAGGCCGAGCACAAGACACATCTGTATAACCCATACGGGGAGGCCAGCCAGGACAGTCTGTATATACCCCATGTTATACCGGGGGAGGCCGGGCACAGGACCAGTCTGTATATACCCCATGTTATACCGGGGGAGGCCGGGCACAGGACCAGTCTGTATATACCCCATGTTATAACCGGGGGAGGCCGGGCACAGGACATCTGTATATACCCATGTTATACCGGGGAGGCCGGGCACAGGACACATCTGTATATACTCTTGTTATACGGGGACGGCACGGAACATCGTTCTCAGGGGGCACAGGACACATCTGTATATAACCAGTGTTATATACGGGGGAGGCCGAGCACAGGACGTCTGTATATACCCCATGTTATACGGGGGAGGCCAGGTACAGGACCGCGATCTGTTATATACCGCCATGTTATAACCGGGGGAGGCCAGGCACAGGACCATCTGTATATACCCCATGTTATACCGGGGGAGGCCAGGCACAGACACATCTGTATATACCCCATGTTATAATCGGGGGAGGCCAGGCACAGGACACATCTGTAATATACCCCATGTTATACCGGGGGAGGCCAAGCACAGGACACATCTGTATATACCCCATGTTATACCGGGGGAGGCCAGGCACAGGACTCATCTGAATATACTCCATGTTATAACGGGGGAGGCCGAGCACAGGACACATCTGTATATACCCCATGTTATACCAGGAGAGGTCGGGCACAGAACACATCTGTATATACCCCATGTTATAACGGGGGAGGCCAGGCACAGGACAGATCTGTATATACCCCATGTTATACCGGGGGAGGCCGGGCACAGGACAGATCTGTATATACCCCATGTTATACCGGGGGAGGCCGAGCACAGGACCGGTTTGTATATACCCCATGGTATTCTGGGAAGACCGGGCACAGGACACATCTGTATATACCCCATGTTATACCGGGGAGGCTGAGCACAGTACCGGTTTGTATATACCCCATGGTATTCTGGGAAGACCGGGCCTGCTTTGAGTGAGGACAGCCCAGGCACTGCCCACTTTGCCCCAGCCACGGGCTCTGGCCATCGACCCAGCCTGTGACCAGTCTCACTGGTCTCTGACCACCCTACCCAGCCTCTGAACCCCCTCTCTCCTATGCCTCTGACTCCTCTCCCATCCCTCTGATCACCCTCTGACCCCTCTCCCATCTCTCTGATCACCCTCTGACCCCTCTCCCCATCCCTCTGATCACCCTCTGACCCCTCCCCATCCCTCTGATCACCGTCCCCCGGCCTCTGACACCTCTCCCCATCCTCTGATGACCCTCCCACTGGCTCTTACCACCTCCCCCAACCTCTGATGACCCTTCCCCTGGTCTCTGATCCCTCCCCCCGGCCCCTGATCCCTCTCCCCTGGCCTCTCACCACCCTCCGCCGGCCCCTGATCCCTCTCCCTCGGCCTCTCACCACCCTCCCCCGGCCTCTGATCCCTCTCCCTCGGCCTCTCACCACCCTCCCCGGCCTCTGATCCCTCTCCCCCGGCCTCTCACCACCTCCCCCGGCCTCTCACCACCTCCCTTGGCCTCTGATCCCTCTCCCCCGGACTCTGATCCCTCTCCCCGGCCTCTCACCACCCTCCCTGGCCTCTGATCCCTCTCCCCCGGACTCTGATCCCTCTCCCCCGGCCTCTCACCACCCTCCCTTGGCCTCTGATCCTCTCCCCCGGCCTCTCACCACCCTCCCCCGGCCTCTGATCCCTCTCCCCGGCCTCTCACCCCTCTCCCCCGGCCTCTCACCACCCTCCCCCGGCCTCTGATCCCTCTCCCCCGGCCTCTCACCACCCTCCCCCGGCCTCTGATCCCTCTCCCCCGGCCTCTCACCACCCTCCCCCGGCCTCTGATCCCTCTCCTCTCACCACCTTCCCTTGGCCTCTGATCCCTCTCCCTCTGATCCCTCTCCCCCGGCCTCTGATCCCTCTCCCCCGGCCTCTGATCCCTCTCCCTCGGCCTCTCACCACCCTCCCCCGGCCTCTGATCCCTCTCCCCGGCCTCTACCCCTCCCCGGCCTCTCACCACCCTCCCTTGGCCTCTGATCCCTCTCCCCCGGACTCTGATCCCTCTCCCCCGGCCTCTCACCACCCTCTCCCTTGGCCTCTGATCCCTCTCCCCCGGACTCTGATCCCTCTCCCCCGGCCTCTCACCACCTCCCTTGGCCTCTGATCCCTCTCCCCCGGCCTCTGATCCCTCTCCCCCGGCCTCTGATCCCTCTCCCCCGGCCTCTGATCCCTCTCCCCCGGCCTCTGATCTCTCTCCCCCGGCCTCTGATCCCTCTCCCCCGGCCTCTGATCCCTCTCCCCCGGCCTCTGATCCCTCTCCCCCGGCCTCTGATCCCTCTCCCCCGGCCTCTGATCCCTCTCCCCCGGCCTCTGATCTCTCTCCCCCGGCCTCTGATCTCTCTCCCCCGGCCTCTGATCCCTCTCCCCCGGCCTCTGATCCCTCTCCCCCGGTCTCTCACCACCCTCCCCCGGCCTCTGATCCCTCTCCCCCGACCTCTGATCCCTCTCCCCCGGCCTCTGATCCCTCTCCCTCTGATCCTCTCCCCGGTCTCTCACCACCCTCCCCCGGCCTCTGATCCCTCTCCCCCGGCCTCTGATCCCTCTCCCCCGGCCTCTCACCACCCTCCCCCGGCCTCTGATCCCTCTCCCCCGGCCTCGCATTGTCGGCACAGCCGTGATCGGAGCCGCACAGTGTACACCGTGTGATCTAGATCTACCCTCGGGGTCGCGGCCTGATGGATCCGGTTGAGGCCGCCTCCGCCCAGCAGCCCCGGTCTCTGCCCCGGAGTAGGCCCGGTCCTCAGCCTGGAGTTTCAGGCCTCTTCCTGTATAACTCTATGGAGCCCGCCATGACAGTGCGGAGCGCAGTGGAGGCCGCACACCCTCCGCTTACCGTGTCCCCACGGAGCCCTCCTGGGCCTCACCGCTCCGGACTGTCCCCGGAGTCACACGGAGCGAGTCACGGGCTCAGGCCGAGGCTCCGCCTGCCGCTGACTGCTGCTGACTACCGGCAGAGGGCGCCCGGGAGCGCGCAGCCTGTGCGGACGGACCACACACTCCGCTCCACACTTCTTGTTTCACGTTGCCGCCTCACTCATTTTTAACAAATGTCTTTTTTTTTACAGGATAGAGAAGTAAGCAGCGTTCTACGCCCGCCCTGGCGTACACTGAGAACCAAAAGATCAATGGAATCACGAAGTTCTGAGGTTTCCTCCCCCTGAGTGACTACAGAGCAGAAGTCACAAGTCATCGCCCCGAGCACGAGGAGCCGCAGCCAGTGTGTGACACTAAAGAGGAGGGGGCAGCTGTGTGACACTACAGAGGAGGAGCCGCAGCCAGTGTGTGACACTAAAGAGGAGGGGGCAGCTGTGTGTGACACTAAAGAGGAGGGGGCGGCTGTATGTGACACTAAAGAGGAGGGGGCGGCTGTGTGTGACACTAAAGAGGAGGGGGCGGCTGTGTGTGACACTACAGAGGAGGGGGCGGCTGTGTGTGACACTAAAGAGGAGGGGGCGGCTGTGTGTGACACTACAGAGGAGGGGGCGGCTGTGTGTGACACTAAAGAGGAGGGGGCGGCTGTATGTGACACTAAAGAGGAGGGGACAGCTGTGTGTGACACTACAGAGGAGGAGGCGGCTGTGTGTGACACTACAGAGGAGGGGTCGGCTGTGTGTGACACTACAGAGGAGGGGGCAGCAGTGTGTGACACTAAAGAGGAAGGGGCGGCTGTATGTGACACTAAAGAGGAGGGGGCAGCTGTGTGACACTCCAGAGGAGGGGGGCGGCTGTGTGTGACACTAAAGAGGAGGGGGCAGCTGTGTGACACTCCAGAGGAGGGGGGCGGCTGTGTGTGACACTACAGAGGAGGGGGCGGCTGTGTGTGACACTAAAGAGGAGGGGGCGGCTGTGTGTGACACTAAAGAGGAGGGGGCGGCTGTGTGTGACACTAAAGAGGAGGGGGCGGCTGTGTGTGACACTACAGAGGAGGGGACGGCTGTGTGTGACACTAAAGAGGAGGGGGCGGCTGTGTGTGACACTACAGAGGAGGGGGCGGCTGTGTGTGACACTACAGAGGAGGGGACAGCTGTGTGTGACACTACAGAGGAGGGGACAGCTGTGTGTGACACTACAGAGGAGGGGGCGGCTGTGTGACACTACAGAGGAGGGGGCGGCTGTGTGTGACACTACAGAGGAGGGGACGGCTGTGTGTGACACTACAGAGGAGGGGGCGGCTGTGTGTGACACTAAAGAGGAGGGGGCGGCTGTGTGTGACACTACAGAGGAGGGGGCGGCTGTGTGTGACACTAAAGAGGAGGGGGCGGCTGTGTGTGACACTAAAGAGGAGGAGGCGGCTGTATGTAACACTAAAGAGGAGGGGGCGGCTGTGTGACACTACAGAGGAGGGGCGGCTGTGTGTGACACTACAGAGGAGGGGGCGGCTGTGTGTGACACTACAGAGGAGGGGGCGGCTGTGTGTGACACTACAGAGGAGGGGGCGGCTGTGTGTGACACTACAGAGGAGGGGGCGGCTGTGTGTGACACTAGAGAGGAGGGGGCGGCTGTGTGTGACACTACAGAGGATGAGCTCCCAGGACACAGTACCTCGAGGTCCGCGCTGCCACTTCAGAAAGGAACAAAAGAAGCCAGTACAAGGGAATGTCTGGATTAACGATTCTTCTTTATTATCCTACGCGTTTCAGAGTTATCTCCCAACTCCTTCATCAGGGAATGAGGCGGCTGTGTGTGACACTACAGAGGAGGGGGCGGCTGTGTGTAAGACTACAGAGGAGGGGGCGGCTGTGTGTGACACTAAAGAGGAGGGGGCGGCTGTGTGTGACACTACAGAGGAGGGGGCGGCTGTGTGTGACACTACAGAGGATGGGGCGGCTGTGTGTGACACTACAGAGGAGGGGGGCGGCTGTGTGTGACACTAGAGAGGAGGGGGCGGCTGTGTGTGACACTACAGAGGAGGAGGCGGCTGTGTGTGACACTACAGAGGAGGGGGGCGGCTGTGTGTGACACTACAGAGGAGGGGGCGGCTGTGTGTGACACTACAGAGGAGGAGGCGGCTGTGTGTGACACTACAGAGGAGGGGGCGGCTGTGTGTGACACTACAGAGGAGGGGGCGGCTGTGTGACACTACAGAGGAGGGGGCGGCTGTGTGTGACACTAGAGAGGAGGGGGCGGCTGTGTGTGACACTAGAGAGGAGGGGCGGCGGCTGTGTGTGACACTAGAGAGGAGGGGGGCGGCTGTGTGACACTACAGAGGAGGGGGCGGCTGTGTGACACTACAGAGGAGGGGGCGGCTGTGTGTGACACTAGAGAGGAGGGGGCGGCTGTATGACACTACAGAGGAGGAGGCGGCTGTGTGTGAGACTACAGAGGAGGGGCGGCTGTGTGTGACACTAGAGAGGAGGGGGCGGCTGTGTGTGACACTACTGAGGAGGGGGCGGCTGTGTGTGACACTACAGAGGAGGGGGCGGCTGTGTGTGACACTACAGAGGAGGAGGCGGCTGTGTGTGACACTACAGAGGAGGGGGGCGGCTGTGTGTGACACTACAGAGGAGGGGGCGCTGTGTGTGACACTACAGAGGAGGAGGCGGCTGTGTGTGACACTACAGAGGAGGGGGCGGCTGTGTGTGACACTACAGAGGAGGGGGGGCCTGTGTGACACTACAGAGGAGGGGGCGGCTGTGGGTGACACTAGAGAGGAGGGGGCGGCTGTGTGTGACACTAGAGAGGAGGGGGCGGCTGTGTGTGACACTAGAGAGGAGGGGGCGGCTGTGTGACACTACAGAGGAGGGGGCGGCTGTGTGACACTACAGAGGAGGGGGCGGCTGTGTGTGACACTAGAGAGGAGGGGGCGGCTGTATGTGACACTACAGAGGAGGATGGAGGGCGGCTGTGTGTGACACTACAGAGGAGGGGGGCGGCTGTGTGTGACACTAGAGAGGAGGGGGCGGCTGTGTGTGACACTACTGAGGAGGGGGCGGCTGTGTGTGACACTACAGAGGGGGCGGCTGTGTGTGACACTACAGAGGAGGGGGCGGCTGTGTGTGACACTACAGAGGAGGGGCGGCTGTGTGTGACACTACAGAGGAGGGGGCGGCTGTGTGTGACACTAGAGAGGAGGGGGCGGCTGTATGTGACACTAGAGAGGAGGGGGCGGCTGTATGTGACACTAGAGAGGAGGGGGCGCTGTATGTGACACTAAAGAGGAGGGGGCAGCAGTGTGTGACACTACAGAGGAGGGGGCAGCTGTGTGTGACACTACAGAGGAGGGGGCGGCTGTGTGTGACACTACAGAGGAGGGGGCGGCTGTGTGTGACACTACAGAGGAGGGGGCGGCTGTGTGTGACACTACAGAGGAGGGGGCGGCTGTATGTGACACTAAAGAGGAGGGGGCAGCTGTGTGTGACACTAAAGAGGAGGGGGTGGCTGTGTGTGACACTAAAGTGGAGGGGGCAGCAGTGTATGACACTAAAGAGGCTGCAGTGTGTGTCATTAATGGGGGCAAACACCCCAGTATAAGGGCAGAGGTCAGACTAGAACCCTGAGTACACTTGCCAATCACTGTTATCCAGCTATCTTACCTCCTCATTCATTATCACCACCTCATGATATCAGCGACCCACCATTTTTCTGAAGCCCCTATGGCTTCATCACAATCTTTTGCACTCATGGTGCTGGACCTCTCTGAGGAGCTATGTGATTTGTGTACTGAGGAGGTGCAGCAGCTTCTGGCCTCGGCTTACGTCCAGGCTCAGCCGGAGCCCAATATGGCTCTCCCAGACAGGTTTTATGGAGCGAGAGAGAAATGTTAAGTGTTCAGAGAGGCCTGTAAATTATACTTCATGCTCCGCCGTTGTTCATCAAGGAGTGAGGATCCATGTGTGGGATTATACTTGCTCTTCTTAAGGAGGATCCCCAGGCCTAGGCCTTCTCTGCTCTGCTGACCAATTCTCCATCTTTGTGGTGGACGAGTTGCTTGCGGCTCTGGCCCTGGTATATGGTGACCCTGATGGCATCTCCTAGGCTGAGTCTAAACTATGTAAGCTCAGGCAGGGAGCGCAGCCGGCTGAGGAGTATTGCTCTAGGTTCAGGAGATGGGCCACTGACACTCAGTGGAATCACCTGACTCTGAGAGTCAGTTCTGTCTGGGTTTGTCAGCTAGGCTACCCTATGACTCGGCACGCTGTCCCGCAGTCGTTGGAGGCTCCAATGTCCTTAGCCATCAGGCTGGACAGACGCCTCAGAGAGAGACCTACACCAGGGGCGGCTGGCCCAGGTGGCAGGGGGGCAGGTGCCCCCTGGGCTGGTGGTATAGTCCACATTTCGGGCCGCCCCCTACAGAAACGGGCCGCGGGAGTCGGGAGTCGGCCGGCGCGGCGATAGCACATGACGCTGGAGGTCCGGGATGAGGTAAGGGCTGTGGCACTATACCCCCCCCCCCCCCAGTCCTCAAGCCAGGCTGACAGCACCTCCCCCCCCCCCCCGGTCCTCAAGCCAGGCTGACAGCACCCCATCCCCCCCCCCCCCCGGGCCTCAAGTCAGGCTGACAGCACCCCCACCCCCGGTCCTCAAGTCAGGATGACAGCACCCCCCCCCCCCCCCGGTCCTCAAGTCAGGCTGACAGCACCTAAGGTCCTCAAGTCAGGCTGACAGCACCCCCGCCCCCCCCCCCCCCCGCTCCTCAAGTCGGGGCCGGCAATGGAAATCTGCCACCCGGGTATAGAGGCTCCAGCCAGCCCCTGACCTACACTATATTGAGGGGTGTTCCACAGGTAGTTTGATGAACCTATGCAGTTGGCAGGAGGGACCACTGTTAGTACATCACCTGCGGCTCATCATGATAAAGGGGTCCGTTACTACTGCGGTCGTTCGGACCATTATATGAAGGTCTGTCCATTCCACTCCAATTTGGCTGCTCAGCCTCATAAGCCGTGTTCCTCTGGTCATATGGAGGGAAGTTACCAGGGTGCCTGTCTTTCCACCATTTCCATGCTTCAGCCCACCATTTCAGCTGAAATACTAATTAGTGGAAAGACGGTGACTACTCCTGTTCTTGTGGATAGTGGAGAAGGAGTCTATTTGGTGGATACTCATGTTGCACAGACGCATGGTCTAATTTGTCGTGCACTAGCAAGATCCTTTCCCATCTCTGCCTTTGACTCTGCTTCCCTCAGCCAGAGGATTCTTTCCAAGGTTGTATGTAATGTGAACTTGTTATAAGAACTCTTTTATACATCGCCCCTGAGTGCTCGCCTGGTTTCAGAGCACTGATGTGAAACCAGGCGACCACTCAGAGGCGATATGTAGCGCAAACATCACCCATTTACATTAGGCAACGCAGGGGCGATATCGGCGCCTATAGGTGACATAGGGGCGTGGCCTAAGAAATTGGCAGTGCCATCACCAGGTGCGACGGTACCCTTACAGACTGGACCTTCAGCGTCACCCACTCCCACACCTCCTCTTCGCCCCACCCTCTATCTGTTGGAGTTCCCCAAGGCTCAGTCCTGGGACCCTTATGGCCACTTTACACACGGCTACATTTGTAGCTTATCCACAGGTAACTTACTGGCTGCAGCGAAATCATGGAGACATGGTTCTATCTTGCTGCTGTGTACAAATGGAATAATGTCTCCATGATTTCACTGCAGCCAGTAAGTTACCTGTGGATAAGCTACAAATGTAACCGTGTGTAAAGTGGCCATTACTCTTCTCCATCTACACCCTCGGCCTAGGCCAACTCATCGAGTCCCACGGCCTCCAATACCACCTCTACGCTGATGACACCCAACTCTACCTCTCCGGCCCTGACATCACCTCCCTGCTATCCAAAATCCCACGCTGGCCGTCGGCCATCTCATCCTTCTCTGCTCGTTTTCTCAAATTCAACATGGATAAAACAAAGTTCATCATCTTCCCCCCAAGTCGCTCTACCCCCCCTACCCAACCTAACCATCACTGTCAACGACTGCACACTCTCACCCATCCCCCATGCCAAGTGCATCGGTGTAATCCTTGACTCTGCCCTCTCCTTCAAGCCACACATCCAGGCCCTCGCCACCTCCAGCTTAAAAACATCTCAAGGATCCGCTCCTTCCTTGACCATGACACTGCCAAAACGCTTGTCCACGCCCTCATTATCTCCCGCCTCGACTACTTCAACCTCCTGTTCACCGGCCTCCCCGCTTCCTCCCTTGCACCCCTCCGAACCATCCTCAATTCCGCTGCCCGACTCATCCAGCTGTCGCCCCGTTACTCCCCCATCTCCCCCCTATGCCAAGCCCTCCAATGGCTCCCTACTTTCCAGAGATCTCAGTTCAAAACCCTAACCATGACATACAAGGCCATCCACAACCTGTCCCCTCCATACATCTCCGACTTGGTCTCCTAATACCTCCCCTCACGCAATCTGCGTTCCTCTCAAGAACTCCTTCTCTTCTCCCCCCGCATCTCCACCTCCCACAACTGTACACAAGACTTCTCTCGTGCATCCGCTATACTCTGTAACTCTCTTCCACACCACATTAGACACTCTCCTACCCAGGGAACTTTAAGAAACACCTGAAGACCCACCTCTTCCTTCAAGCCTATAACCCACACTGAGACCTAATTCGCTGCACCATCTCACCTCTCCCCCTCCTACTGTCTCCGACCCATCCCCAATAGACTGTGAGCCCTTGTGAACAGGATCTCTGCCATAATGTACCTGTATGATTTATTTGGCGTTATTTATGTTCTCGTCCTTGTTCTGTCCTTACATATGTAAAGCGCCATGGAACCAATGGCGCTATATCTAATATATAAAGCTGAATGTGTGTATGTGTGTGTATGTCCGGGATTGGCATCTACACAGTCGCAACTACAGCCACAAAATTTTGCACAGTCACACGTCTGGACCCCGAGAGCGTCATAAGCTATGTTGTGAGGTGAAATTTTAACCCTGCTCGTTCCAGTTCACCAAACAATTTTGCCCCTATCTACATAATGGGGAAAAAGTGACAGTTACCAGTTGACAGTTGTGAATGAGAGGGGCTTAATTACAGCACCAAAGACTAACAGCATATACCAGCATATAGTCACTAAGGTGGCGCCCTAAGATGCAGCCCCAACATTGGATACTCACCACGCACCCAAACACACAACACAGAAACACCCCCACGGGGACATACACACCCTATAGGGACACATGCACTTACCCCACAGGGACACACACCACAAAGAGACACACACAACACAGAGACACACACACATAGACCCTTCCCCCCCCCCCCCCCCCCACAGGGCACACATACTCCTCGCACAGGGACACACACACCCACCACACAGACACAGATGTGCACAAATCGCCTCACACAACTCGCCTGGTATCTTTAATTTCCAAACATCAACATCTGATTAAAAACAGCCAATGTGCAACACATGTGCCATATAGGGAATTAAGGCAGATGTCAGTCACACGACCTGTCTATTATGTGTATCTGTGAGGTAACATATACTGCCCGGCAAGGGGGAAGGTATATTGTTGGCTGGAGATTTATCAGGCTGCCTATAGCAACCAATCACAGCTCAGCTTCTATTTTCCTACAGGTCATTAATATGACACATTCAAATTCTATTTTGTTATAGCCAACATCAGTTATTTATTAACCCGGGCGTAACCGGGTAGTACAGCTAGTAAATAAATAATAATAATAATTTTGTAATCAGGGCTGGCCCCAGGTTTTTGTGGGCCCCTTTAACACATACCACGATTCATAATTATAATATGGCGTCTGTGTATATATAATATATAGAGGCTGCATCTATACAATACAATCCCCATAAATATAATCCCTCGTGTACTGTCTTCTCTCCCTGTGAGTTTCCCCCTCCTGTGTGCGGTCTCTCCCCGTGAGTTTTTCCCACGTGCGCTGTCCTCTCCCACTCATGCGCTGTGTTCTCCCCTCCTGTGCACTGTTTTCTGCTTCTGTGAGCATTTCCCACGTGCACGGGCCTCCTCCCGCCATGCGCTATCTTCTCCCCACCATGTGCTGTCTTTTCCTCCTCTTCCCCGGTGTGCTGTCATCTCTCCCCTCTATGCACTGACTTCTCCTTCTCCCCCCATGCGCGTTCTTGTCCTCCTCTCGCACTTTCTATTTCCTCTCCTTTGCACTATCTTCTCCGCGCCTTATGAGCAGTGCTGTGATGAGCGTAGCGTCCAACTGCAGCCAACTTATGGATAGTAATAAGCTGGCAGCAGAGCGGTGTCACTATCCCCAGCGGAGGACCAGTGATGTTACCTGCGGGCAACACTGATGTGACACTGCCAGCTTATTAGTATTTGGTTGCCGCACTTATTGCATCACAGCACACAGAGTGAGAAGACAGTGCAAGCAAACCATGAACTGCTGGTGACACCGTCCTGTAAGTGGCGCGGATGATGTCCAGGACAGCGCATTGTTCCCCCGATTATCCAGGGCCTTGGCAAGCTGCCTGTGTGCTGACGACGCTGGTCCCGATTGTGATAATAATGTGTGTGGATGTTATGTGTAAGAGGGGGATGTAGGGAGACGACAGGGGAGGGGAAAGGAGTCCCTGATGCTAAGGGCACAAAGGGGGGATGGTGACCCCAAGAACAACTAGTGCTGACACCTGGCTCCCCTAACATCTCTATACAGTTTCCGCAACTGTCGCCATCAGGATACCTATTCCCTGACTGTCCCTGGACTACCACTACACAGGGCTCAGAGTGGGTGAACACTAGTCGACCCGGCTAGCAACTAGAAAACACACAAGGGAAACGCACAAAGTGGGAAGAGATACACTTAAGGGGGAGTCACACGCGTCAATATCGCCTGCACGATCTCGGCTGCACGTGACGTTGCAGCGATATTGACCCGTGTGACATACTGAATCAACCAGCGATAAATCGCTGGTTGATGATCGCCAGGTTTTAGAACCTGCTCTAAAACCTGGCGATTGTCGCCCGGTGGACACGCAGCATCGCTGCGTGTGACACCGGGAGTAGCGATATTCCAGCTCCCAGCGCCTCTCACAAGCGCTGGGAGCTGGTATCCAAGGTAAACTGCGGGTATCTAGGCAGCACGCGCTGCCTAGATACCCGACGTGTACCTTAGTTACCAGCCTCCTCCGCTCACCGGCTGGTATCTAAGGTACACAGCGGGTAACTAGGGTCCCTAGTTACCCGCTGTGTACCTTGGATACCAGCCGGTGAGCGGAGGAGGCTGGTAACTAAGGTACACATCGGGTATCTAGGCAGCGCGCACTGCCTAGATACCCGACGTGTACCTTAGTTACCAGCCTCCTCCGCTCACCGGCTGGTATCTAAGGTACACAGCGGGTAACTAGGGTCCCTAGTTACCCGCTGTGTACCTTGGATACCAGCCGGTGAGCGGAGGAGGCTGGTAACTAAGGTACACATCGGGTATCTAGGCAGCGCGCGCTGCCTAGATACCCGCAGTTTACCTTGGAGACCAGCCTGCTCCCGCTTCCAGCAGGCTGGCAGCGGGAGCAAGACATCGTGGAAACGATATTTAAATCGTTTCCATGATTTCTCTGGTCAATTGATCGCTGGTGAGTCTGTCTGTGTGACAGCTCACCAGCAATCAGCCGTCAATGTCGTCAGCAATCATCTCACTGACGACATTGACGCGTGTGACTCCCCCTTTAGCTTTAGCAGATCCAATCAGTAAACCAGCAGGCTCCAAGAAACACTGCTTTTATCCAAGAAACAAACAGGAACATCTGAGGATATCACCAGCAGTGCATTCTGGGAGTCAAAGGAATTATATAGGCAACTCCAAGGTAAGGAATCAGCTGGGTCCTAGTGACCTCCAGCTTTAACTAAAAGAGAAACACCTCTTAAAGCAACAGAGACATTTTTCTTTAGGATGTGGACTGTTTGGCCAAACGCTAAGACCTTCTGCGAGTGACCTCTACAGTCTCTTCCGTGCCTCCTGACACACCCGTGACAGTACCCCCTTCTACAAGTGGGCTCCAAACACTTAGGACCAGGCTTGTCAAGATGGGAGAGGTGAAAGGCACGGACCAGCCTGGCGGAGTTTACCTCTGACGCTGGCACCCACATCCTCTCCTCGGGACCATAAGCCCGCCAGGGCACCAAATACAGAAGGGAACGGCGCAACATGCGAGAATTCGGAACCTTAGAAATTTGAAATTCCAAATTCCTAGCCACACAGATTGGTTCGGGTGGCAAAGGAGATGGCTCAGATGTAGGCACATACGGTTTAAGAAGAGATCTATGAAGCACACTGTGAATCCTGAGTGCTTGGGGCAACTCAAGACGAAAAGCTACAGGGTTAATGATGGCGGTTATCTTATAAGGACCAATAAACCTAGGTCCCAGCTTCCATGAAGGCACCTTCAGCTTAATATTCCTGGTAGACAACCACACATAGGAAAGCAGGCAAATCGGTCCTCCTCAGGGATTCCTGAAGAACCTTTACCACTAAAGGTACCAAACTGAGGATGAAACCCATATGCACCAAAAAATGGTGACTTGCCGGTGGACTCCTGGTGACGATTATTTATGGCAAATTCGGCTAAAGGTAAATAGGAAGCCCAATCCTCCAGGTTTTCGGAGATAAAACACTGAAGATAAGTCTCCAAATATTGATTTGTGCACTCATTCTGCCCATTAGACTGAGCATGGAAAGCAGAAGAATAGGACAAGTTTACCCCCAATCGAGTACAAAAGGCTTTTCAAAACTTGGAAACAAACTGCATACCGCGATCTGAGACCACATCGGAGGGAACCCTATGAAGTCTCACGATCTCACTGACAAACACCTGTGTCAGTGGCTTGGCATTACGAAGTGTTGGTAGTGCGACAAAGTGTACCATCTTGCTGAACCTATCAACCACTACCAAAACCACCGCCTTGGCGGCAGACACAGGGAGATCTGTGATAAAATCCATAGACAGAGGTGTCCATGGTCTATCGGGAATGGACAAAGGCAAGAGAGATCCAGATGGACGGGCATGCGGACCCTTAGCGCGTGCGCAAACACTACAAGCAGACACGAAGTTAGTCACATCCTTCTGCAACCCTGGCCACCAAAAACGATGAGACAAAAGATCCAAGGTGGCCCTACTACCCGGATGACCTGCCAGTACAGAGTCATGATGTTCCTTAATTACCTTGAGGCGCAAATCAGGTGGTACAAAGAGTCTCCCCAAAGGGCAGGAGACAGGGGCGCCCCCCTGAGCCTTCAACACCTCCCCCTCCAAATCCGGGTTAAGAGCTGAAACCACCCCCTCCTGTAAAATGGGAACGGGACTCTCGTGATTACTACCATCCGGGAAACTACGTGATAACGCATCCGCCTTCACTTTCTCAAACCCCGGACGGTAGGTGACGGTGAAATGAAAAAAAAAAACAAGGACCATCTGGCTTGCCTGGGGTTGAGGCGCTTGGCGAATGCAAGATAAGATAAGTTCTTATGGTCAGTGATAACAGTGATGAGATGGACAACCCCCTCCAACCAGTGACGCCATTCCTCAAAAGCCATCTTAATAGCCAATAGTTCTCTATTACCGACATCATAATTTCTTTCGGCCGACGATAATTTTTGGGAGAAAAAGGACAATGGCAACCATTTTCCGGGAGACGTCCCTTGTGACAACACTGCCCTCACCTCGGATGCATCCACCTCAACAATAAAGGGTGAGAAAGATCAGGTTGACAGTGGATAGGCGCAGTAGCAAAGCATCTCTTCAGGGAGGAGAAAGCCTGCTGAGGGAGTCTGACCACTTAGAAAAATCCGACCCCTTCTTAGTCATGTCCATGAGGGGTTTCAACATTTACAGAATAATTCTTAATAAATTTACGGTAGAAATTGGTAAACCCCAAAAAAACGATGCAATGCCCTCAGGTTTTCTGGATGTTCCCAGTCAAGCACCGCCCGGACCTTCTGTGGATCCATCCGAAAACCCAAAGGTGACAACAGGTACCCCAGAAATTGGACCTCCTGAACGGCGAAAACACATTTCTCCAATTTAGCATATAGTTTGTTGACCCGTAAAATCTGTAGCACATGTTTAACATGAGACTGATGTGTCACAATATCGGGTGAGTAGATCAAAATATCATCCAAGTAAACTACCACAAATCTACCCACCAAATGATGTAATATATCATTCACAAAGTGTGGGAAAACTGCAGGGGCATTTGTCAGACAGAATGGCATCACGAGACTCTCAAAATGGCCTTCAGGGGTATTAAAAGCAGTCTTCCATTCATCCCCCTCTCTGATTCTAACCAGATTATAGGCCCCCCTCAAAATCCAATCAGGAATCAGAGGGAGGGGATATGGATCACGGACTGATATCTGATTCAATTCCCGAAAATCTAAACAAGGACGGAGGCCCCATCTTTTTTTTTTTTTTTTTACAAAAAAGAATCCTGCCGTGACTGGCGAAGATGAGGGCCTAATATGTCCTTTCTCCAGACTGTCAGCAATGAAATCCTTCATGGCTTGTCTCTCAGGACCAGATACATTTTACAGCCTAGATTTGGGTAGTTTAGCTCCAGGAATGATGTTAATAGGACAGTCGTATGCACGGTAAGGAGGTAAATACTGACAACTCTTTTCTGAGAACACATCCTCATACTCTAACAGATATGCAGGCAATGACACAGCAGAGACAGCAGCAAAAGATGTATTCAAGCAATTCTCCACACAGAAATCACTCCACTCCACAATGTCTCTGGACTGCCAATCCACCACGGGATAATGTTTAACCAACCACGGCAGGCCCAGAACGATGGGAGCAGGGAGACCCTCCAGAACATGGCAAGAAATTGTCTCCCGGTGTTGGGGTTCAACCGTCAACTTATTATGCACAATTTACGTATAACTTCCCTGAGCAAGTGGCGCTGAGTCAATGGCATAGATATGAATGGGTTTAGACAACAAGCTGCAGGTAAGCCCATGAGTCGCTAACAAAATGAGCATCCACGCATCCACCATGCTGACCCCCCGCTCCACTATACACAAAAACAGAATTTTTTTCAGTTTGCTCTCTAGCGCCACCTCGGCTCTCAGGAGAAACTGGGAATTACACATGGAAGATACACACACCTCCTGCTCATTTACCTCCACACCACCCATGGTAACCCGAGGCCCAGGTATTCCACTCTGTTTGGGAACAGAGGGACAGGCTCCAATGAAAGGCCCCTTTTACCACAGAAAAAACAGACCACTCTTATTTCCTTGGTAAATGCCAGAAGAAACTTTGGAGGTGGTCGCTCCTCCTAGTTGAATGGGTTCATCCACGCTTGGGAGAAACAACACCCTCCGATTGCCCACCTGGCAATAGGGTACTATCTCGAGAAAGGTTCTCAGGAGAAAGAGGTTTACCCTTTGTATCCTGAAGGCATCTATCCATACATGTAGCCAAAGACATACAGTTGTGGCCAAAAGTATTGACACCCCTGCAGTTCTTTCAGATAATACTCAGTTTCTTCCTGAAAATGATTGCAATCACAAATTCTTTGGTATTATTATCTTCATTTAATTTGTCTTAAATGAAAAAACACAAAAGAGAATGAAGCAAAAAGCAAAACATTGATCATTTCACACAAACTCCAAAAATGGGCCAGACATAAGTATTGGCACCCTCAGCCTAATACTTGGTTGCACAACCTTTAGCCAAAATAACTGCGATCAACCGCTTCCAGTAACCATCAATGAGTTTCTTACAATGCTCTGCTGGAATTTTAGACCATTCTTCTTTGACAAACTGCTCCAGATCCCTGATATTTGAAGGGTGCCTTCTCCATACTGCCATTTTTAGATCTCTCCACAGGTGTTCTATGGGATTCAGGTCTAGACTCATTGCTGGCCACCTTAAAAGTCTCCAGTGCTTTCTCTTATAAACCATTTTCTAGTGCTTTTTGAAGTGTGTTTTGGGTCATTGTCCTGCTGGAAGACCCATGACCTCTGAGGGAGACCCAGCTTTCTCACACTGGGCCCTACATTATGCTGCAAAATTTGTTGGTAGTCTTCAGACTTCATAATGCCATGCACACAGTCAAGCAGTCCAGTGCCAGAGACAGCAAAGCAACCCCAACATGTTTGACTGTATGGACCGTGTTCTTTTCTTTAAATGCCCTTTTTTATCTCCGGTAAACTCTATGTTGATGCCTTTGCCCAAAAAGCTCTACTTTTGTCTCATCTGACCAGACGTTTAAGGCTTTCTCGGGTAAGTTTTGGCAAACTCCAGCCTGGCTTTTTTTATGTCTCGGGGTAAGAAGTGGGGTCTTCCTGGGTCTCCTACCATACAGTCCCTTTTCATTCAGACGCCGACGGATAGTACGGGTTGACACTGTTGTACCCTCGGACAGCAGGGCAGCTTGAACTTGTTTGGATGTTAGTCGAGGTTCTTTATCCACCATCCGCACAATCTTGCGTTGAAATCTCTCATCAATTTTTCTTTTCTGTCCACATCTAGGGAGGTTAGCCACAGTGCCATGGGCTTTAAACTTCTTGATGACACTGCGCACAGTAGACACAGGAACATTCAGGTCTTTGGAGATGGACTTGTAGCCTTGAGATTGCTCATGCTTCCTCACAATTTGGTTTCTCAAGTCCTCAGACAGTTCTTTGGTCTTCTTTCTTTTCTCCATGCTCAATATGGTACACACAAGGACACGGGACAGAGATTGAGTCAACTTTAATCCATGTCAACTGGCTGCAAGTGTGATTTAGTTATTGCCAGCACCTGTTAGATGCCACAGGTAAGTTACAGATGCTGTTAATTACACAAATTAGAGAAGCATCACATGATTTTTCTAACAGTGCCAATACTTTTGTCCACCCCCTTTTTTATGTTTGGTGTGGAATCATATTCAATTTGGCTTTAGGATAATTCTTTTTGTGTTTTTTCATTGAAAACAAATTAAATAAAGATAATACCAAAGAATTTGTGATTGCAATCATTTTCAGAAAGAAACTGAGTATTATCTGACAGAATTGCAGGGGTGTGTCAATACTTTTGGCCACAACTGTAGCAGCCTCCAGAGATTCCAGGGTCTCCTAAACCGCCAGAGCATCCTTCAACCTTTCTGAGAGTCCCTGGCAAAAATGAATTCTGAGGGCCGGATCGTTCCACTTAGTGTCCGTAGCCCACCTATGAAACTCAGAACAGTAAGTCTCTGCTGACCGATTCCTCTGTTGGAGGTGACGCAATTTGGATTCGGCCAAGAGACACGGTCAGAATCATCGAAGAACCTCTACAGACTGGAGACCAGCAGAGTCATGTGGCAACGAGAAAGCCCAGGATTGGGGATCCCCTGCAACAGCGGACACATTAATTCCCACACGGTGCTGCTCATCTCCAGAGGAAGAGGGCCATCTTAGGTTCAGGTCTGACCTGCCCACCTGCTGGGTTCCCCACCACAACATTCTGCAGCTGCTGACCCTGCAAAGTCGACCGAATGTCTGCAACCTCCAGAGTCAGAGTCTGGAGCTGCTAAGCCAAAGCAGACACAGGATCCATGAATTAAAAAAGGAAGAAATAAAAGAAAAATCAGTTTCACCCTTTTCATTTAATTAAGGTGCAGCTGGTGATAATGTCACGCTGGGGTGTAGGGAGACACCCAGCGCTGGATGACGACAGGGGAGGGGAAAGTAGTCCCTCATGCTACGGGCACAAAGGGGGGATGGTGACCCCTAGAACAATTAGCGCTGACACCTGGCTCCCCTAACGTCCCTATACAGTTTCCGCAACTGTCGCCACCAGGATACCTATTCCCTAACTGTCCCTGGACTACCACTACACAGGGCTTAGAGCGGGTGAACACTAGTCGCCCTGGCTAGCAACTAGAAAACACAAGGGAAACGTACAAAGTGTGAAGAGATACACTTAGCTTTAGCAGATCCAAGCAGCAAACCAGCAGGCTTCAAAAAACACTGCTTTGATCCAAGAAACAATCAGGAACACCTGAAGCTATCACCAGCAGTGCATCCTGGGAGTCAAGGGAAATATATAGGCAGCTCCAAGGTAAGGAATCAGCTGGGTCCTAGTGACCTCCAGCTTTAACTAAAAGGGAAACACCTCTTTTCAAATATTTCTATTAAGTTTTCAAATAACAAAACTGTAAATACTTTATGTATTATATTATACAGTGATTATTGTAGATATAACATATGTGCGTTATTATCAAATAACACAGATATCTGTGCAATATATTATCACAGATTTACAAAGGAAGAACATAAATTTGGGGAAAAACAAAAAACGTCTCTTAAAGTGACAGAGACATTTTTCTTTAGGATGTGGACTGTTTGGCCAAACACTGGGACCTTCTGCGAGTGACCTCTACAGTCTCATCCGTGCCTCCTGACACACCCGTGACAATAGACCCAACTCACCAAGTGTTTTGCTTTCATTGCCTAAACAAATACAATGACATGACATTGACACAAAGAAATAGGGAAGAAAAATGGACAAAGAAGCATAATAGATTAATATCTTTAGCAATTTCATTTTTTAAGGATCTCTTTGTCACACTGGGGATAAACTACTCCAAGTGTCTGGCGCAACACAAACGGTAACAATGGAGATGGTAATGGGAGGAAGGCCATAACTACAGGGAGATGGAACACCTCCTGACACTAACCTGTCTGAGCTCCCATGATGTCCCTATACGTGTCCTCCCCCGCACCCCTGTCTAGTCCTCTATTATCCACTCACCCCGAGTAGTGCAAAGCCCGGTGAGTGCACTAGATTTCACCACCACAATAATAAGACACAGGGGAAAGAAGATAAACAGGGGTACATAAAAAAAAGATATACCGCAACCATGCAGCCAAACACCAGGGCTGAAAGACACTCCGCTTCAGCTACTTCAAGAGACTTCCTCCCTTCATGGTGGTCAGGTCAGAATTTAGATATTCTATAACTGGCATCAGGTGATGGAACATGTGACTATTTAAAGTGCAAGGGAGTGGTTACAAAGCATCTACACCTGAGATAGAACGGACCAGAAATTACAAGCAAGGAAAGAGTACTTAACCCTTGCTGCACCAAAAGAAAGCAACTAGGTTTAAGGGGGCAGGCATACTAGCATCAAACTCATGCGAATGCAATACGAAAAAAAATCACATTGCACTCAGACCAATGTCAAACAATCAGTCAGGTTACTTTTTTCCTTCCCTGAACATTCATGCCAAATCGCAGCACGCTGCGATTGCACGCATATCTCACATGCGAGCAGCCAATAAAGTCTATTGGTGCGCAAAAAAAAACAAAACACACACAGACAGCACTCTAAGCATCTTTCCTATGTTGGTAAACCTTTGAATGGACAGATAGTAGGAATAGCTAGATCATCTTACCAGTCTCCCACTGCTACTTCTGGGGCCGCCTATTAAGCTACTTGAATATTCACTGCACTGTTGGGCAAACAGCCAATCACAGACGCTCACGCTCTGTGAGAGCCTCTGTGATTGGCTGTTGCTGTCAGACTGCATTTCCTCAATCTGGATGGAGATTCTGCTTGGTTGCCATACACATTTAACACCCTATAATGGCAGGTTGGTTGCCATGCACTAATGTGTATGGAAACCAAGCAGACACACTGTCCAGATTGAGGAAATGCAGTCTGACTGCAACAACCAATCACAGAAACTCTCAGAGAGTGTGAGCCCCTGTGATTGGCTGTTTGTCAGACAGTGCAGTAAATATGCAAGTAGCTTAATAGGCGGCCCCGGAAATATTAGCGTAAAGCCCCAGTCACACATAACGATATCGTTAGAGAGATCGTAGTAACTGTGACGTTACAACGATCTCTCCAGCGATATCGTTATGTGTGACACTTTGCAGCGATCAGGCCCCTGCTGTGAGGTCGCTGATCGCTGCAAAGTGCTGTGGGTCATTTTTAGATCGTTGGTTTCCCGCTGGTCAGCACGCATCGCTGCGTGTGACTGCAAGAAACCAGCGATCTGTGACCTCACAGGGCTGGTTACTATGGTAAACACCGGGTATCCAGGCAGCGCGTGCTGTCTAGATATCCGGCGTTTACCATGGTTACCAGCGTCCTCCCTGCTTAGCACTGCCTGTAAGCAGGGAGAACGCTGGTAACTATGATAAACAGCGGGTATCTAGGCAGCGCGCGTTGCTTGGATACCCGGTGTTTATGATAGTTACCAGCGTTCTCCCTGCTTACAGGCAGCTCTAAGCAGGGAGAACGCTGGTAACTATGATAAACAGCGGGTATCCAGGCAGCGTGCGCTGCCTGGATAACCCGCTGTTTATCATAGTTACCAGCATTCTCCCTGCTTAGCACTGCCTATAAGGCAGCGCTAAGCAGGGAGCGATGTCGGAGGTGGCTCCCATGGCCTGATCGCTGGGGAGATCTGCCTGTTTGACAGCTCCCCAGCGATCAGGTGACGACGCTCCAGCGATCCCGGCAGGTCGTTATCGCTGTTGGGATCGTTGGAGCAATTGTTATGTGTGACAGCACCTTTAGACTGGTATGCACAATCTATTGTATCTATTCTGTCTATTGTATCTATCCCATCTGTCTGTCTACTCTTTTCTAAATGTATACATCATGGGAAAGACCATGTTAAAAACACATTGCACATGGACACCACACCAAATGAACGCACAATATCATCACACTCGCACGACTATACGGAAAGCACTTGCATCGCTGTCATGCATCAAAATCGCTCCGATTTACACATGTGCTAGTGTGCCTTCACCCTAAAGCCAAGAGTCTCACAAGACAATGTGAGACTTAAATCCCAAACCTGTCACATATCTAAAGGACAAAAGAAACTTGTGACATTCTTCGAGCTCAATATGTATCCCACAAAGCCCATATTACCTCAAAACATTTAACTGTATTGTTTAGTAAAGTAGTAAGGTATTCCATACTTTTTGTATTCCTGGCTGAAGTCCATTGTAAGCTGGGGGTTGAGTCTACTTCCAGGTACAAGCTATTAGGCATCCATCAGCAGTTGTCATATGCAATACAAGTTCTTTAGTTTTATAGTCTAATTGAAAACGTCAGAATATTAAGTAGATTCAATTATGGATGCAAAGGGATCTGAAGGCCAGCAACTTTATAAATTAGGGATTTAACAGATCCCCAAAAACCTTGAATAATTAGACATGACCAATAAAATTTAATTGCCTTCTAAACTACCAGACCTCCAACAATTGAGGACTGCAGGGTTGGCATATGATACCAAAACATGAGTAGCTTATATTGGTTTTCCCTGTCAGTATAACAAGTAGATATTTTGGCTGTGATTGACCAAAGAAAAGGTAGAAGAGGCACCTCTTCAGGATGGCTTTTTAACTCCTTCATGGCCCATGACGTACTGGATACGTCATGGGCCGCCTACTATCCTTTGATGAGAGGCAACATGCTGCGCTCGCATCATTCACTGCACATTAGCTGGGGGGCTAATTGTAGGTCACAGGTTCCCTTTAAAAATAATACACATATGTGGCATTGCCGCCTTCAGAAATGCCCGATCTATCAAAATATAATATCAATTTATGTGATCTGTAAACTGCGTAATCGATGAAAGAAGGAGCGGCACTCACCAAAACTTGAATGCAGTGCTTGAAATGTATTCCGATAAAAGCGGGGTTACATCTGTGCAAGGAAGGGAGTGAGGCAGGGTTGGAAGATGGTCACACCGTTTCGCACAATTAGTTCTTCCATGGGTCCTGTACTAATTGTGCTCAAGGGTATGACCGTCGTCCGACCCTGCCTCACTCCCTTCTCTGCACAGATGTAACCCGCTTTTACCGCAATAAATTTCCTGCACTGCATTTAAGTTTTGGTGAGTGCCGCTCCTTCTTTCATCGATTATGCATGCAACTGTTTCTTTGAGCTGAGCAACACCACCTATGTCCACTGCTGACGGCTGCAGAGACTTTGTTATAAGCCCTGAGTATTGTGGCCAGTGCCCGGTTTTCCACTGCTTACACTGATCTGTAAACGGTGTATCGGAAAAAAGTAAAAACGCCAAATTTATGTTTATTTGGGTGCCTCAACAGTGTAATAAAATACAATAATAAGCCATCAAAACATCGTATCTACTAAAAAATAGTATCCTTAGAAACATCAGGTCAGGACGCAAAAAATAAGCCATCACACAGACCCAGAGAGAGACAGGTGAGGATGCAATGACAGGTTGTCCGTGTGCTAACTGGATGTCACAGCACATGGACGTCACACAATCCGTGACACACGGGCTCATGGGCTCCAAAAAAAAAAACAGCCTCCCTCACGTGCTTTGCACAGATGTGTGGAATAGTCCTTAGAAAAGACATTGTAACATCCTAAATCCTCAGGTTGAATAGCTTTACCCGATTTCAGACCTTATTGAATGGCCTCCCACCTTTCTAGAATCCTGGACTGGTGTTGGAATGGTAGCGGAAAATGTTGGGTAGGATTGAGCAAAGCTTTAAAAACATTCCTTTCATAGTAACTCCATGGTTGGACCTGTCTCTGGCCAAGTTGTTTAAAACGCATCCCACAATTGGGGTTACCCTTCTGCGGTACATGCCCATGTTATACCGCACTCTTCCCATTTTGTGTAATCCACTTTTTCCCGTGGGCCTAGATAACATGAAAGGGGGCTCGAAATTGATGGGTTAATCATAGGGTCACATGATAAGGATTGCACCAAGAGGGGAAGGAGGAGCCACGGAAGGAAGCATACATGTATAGGGGTAGGGAAGGAGGGGGTATATAAGTAAAAGTGTGGCATTAGCAGCCATTTCAGGGGTTAAGGCCCCGTTACATGCTGCGATATCGCTAACGATATCGTTGCAATGTCACTGGTTTTGTGACGTTGTAGCGACCTCGTAGTGAAGCCGCTGTGTGTGACATGTACCAACGATCAGCTTGCTGATCACTGGTAAATGGCCAGGACCATTTTTTGATCATTGGTCTCCCGCTGGGCGGCCAGCATCGTCATGTGTGACAGCAGGAGACCAACGATCAATGACCTCCCAGCGCCGCACCATACACGCTGGGAGGCTGGTAACCAGGGTAAACATCGGGTAACTAAGCGCAGCACTGCGCTTAGTTACCCGATATTTACCCTGGTTACCAGCGTTCTCCCTAATCCCTGGTGAGTCTGCCTGTGTGACAGCTCACCAGCGATCAGATAGCGATGTCCCAGCAATCCCGATCGTTGGTGGGATCGCTGGGACATCGCAGCGGGTAATGGGGCCTTTATCCTATAGAGAAGAGACACACCCGCCCAGCTAGAGTTCAAGTCCTCTTCCTCTCTGCAGAGGCAATTTGCACAGACATCTTCTGGATTTTCTAAAAGTCGACCTGTAGAAAGAAACGCTGCAAACCGAGTATGTTAATGCAACTTTATTTAAAAGTGAATCTTCTTAGAACTGCACCCGGAGTCTGTCTAACAATCATTCAGGCAGTGTTAGATTAAGAAAAGATTAAAAATACAAATATAAATCAATATGAAAAATACAGTGCAGAGATAGACAGCGGCGGCTGCAGCCCAGCGCCCGGACACAGCTCAGTGTTCACATTTCAGAATACTGCATTATATATCACACCACATGCAATTGTAGAAACGTTAGGACAGGTAACACACACAGACACACACAAGGACACGTTACATCGTTGCATCTAGTGTTGCTTATTCTAAAAAAATTAGTTGTAAAAATGTGCAATTGAAGCATAGGATTAACAATGTAAGAAAAAAAGCACAGATCATAGGATGACAATTCACAGTAGAATTAGAGACATTACTGATTTGGTTCTTACAATCGTGTGCTAAAAACGATTCACAAAACTTTAGACGATTTAACATTCATCTTAAAAAATAAAAGGCGGGGGGAGGGGAATACCATTAATATTGACTGTAGTCCACATCAGTCTTTGCAAAATATCTTCATTACCTTTCTTAATTTTCACTTTTATTCAGTTAATTCTTACGCTATGCAGCGAGGAGCTTCAGGTGCTATGTTGAAACAGTAAAGAAGCTGCCTATATACAGCTGGGGACACACATATATGCATAAGTTACCCAGGATATATAGGGTAGTGTTCATACAGTGCAGTATGAATGTGCTTTCTATCTGTGTAAAACAGTTTAAGTATATAATGTTCCCCTATGCTATATTCACATATGGCTATTTTTCTGTTTTCTCTGCAGTAAAGAAGCCGTTTACAAAAAGCAAGTTTTGATGCCTTTTTTGGGTGTGTTTTTGTTGCAGAATCTGTCTTTTGGACTATAAGACGCACCCCCACCCTCCCCAAAATTAGGCGGTGAATTGGGGTGCGTCTTATAAGACAAAAGCAGCACGGTGGAGTGGGGTCACAGGAGGCAGGGTCACCACTGCAGGAAGTCACCAGCAGGAGAAGGGTGATGCTGCGGGCCCTGGGCTGGGAGGAGGGGGTATCCCAATGGTGCGATGCAGGAGCCAATGGACTTGGCAATGGACTTCAGGAAAATGACAACGGAGGCGGCACCTGCGCACATTGAAATCTCGGCTCTCTGAATTCTCAATCTGCACATTTGCCCCCTTTGCCACCCCTTTCCTGAAGTCCCTCGACCAGAGCCAGGACATCAATGGCACCTGCCTCGTGCTGCCAGGGCACCCCCTCCCTCGATCATCGCCCACTCCTGCCATGGCCAGCAGCTTCCTGCAAAGGCAAACCTGCATCCTGTAGCCTCCAATACCACTGCACCCCCTAGTAAGCTACATTCGGACTATAAGACTACAAAATGAACCCCCATTTTAACAGAAAAAATTAAATTTCCTATTTTTCATCCTATAACTTTGCGGTGCAACTTATGGTTTGATGCATCTTATAGACCAAAACATACAGTATGTGTGTCATTTGTCTACAGTACATGATCAATAAACTTAGTTTTATCAACCAAAAACGCAACAAAAACTAATGGTTTGGGGGGTGGATTGCAGCATTTTTGCGCTTCCTCAGTGCTTTCTTTCGTGAAAAAAAAACGCTGAAATAATTGACATGCTGTGCATTAAAAAAAAAAAAAAAAACGCAGCAGTTTATCAATCAGTCAAGTGGGACAAAAAGGCAATCGTGATTTGTGTGCTTAAAAATTCTCAAAACTGGGCTTTTGCTGTTACTGTAAGAAAGAAGCTGATAATTTGCAAAACAAAAGCCACAAAATGCAATGTGTGAATGTAGTCTAATATGTTACCCTTGAATAGATCCGGTTTTATATTTTTACTGCAGACATTGCTTCCATCTACTGTTCTAAAGACAAATTGACCTTAACACAACATGCAGAGGGTCAGGGAGCATTGAGAGGTTGCAGGGGACTGATTCTACAGGACAGATCAAGAGCACCATCAGGAGCCGAGAGGGAGGGGAGCAGCTAACTGCTCCATAGAAATCAATGGGCTGGTGAGCTGAATGGGATGCTAGGAGTTAACAACAGCCCTAGAATTATCTACTGCTACTTGATGGCTAAACTCCTTGGAGAACAGATGTATATGTAAGATAAAAGCTGTCTTTATAGGAGACTGACAGCAGGTGGAAAAAGCAAGTCAACTGCAAACTTGCTTAGTTTCAAGCTAATAAAGCAATTTAATAACATGAAAATATCCCTTTAAAGTCCAATTCTCATGAATGTAACATTACCAAATTTTGTCTTCCGAAATAGGCTCAACCACAAGTTTTGTGACACTAACTAAGGCTGGCTTCACATTAGCGTTTGTGTCTGCATGCTGATGGCATGCAGACACAAACGCTGTCAGAAGCAGGGTCCAAATGATGTGTCCGCAGCGGATAATGTCCGCCTGCGGACACATCACTATGGAGCCCGGCAGCCAATCGGCGCTGTCCGGGGGCGGGCCGGGGGCGGAGATCAGCGCCAGAGATCTCCGCCCCCCGGCCGCCGGTAAGCTCCGGGACTGTCGGCGGGGAGAACAGCTGATGTGACAGCTGTTTGAATCTTCCCGCGCCGACACTGTGAGGAGATGTCGGCGCGGGAAGATTCAAACAGCTGTCACATCAGCTGTTCTCCCCGCCGACATCGCTAGGAGATTACAGGCGGCGGGGAGAAGGAGGACGGCAAAGGGTCAGCTGATCTCCCGGTGGCCGTCGGTGAGCTCCTGTGACATCACCGGCGGCCACTGGGAGATTTTTCAATGGGTCCGCAGCGTTCTCCCGCGCTGTCAAGCGCTGAACACTGCGGACCCATTGACGGCAATGCATTTTTTGTGCGCTTGGGGACGCTTGCTGATCTTCCAAGATCCCCAAACGCACAAAAAAATGCTGCAAGCTGCGTCCCGGGTGCGGATGCTGGACACCGGAAGGAGCAGATATCGTCCGCATCCGCACCCGAACGCAGCAAACGCAGGCACTATGCGTTCCTATGTTAAACATAGGAACCACAGTGCGCATGCGTTTGAATGCTTATGGGAACGCAGCATACGCTGCGTTCCCATACGCAAATGTGAAGGCAGCCTAAGAGACTTAAAAATGCCTATAATACTATTATGGTTAAGAGACCTTTCGTTAAGCTGGGACTTGAAGCAATAATAGGAAAAGAGAATATGTCCACTATATTGTAGAGTAAATTTACCCCTACAATGCATGTAAGAACACTTGGACTCCTAACCTATTTAATACAATACAGTCCTGAGTATTGTGCAAAACCAAGCCAGAGGCATCTGAAATAAGATCTGTCAACAGCCGTTACCCTGGTGGCCATGAGGCAACATGAAATTGAATTCAATTGCAGACACAGCAGACTTATTTTTGACATTTTCATCTGGTTTTCAAAGGACTCTCTTAGGGCCCTTTCACATCAGCGTTTTTTTCAAATCGCGGCAGATGCGGTGAAAAAAACGCATCTGCCGCGATTACCGCATACCGGCTGCACTTGCGGCACGGCTGCGGTAAACGTCATACAAGGTATAGGCGGACTTGCGGCAGGTGCGGCAAGTGCGGTTTTGGCACTTGCGGCAGGTGCGGCCGCGAAAAAAACCGCGGCTGACAGCATTTTTTTTCGCGGCCGCACCTGCCGCAAGTGCCAAAACCGCACTTGCCGCACCTGCCGCAAGTCCGCCTATACCTTGTATGGCGTTTACCGCAACCGTGCCACAAGTGCAGCCGGTATGCGGTAATCGCGGCAGATGCGTTTTTTTCACCGCATCTGCCGTGATTTGAAAAAAATGCTGATGTGAAAGGGCCCTTACTTTGTTTAACACAAAGCTTAAAAATTATACATTCAGCTGCAAACAGGTAACAGAATAAAGCTAGTTAACAAGGTAATGAAGATATCATTCACAGAAAAAGTGACCAAATTTATTGACGGGTCAGTGGATGCCATCAGATGAGGTCCATGAGCTCACAGACTGCAGAAGTAAAGGGGAGCAGCTCCTTGTACAGGGCCCTGAGCTCAGAACTACAGCTGAAAAAACTGTTTTGGCCACAACCTTAAAGGGAATCTGTCAGCAAGTTTTTGCTATGTAAGCTGAGGATAGCATCCTGTAAGGGTTAAAAAAAACAAAAAGCAACTGTGCTCCTCTTATCAGTGTGTGTGCTATTATTTACCTAAACTAAAGGCTTTATCACCTTTACCACTACAGGACTACTTTGTCACACACATGGCAGTCCGACATGCCCCCTGCTTTAATTGTGCAATCTCTATAGAGAGCCTGGTGTGAGCAGAGGCAGCTCTCTTTACTCTGATGCATGCCTAAAACTAAATGCTTTGATTAACACAGAACTGCTGCAGCCAGGAATTATGTGATACACTGTTGAATTCAGAATCTCTTTGCCTGCAACATGCTGCTCTCAGATAGGGTAGTGAAAACTTCCTGACAGATTACCTTTACACTTTAGCTCAGATGACAAATCACATCACATGAAATGTGGCATAGTCTGACACTGCAGAAAGACAGAACTACCAATAAGCAGGAAAGAAAATTGTAATGTTAAGTTAATAGGACTATTACTGCCACAGTCCCTACACAATGAATAGACAATCACTAATGCAACTGAGCTTTATCAAGGCATTTTTAGGTAACTAATCATTTTAAGGTTCTAGGTAATTCAGGAATTAAAGTATAAGAAACCATGAATGGAGTTGTGAAAATAGTGCAGTAAAAGTAGTAGTTATGCAACTAAACCCAACACACAGTATTCGGTACGGCAGTGCAAAACAGAAATTGTGTATATATCCTTCAACATGTATTATGTATACGTGCCCTGTACACACAATCTTATTATACGTATGTGACATTTGTAGAAGTGCTACAAAGATCAGAGCAAAGGCAGAACGCCGAACTCCAGACCAACCTTGTTGCCTATTCTTCCTTCATTACCTTGTACAAGTTTGTGGACAGACGCCTTGGACTGATTCCTTACAATCGTCCCCTATTTCATTTACACATTTGTGACTCTTCTACATTTGCTTTATGTTAGTACTTGATATCGTCTCTGCACTTTTAGGAGGTGAAGCTCCTATATAATACGTCATGGACAAACCACTGGGCCGGTGGCTGTTACATTAAACTATTAGGAGCCAGTTTGTTAAGGCATTAGATTATTGAGACGTCATAACCTACAGGACAACCTTCATTCCTTTCCTTAACAGAAAGGCCTGCGCATCTTCTCAACATCACAGGCACTTCTGATAGGAATTGTAAAAGCTGTGACAAAGGGTTAAGGCTTCAAGGAATGAGGTGAGGCTTCTAGAAGGATTTCACAGAAAGTTGGTCTTCAGCTGGATACTGGGGGAACCCTGTCCCCCTCCCCTGGCTGGACGAGGTTTAGGTTTGAGGTTTTCCTGATTGCCCCGCAGAGCAGCTTCTAGGCGAGAACGTAGTGCAGTGGAGGAACTCATCAGATGACGAAACTGCTCCGGGTGGCTGGCCCCGAACTGTGTGAGGCTGTGCAAGCCAAAGTCATGAAGAGCTCTGGAGCACTGAGAGGCCGAACACAGAGTATTCTCATCCAGAAGAAAGGAGATAAGGAGGTGCAATAGCATGGAGACAACGGGAGGACCTGCAGAACAAAACCACAACATGATTCCCAAAACTTACAATGTGCAAATCTGTAAAACTAAATATAACTTGGTAACAATAAAGATACCAGGCTCCAGATGATGACTAAAGGGGTCACCAATGCAGTAAAAAATATAATCTTGAAGGCTAATGACAGCCATTGAAAAAGATGTAAAGGGAACCTGTCAAAGTAAAGGTATAGCCCCTAATAACGCTGTTATACTGATTCCGTACACACCTTTAGTGAAGAGACATGCACCCAGGTTGTTCATTAATCCACATTTAAGGTTTGGGTGTAATAAGATTTGGATGCATTATGGAGGGACTGTGGGAAGGGTCTAGGTGGGTCTATGTTCCTCTCATTATAAAGTTTGATCCGGTGCCATACTCATGGCAGGCAGCTCTTCTGCAGATTCATCTACTACTGGTCTTCAGTAAAATGGCACCAGTGAACGTGCAAAACCAGATGCAGCTTCAGATCTCGGCTCTTCATTGAGCTGCGTGCACAGCCATATTACTGAAGACCGCCGAGAAATGATTGTGCACAAGTATTAACTGTGTTGATAATGGCATGGTCACAAACTTTAAAGAGGACCTGTCACCCTCAGGTGCATGGCAAATTGAATGCAGCACTGAATGCAGCATGTCTGCTGTATTCAGGGAAGGGGTCCCCCATGTCTCTAGCCCCCCTGTAAGCTTTAAAAAAGACTTTAGGAACCTTACAGTTAAGAAGTCGCAGACACAGAGGGGGCAGAACACACAAGGAGGAGGCAGGGAGGACTGTGCCAGCAGCCAGGACCTCTTAATAAGATCCCACCCAGGCGACCTCTTAACTGTAAGGTTTCTAAAGTATTTTTTAAAGCTTACAGGGGGGCTAGAAACATGGGGGAGCCCTTCCCTGAATACAGCAGACATGCTGCATTCAGTGCTGCATTTAGTTTGCCATGCACCAGGGGAATGACAGGCCCTCTTTGAAAAAAAAGGGACATAGAAAGAAACACAAGAGGCAGGTGGCGGAGCTGGGGCAGCGCATTGCTAAAGACCCTCACCACAGTACTGCCCCAATACACCGAAAGCTTATTACACCCAAAGTTCACATGTGCATTAAGGAACAACAAAGATATGGATTTCTTCACTAAAATTATTTAATCTGTACAACAGTGCCATTAGGGCCATAACTTTACTTTAACATGCTACAATATGATGACCGGTTCTCTTTAACACCCACCATTCTGGCTGCTTTCCCTGCCCATAGAGAGAACATGGGAGTCCTAGTTATAGAAAAAAATAGCACAATCTCTATTGCACAAATAGTGAGACTTACGATTGTGCTCCTCACTGGCAGTGATAAGAGCCTGCAGCAGCCGCACACCTTCCTGCAGGACTAACAGCTCAGCCTGGCTTTGAGGTTTTCTGCTATCGGCATGGCTTAGGTGACGAACGACGCGAGGTGCCAAGTCACGAATGTACGGCGCAACAGCATCATGAGCAGGGTGTTGGAAAATGGACAAGATTAGCCGGTAGCATTTTAACTGTTCCTAAAAAGTAACAAGAATAAAGATGGCACCTGATATCACGTTGTCACTTTCAAGGTATAACACTATTGCAACAAATTAATTTTATATTAGGATCTTTTTTGTTTGAGTGTTAGTGTTGCCCATTGTTCCCCAGCTCGGTGTGGTTCTCTAGGATGCCCACATCTCCCTGCCCCACTCACGTTAGGATCCTTGCTGTCCGTGCTGTGATGGAACCTTTGTAGACAGGCGTTCTGCAGAGCCGGGTCACACATCACCTCTGGATTAGCAGACAGGAGGAATATTGTTACAGCAGTCAGCAGGGCAATTCTGTCCTTTTCTCCATCTTAAGTACAAACACATGTAATTATAAGAAGAGTCTGTAATATGAGGATATGGTTTGTCTCCATTAATAAAGCATACCTGAATCCCAGGAGTGAAGCATGGAGGACACAGAACTGTGTAACAGACTGGTCCATGAGGCTCTGGTCTTCTCTACACGAGACATTGGAGATGACACAATAGATTTTAGGGCTTGCAAAGCAGAGGTTACTGCTAGAGATAGTCGCCCACCAGGGTTTTTTTCAGCTGTGTGCTGCAGAACGCCCACCACGAGGTACAGCAGAGTGGGGAGGACGGACACACTGCCTGCCACAGGAGAAGGACACACACGATCAGAATCTCATAGTATCTCTCTCTATACTATAAAGAAGTGGACCCCATTCAACTAATCTTCATCTTCCTGCGCAGGTTAGAAAATCCAAAAGGCACTGTAGTCACTGTCAACTGGTCCACTATCTGGTGTCGTCATTGGCTCATAGGCAGCCAATCAGTGAGCGAGGTGATCCATCTACAGTGGCAGGGCCGCTGAGGTGATTGGCTGCTGAGATATTGACGCGATGTCAGCACTGCAGCCAATGCCGGGAGCAGAGGTGGACAGGGCAGTATAGTGCTGTTTGCTTTTTACACATAAAACTGTGCAGGGAAACAAAGATTTCTGAGACGAGGACAACCCCTTTATGGATCTGCAGCAAAGCCTGAACATAGTCAGACAGGGAGCAAAATCAGGAGAAATGTTCACTTATAGAAAGAAATCTGCAAGTAAATCACATCCCCTGCAGCTTTCCTTCAGCGTCTCTAAAGGCTGCAGAGTATTTGCAGTAGTCGGCAACCTGAAGGCATCATTAGTGTTAGTCTACTCCGTTCTGTCACATGCTCCAGGGGTATATACCAGAAATATGTGCTGTCCTGGGGGACTTGCTTAGATAAGCATCCAAGATCTGCGATTGTTCTCACTTACCTTCTGGAGAGCAGAGGCACGGGAGCTCAGCCAGAATACTCAGAGAAGCAGAAACCAGCACGCTGGAATCATGAGACAGGGATTGTTTTGTGGCATGTCTTCCAGTAACACTCCCTGAAAGGCGAGGACTGAGCTGGGGTAACTGTCTGATGAGGATGCAAAGGCACAACTCCAACGCTGCAAGTACGAGGGAGTGTCCCGTCACTAGGCCTCCAGTATCGTGTCCTTCTCCAAACTCTGGTAAGGTTTCCTTCTCCTCAGCACCATCGTCAACTACATAAAAAAAGAAAAAAATGGCACATCCCGGAAAAAAAAAAGATCCTTAACCACAGAATGTTGATGTTCTTGATGTTTTGCTTGACCCACATACTCTTTGTACAGTACACACAATACAGCAGATATATATTGGGAAAGTGTTAGTTAGAAATAGTTATGGTCACATTAGTAGCGGAAAACCTCTTTAAATGATACAAATAATAAAACATTGTCAATTAATGTTTGAATAATTGAAGTAAAACAATCTCTACTCCCAAGCAGGTTTCTTTTTCTCTCTAGGCCCCTTCAGATTTCATCCTGCTACAGCAGGAGATTTTTTTTTTTTTTAAGCCTACAATGGTTCCTTTATTGTGCAGGCAGTGACCCTTTAAACATTAGTTTTGAAACCGTGCCCTATTGTGCTGCCGTCCTGTACGGTTGATATCCCCGATCTTTAAAGGTACCGTCACACGTGGCAATATTGCTAGGCAATTTCACTGGCAATTTGCAGGTTGCTGTGAAATCATGAAGACATTGTTCTATTTTGTTGCTGTGTACAAATGGAACAACGTGTCCATGATTTCACTACAACCAGCAAATTGCCAGTGAAATTGCTAGCAAAATTGCCGCGTGTGACGGTACCTTAAAGGGTTGTTATAAAGTTCTATCCTCAGGAGCGCACTGCTCCCAGACCCCGGCTTTCTGCTTTGTCAGGGCTGCTGCACTCCTGAAGACTGACCGCTCGGACCAGTGGTATGGGTAACTCCGGGCCCTATCTGAGCTCTCGCCCGGGCTGAAAGCAGAAGCCTCTACGGGTTAGGAGGAATGCAGAGGGACTGAAGCTGTTAAGATCTAGCTATCCGGTCATGTTCAGAGTGGTGCATGCTCTGTAGAGGCAACTGGACGACCTGAGACTGAAAGGTGGCTGGCAACTTAGAGAACACACTGTACACTATCACATTAAAAATTCCTTTTTCAGCACAGAGAGGACTTTCAATAGAATGTAAATTGCACAGTTGTTATTACAAGCACTTTATGATTTTACCTATATAAAAACCTAAGAATCCATTTAAATGCTCACCTTCTATATAAAAACCCAAGACAACCCCTTTAAATGCTGACCTTCTATATAAAAACCCGAGACAACCCCTTTAAATGCTCATTTTCTATATAAAAACCCGAGACAACCCCTTTAAATGCTCACCTTCTGCACTCCTCCTCCTCTCCTGTACATGTTCTTGAGCTGCACTCAGGACTTGTTTACCAACTTCCAAAGCCAACAGCTGGATTTCTGAAGATTCTCGCATTAGTAGCAGTCGGTGCAATACGGAAATCAACTCAATAGCAAGAGCCTGAGAAATTTAAATATATGAGAATCCAATGAACGGGAGAACACGAACACACAAAAAGAACATCTTGTGAAAACCATTTTATGTAAAATCTCCATTATGCATCTCCATCAGCGAATAGTGTGCTTATATTGGTGTATTTGCTCCTGCACATTGGGTGGTATAGAGCATTACAGCTGGGTCTGTGAACGGCACACTCCAAACGTTATGGGGTTGCTTCAGCACCACGTACCATTCAATAGGAGGAGTGCTGCCCCCCACAGATGTACTATCCAGTGTGCAGGAGCGCTGCATCCAACAGAAGCGCTGCCCCCGACAGATTTACTATTTACCATGCAGGAGCATTGCCCCCAACAGATGTACTATTCATCATGCAGAAGCGATGCCCCCCAACAGATGTACTATTCATCATGTAGAAGCGATGCCCCCCAACAGATGTACTATTCACCGTGCAGGAGCGCTGCCCCCGACAGATGTACTATTCACTGTGCAGGATCGCTGCCCCCGACAGATGTACTATTCAGCATGAAGGAGCGCTGCCCCCAACAGATGTACTATTCCCCATGCAGGAACACTGCTCCCAACAGATGTACTATTCACCGTGTAGGAGTGTTGCTCCCGACAGATGTACTATTCACCGTGCAGGAACGCTGCTCCTGACAGATGTACTATTCACTGTGCAGGAGCATTGCCCCCCAACAGATGTACTATTCAGCGCGCAGGAGCGCTGCCCCCGACAGATGTACCATTCACTGTGCAGGAGCATTGCCCCCGACAGATGTACTATTCAGCGCGCAGGAGCGCTGCCCCCTACAGATGTACTATTCACTGTGCAGGAGCGTTGCCCCTGTCAGATCTACTATTCAGCATGAAGGAGCGCTGCCCCCCAGACAGATGTACTATTCAGCATGCAGGAGCGCTGTCGTCGGTAGATGTACTGTTCATCGTGCAGATGCGCTGCCCCACAGGCAGATGTACTATTCAGCATGCAGGCACGCTGTGTCCCCCCCCAGTGAATGTACTATTCAGCGTGCAAAAGAGCTGGTCCCCAGAAGATATACTATTTAGCGTGCAGAAGCACTGGCTACCGACTGCAGCGTACAGGCACACTGTACTATTCAGCATGAAGGAGCGCTGCCCCTGGCAGAAGGTCGGATTGTGTGGAAGGACAAACTCAAGAGAACTTTGGAGTTATAATTTTGTTTCATTAACTTCAACATTTGTGTAAGACCATGGTCTAATATAGTAAATAAAGACTGATGGAATCCAGCACCTGGACATGAAGTTTTATTTTATTTTATTTTTTAGCAAATAAAGAGCTCACAGAAGATAAATCACATGATTTAGCACAACCTAAGTTGACGCGTTTCGAAAGAGACGCTTTCTTACTTTCAAAACACGTCCACTTAGCTTGCACTAAATCATGTGATTTATCTTCTGTGAGCTCTTTATTTGCTAAAAAATAAAATAAAAACTTCATGTCCAAGAGCTGGATTCCATCAGTCTTTATTTACTACTAGCTGTGAGCCCGATGCAAATGCATCGGGATTCTAGAACGTGCATTAATTTGATTATAGTAGATAGCTATTTTTTATTTTATTATTTATTTTGTTTTGTTTTTTTACTATTTTTATTATTATTAAATTTATTTATTATTTGTTATTTTAAGTGAATTTATTTGTATTCAAATTATTTTATTTTATTTAAAAACCGCATCTGCGGGGCGGTTGCGGTAATCCCCATACAAAGTATAGGGGGACTTGCGGCAGGTGCGGCAAAACCGCACTTGCCGCACCTGCCGCAAGTCCCCCTATACTTTCTATGGGGATTACCGCAACCGCGCCGCAACTTGCACTTGCGGCGCGGTTGCGGTAATCCTTATGGGGATTACCGCTACCGCGCCGCAAGTGCTCGCACTCAGCCAGCAACTCGCAATGCGGCGCGGTTGCGGTAATCCTTATGGGGATTACCGCAACCGCGCCGCAAGTGCTCGCACTGAGCCAGCAACTCGCAATGCGGCGCGGTTGCGGTAATCCTTATGGGGATTACCGCAACCGCGCCGCAAGTGCTCGCACTGAGCCAGCGACTCGCTGCCGCACCTGCCGCAAGTCCCCCTATACTTTGTATGGGGATTACCGCAAGCGCGCCGCGGCTGAGGTAGCGACTCGCAATGGCCTCGCGGCCATTGCTCGCGCTACACAGCGACTCTCAATGGATCCCCATTGAAAGTATAGAGAGACTTGCAGCAGGTGCGGTGGCTGAGGTAGCGACTCGCAATGGCCTCGCGGCCATTGCTCGCGCTACACAGCGACTCTCAATGGATCCCCATTGAAAGTATAGAGAGACTTGCGGCAGGTGCGGTGGCTGAGGTAGCGACTCGCAATGGCCTCGAGGCCATTGCTCGCGCTACCTCAGCGGTACATCGCTAATTTTGTAGCCGAGCCTCTGGTTCTATTTTCGGCCAGCGACTCGCAATGGCCGCTTCGCGGCCATTGCTCGCGCGTGCTGACGTCACAGTGTGACATAGCCACGGTGTTTTCGGGGGCCGACACGAAAATGCCTACGCCAATTATATAGTAGATATTAACAAAATCATGGCAGGACTGGAACCTTGCTCCAGGAAGACGGGACAAAGGCACACATGGTGAGCTGGAGTTCAGGAATCATTAGTGGTCAAATAAACTTTAAACTTATAAAATGTTCTAAATGCTCAAATATCACAATTTATTATTGCAGTACAATGTTTTGTCTCTCAGAGGTTACAATAGCACACAGCAGTAACACCGGCTCATGTGTGGCTTCCACTAACCTCAATCTTAGCAGACTCCCCTCACTGTGGGATTACTGTACCTCCTGCATCGTTCACTAAAGTTAGGGTAACACTTACCTGATCAGCCCCTACATGCGCCCGAGGCCAGACACCTCCTAGTAATGCCTTCATAGCCCGCAGACAAGCAGCGATCCTCTCCATAGGGGCATCCACTGGGAGACAACACAGAAATTCTACACAAATTCCTATAGAAAGAATTAGAAGTCAAACAGGAGTGGTAATCAACGGCAGACAATACAAGTGAATGTAATCATCTCAAAAGCTGGATCAATCAATATCAAGGATAATAATAAATAGTTATTACAAATAAGAAATAGTGTATTCCTTATCTAGAAAAAAAGAGGTAACTTGCTGATGGCTAGGACTTTCAGCAATACTATGAGTGGGACTCTGTAGCCTCGTGTGGGATGGAGTGAATGTGCTTATGCCCCACTCATTCTATAATACTAGCTGTAGAGCCAGGCGTTGCCCAGGTGTAATGCCCATTTATGGTTGTAATGCTCATATATCATAGCCCCACCCCTTTGTAGATGTGTCCCTACACACTCCCACCCCTCCCAATAGCCACACCCCTTTCATAGCACCACCCCCATACATAGCCCCGGGGGGGGGCTAGGTGGAGTAGGCGGGGATATGTAGAGATGCAAGATAAGTGGGTGTGGCTATGAGGAGTGGGTGTGGCTTTATGAAGTGGGCGTGGCTATCTGGGGTGGGCACAGCTATATTGAGTGGGTGTGGCTATCTTGAGTGGGCAGGGCTTGCCACATACACACAGCTTTATATGAGTGAGGCTACATGGAGAGGGAGTGGCTATGTTCAGTGGGTGTGGGAGGTGCTTGCCACATACACACACACTCAGCTTTATATGAGTGTGGCTATGTGGAAAGGGTGTGGCTATCTGTAGTGGGCATGGCTTGCCACATACACATACATACACTAAGTTTTATATATTAGACTAGCTGTAGAACCCCGGTGTTGCCAGGTTAGAATAATAAAGGAGTAGTAATATAGGGGTGGGGCTAACTGGAGGGGGCAGAGTCATGTATGCCTCATCTATAAAAAAGGGGTAACTTGCTGATTGCTGTGATATTCAGCAATCCCAAGAGTGGGACTCCGCAGCCCTGTGTAGGATAGAACGTATGTGCTTATGCTCCACTCATTATTATATGATACTAGCTGTAGAACCACGGCATTGCCCGGGTAACAATAATAAAGGGGGCATGGCTAACTAGAGGAGGAGGAGCCATATTCATCCAGACAGCGAGGTTATGAAGGGGGCGTTGCCCAGGTTGCAATAATAAAGGGGCATATTAAAGGGTGTGGCTACCCAGAGGGGACAGAGCCATATTCATGCGGCGCATATCATCAAGAAGGTATAAATATCTACATTCAACATGTGCTACAACAGAGTAAAGGAGCAAACACAAACACCTGATTATCGCAAACCAAAAGGACAGAAGCAAAGGTAGAAGACAATCAGGACTTGGAAAAAGCTTCACCATGCTGTGGCTCAGCAGGGAACGAAACTGACCACGCAGCACAAGGTCACTGGATCAAATCCTGAGGTATGACACTTCAGAGGACGGAGATGGCCAGTGTAACACGTCATTGAAAAGATTCATCAATGAGAGACTTGCGGCCTAAGGTTACGAAAGGGCGTTTACCAGCTTACAATAATAAAAGGGCAGGGCTAACAAGAAAGGCGGAGCCATATGTACAGTATAAAGATCATTGTAAAGGGAGTGGGCCAACCAGAGGGGTGCAGCCATATGCATCCAGTGTGTTGTGAAAAGTGGGGCTATGAAGGGGCGGGGCCATGTGAGGACATACATAAACACTCACATACAGGCACTCAGCTTTACATATTAGATATTATATACATATAATTAAGATAGGGGCACCAGAGCAGCCGAGCACTGTATTTGGCCATTTCCCAGTCGCATTAATAATTAATGCCGAGGAGGCAGAGCCTGCGCACCTCTGTGCTCAGATAATCCAGGGTGCAGAGTGCAGATATTGGGATTGTCGGGTCCCAGTTTGACCCCCAGCTATCAGCAAGATATCACCATTCTTTCAGATAGATGGTAACTTATATATGTGAATAACCCTTAAATTACCAACCACCTTTATCTATATTGGAAAAGTAAAATCTCTAAGCCTCTGGGAGGCGACTAGCTGTAGTGATCTCTCCCATACTCAACACAGTGAAGGACTCTCAATCTTCATTTCTTTTTTTAGCAAACAAAAACAAGCAGCATTGAGAACATTATCAGCAACAGTCATCAGTGTAGATGTGAATCCAGCACTGGAGTGAGGTGAAAGACTTGTTAGACAGCTTAGTACAATCTTCTTCTGCCTCCTTGTGCTCCGCACTCCATCTCCCCATCCCTTAAGGCCCAGTTACACACATAGATAATTGTGCAAAGATTGTTCACAGATCTCTGGTTGCAGTGAAATCATGGACACATTGTTCCATTGCCGTGTACAAATGTAACAATGTGTCCATGATTTCACTGTAACCAGAGATCTGCCAACAATCTCTGCACAATTATCTGTGTGTAACAGGGCCTTTACTCAGAGGATAAGGATTTGTTGCACATCACACCAGTGAGATGGCCATCCATATTGTCTAACTGCAGATTATTAGTATATTAGCCATATACCTAGAATTAAGTGAAATCTCTCCAAGTTTAGATCTTCTGGAGACTTGACCAGAGTCTTGTTGCTGCACTCCTGTCCCATAGTAGTCGGAGTAACAGGACGGGAAAGACGGCTGCCAGCGTCATCAGGTTCTGCAGGTAGGAAACCAGTGTTGCTGAGCCACAGAGAGGTAGCATGAAGAATAGTAGCCCAGGAGGTAAAGTAGTGTGGCCTGGCTGCATCACTGGTTTCAGAAGTGTAGAATACTCCACCTGAAAAAGGATTAATAGAAGAGTGATAAAAAAAACAAAAACAAACAAAAAAAAAAAAACAGCATGGGGTCCCCCATATTTTGATACTCAGCCAATATAAAGTGCACACCTGGCGGCTGCAGGTCACATAGAGAACCCACACCATTTTTTCCAATTATCTATTTTTACATCAGTGTTAGTGTGTACGACAACCAATCACAGACGCTGACACAGAGGGTGTCTGACTGCAGCCATTCATAGAGGGTGGGCGGGAGGGGAGCAGTGAATATATATGAGGCTTAATGAGCGGACCCAGAAGCAAGTGTGAGTGGCACAGAAGCACTGTAAGAATAATTCAACTAGTTAATCACCATTTTGCTTCCTTTTGGAGCTTCCCTAGCCACCATTTTATAGCTTATATTAAGGTCCCCACAGGCTTTTACGGGGGTTCGGGCTCAAGCCCATTCCGGAACCAGACTTTTTTTTTCTTTTTAAAGTCTGGCCAGATCCATCGAACATTGCTATTCTAGCAGAATGGAAAAAGATACATGTTGCAATAATGTCTCCAACCTGTTAATTCCAGACCTAGAAGACGTGGTGATGTCCTTGAATATCTACAAGGTCATAGAAAATAGTAAATGCAGTAGTAGCACTTCTGACATCAGGGACTTTGAGGGTAGTGTTTCTTCCAAGTCACAGACAGGATTGGGGATGGGACCCAATAGAAAAGTCCAATGTGTCAGCTCCCTGTTCGATAGTAGTCTATAAGTTGTGAATAAATGTATCTAATAATGGATTACTATATTTAGGTTTCCATTGCTCTTTTTAATAGAAAGTACATGAGCAATATTAGGGGCTGTCCACTACTGGACATCCTATTCTTAACAGGTTGGCTGTGCAGCACAAGATATGAGAAATCCAGTTTATTACCTCCAGAACGGATGCTACTCCTATATCTCCACAGTCTCACCCGGCAGACTCTTGACATAAGCAATGTTATGTGACCGCTGCTGATAAGCCGGAGCCATCACTTTTCCATCACAGTTGTCACAGTGTGTGTATGTGGGAGGAACAAAGTGAAGATTGGATGAATGAAACCCGCCATGGAGATTGGAGGACAGCGTCTGGATTTTATGATGTGAAGTGGAACAATTAAGAAGAATTATCCAGCAAAGGACAACTCTTAGTTTAATTGTAGTAAGGATAACAAAGGTTAGTTTTAAGAAATAAATGCTATGACTATAAAATGTTCACATAGTCAATAATGTAAAGTAAAGGACTGCAGGCTACATTTACCGGCTGAAGGAAGCCGATGGGCACACTCCGGGGGAAGGGTGAGGAGTGCATGATCTTGTAAGGCAGACAACCACAACTTGCTTAGAGTGGGGATATCAGCTTGTACCAAGGAAAGGAGGTCGTCCTCAGGGCTAGAGCCAGAGCCTTCTTCACACCCTGGTCTTTCCACAGCTGCGATATAAACCTATAAAGGATATTTGAAATTTGTAAGTCTGAAACCATGAAGGATAATTACTGATTGAGTCATACAGGGCTGATGGGATCAGTCATTGGGGTCAGTTAGGATGTGGTTTAAATGGAGAGTCAGCACAGAATGGCAGCTCAAACCAAGCGCTCGATGCATCATGGTGGGGCCAAACATTTAGGTGAAGCATCCCACCTCCTGTTTTCTGACTATCTCATCCCATTCATTGATTGACAGCTCTATTTTTATAGATCCAGAGAAGGGCAAAGATACATGGAAAAGAAGCAAGTGGGTAGGTGCACTTAAAGAGGTGGTCTGAAGGCTGGAGAAACTTCAAACCATTTATTGCTCCAATCTAAGCTAATTTCTAATATAGCTGTATTCAAAATTCCCTACCCTACCCTTCCATGACTACACTATCTAATTACAATACCGTATATACTCGTGTATAAGCCGAGTTTTTCAGCCCAAAATTTGGGCTGAAAAGTCCCCCCCTCGGCTTATACACGGGTCTATACGGTAGACCCGTGTGGTGGGGGCTGTGGAGGCTGGAGGAGGCGGGGGGGGGGGCTGCTGTATGAGCGGCCCCGTCACGTGGGGCCGCTCATTATATATGCACTGCTTCCCCCTGTCAATCAGCGCAGGGGAAGCAGTGCATATGGCCCCCCCAAAAGCTGACACTGTCCCCCCTTGTAAGGGCCCCCCCCCGGTGCTTATACATTACCCTCCCGGTGTTCTGATCGGCGCCGCTCCTCGGTGCTGCGTCGCCGTCTTCATCCTCCCATCCGCGCTCGCTGCATCCATCCGGGTTCTCCGGCGGTCGCAGCGATATGACGTCATCGCGCGACCGCTGGAGAACCCGGATGCAGCCAGCGCGGAGGATGAAGACGGCGACGCAGCACCGAGGAGCGGCGCCGATCAGAACACCGGGATGGTAATGTATAAGTAGCGGAGAGGGGAGGCCTTACAAGGGGGACAGTGCCAGCTTTTGGGGGCTGTTGGTACCCCCAGGGGGCTGCTGGGTACCCCTGGGGGCTGATGGTACCCCCAGGGGGCTGATGGTACCCCCAGGGGGCTGTTGGTACCCCCTGGGGGCTGTTGGTACCCCCTGGGGGCTGCTGGGTACCCCCAGGGGGCTGCTGGGTACCCCCAGGGGCTGTTGGTCCCCCCAGGGGGCTGTTGGTACCCCCTGGGGGCTGTTGGTACCCCCTGGGGGCTGTTGGTACCGCCCTGGGGGCTGCTGGTACCCCCTGGGGGCTGTTGGTACCCCCTGGGGGCTGTTGGTACCCCCTGGGGGCTGTTGGTACCCCCAGGGGGCTGCTGGTACCCCCAGGGGGCTGCTGGGTAACCCCCTGGGGCTGCTATATGTACTCCTGGGGGCCTGCTGTATACCACTGGGGCTGCTGTATATTACCACTGGGGCTGCTGGGGCTCCTGTATACTACCACTGGGGCTGCTGGGGCTCCTGTATACTACCACTGGGGCTGCTGTATACTACCACTGGGGCTGCTGGGGCTCCTGTATACTACCACTGGGGCTGCTGGGGCTCCTGTATACTACCACTGGGGCTGCTGGGGCTCCTGTATACTACCACTGGGGCTGCTGGGGCTCCTGTATACTACCACTGGGGCTGCTGGGGCTCCTGTATACTACCACTGGGGCTGCTGTATACTACCACTGGGGCTGCTGGGGAATCTGTATACTACCACTGGGGCTCCTGTATACTACCACTGGGGCTGCTGGGAATCTGTATACTACCACTGGGGCTGCTGGGGAATCTGTATACTACCACTGGGGCTGCTGTATACTACCACTGGGGGGCCTGTATACCACACTGCTGGGGGCTGTATAACTGTGCTGGGGTCCACCCTCGGCTTATACACGAGTCAATAGGTTTTTCCAGATTTTTGGGGCAAAAGTAGGGGGGTCGGCTTATACACGGGTCGGCTTATACACGAGTATATACGGTAGATTTTTCCTCCCTATTTTCTGTCTGATGTTGCATTGTTTGAGAATCCCAGTGCATGCTGGGAGACGGAAACAAAGTGTCATCAGGGGACTGATCTAATGGTCTGAGCCGATAATAGAGCGGATGTTGTCACTGTGCAGATCACATAATGACAGTGAGCAGGGAGGGACACAGCTGCCTCTGAAACCAGTGTCACTGATTATGCTTTGTTTCAGGGAGGGGGCAGAGTCTGCGGCAGTGACCTCAACCTCTACCCCCTGATGATGCTTTGTTTCAGGGAGGGGGCAGAGTCTGCGGCAGTGACCTCAACCTCTACCCCCTGATGATGCTTTGTTTCAGGGAAGGGGCAGAGTCTGTGGCAGTGACCTCAGCCTCCACCCCCTGATGATGCTTTGTTTCAGGGAAGGGGCAGAGTCTGTGGCAGTGACCTCAGCCTCTATCCCCTGATGATGCTTTGTTTCAGGGAAGGGGCAGAGTCTGTGGCAGTGACCTCAGCCTCCACCCCCTGATGATGCTTTGTTTCAGGGAAGGGGCAGAGTCTGTGGCAGTGACCTCAGCCTCCACCCCCTGATGATGCTTTGTTTGAATATTCCAGCATGCACTGGGATTCTCAAAAAAAGTGTCACCAGACAGGAACTAGGGAGAAAAAAAATCAATACTAGTTACATAGTGTAGAGAGGGAAGGTTAGGGAATTTTTAATATACCCATGATAGAAATTGATTTAGATTGGGGCTAGATGTAGATAGGGACATAGATTGAAAAATCATCAGCCTTCCGACCAACCCTTTATATGTTTGGTCACACCATGATGCACCAAGCAGCTAACCTTGAACAAGTCACTCTACACTGACAGTCCCTTTTAAGATGGATCAATACAGATCCATTTGTAAAAAGGCTCTTGTGTTTATGTATGTGCCAGCACTATGTGATTTGTCCACAAATTTTCACCTTGCATGTCAGATATTGAAAAACAAGGTGGCAAGGCTAGCCTTCATAATTGCTGGTAAGCTACATGATAGGCATAATCTGTCTCTACTAGCGAAACAACAGCAATAGTTCAAGTTTAATTTCACTTATTCTCCAAAATACTCATCCTCTTGATCATTTCTGAGCATAGAGGAAAGATGGCTGTCGTCTACCTCTGCCCAAGCCTTCAGTACGGCCAAAGACTCCATGGTGGTTGTGCTTTCACTATAGACACTTGTGGTCTCTTTCATCATTTGCACTCTGCTCAGAGAAGAGAGGAGCAGCTGCTGAACTCTGTGCAAGTCTGATGGCTCCTTCACTACTCCGCTGGCCAACCATGCACTGCAGACCTGTAAGAGGAGGAACACATACATTTTTTGTTACTTATATAGACATTTTTACTTAGACTAGTCCTGTTAAACTATCACATTCCAGCTAGTTCTACAGGTGGACAAAGACATTTTTAAGGTCATTAAAGGGGCTGTCACATTTTCTATCATCAGGAGCGTGCCACTCCCCTACCTCCTGCCTTCCTACATGAAGGGGAAAGTGCGCTCTGAAGATTGAAAGTTCAGAACAGTTTCATGGCTGTGCCACTAGCCCATGTTTTACACTCTTCATACTGTAAGAGCAGCCAGTTTTGCTTCATAGGAGGAGCACACAGGACCTGAAGCTGGCCGGCAACTGGATCAGCTTCAGAGCAGCACTTACAAGGTCTACTGGAAAGAACTCATAAGTTCTTGTAAGTAACTTGCTCCCCACCAAGGAGAATGGCCACCTGTGATAGACTGAATAGGTGCCAGAGAACAAAGGTAATGAGCAGCACGCAATAAAAATTAACATTTTTAATACATTGCAAAGTTAAATCCACCCCAACACAACACAACACATGAAGGCCAGTCAACATAATGAGAAAACAGGTACTGTTGTGCATTTTTCATTATAATGTTGCCTGTTCATTACTAAATACCTGGAAAATGACAACAGCATGAGCAAGAACAGATTTAGTGTTGAAAATTACTCTAGGGTTTGATTATCCAAGGACCAGTCTAAGGACAAGTCCCCACTGCAGTTTACATTCTCAACAGATGAAGTGAGACTCTAGGATGGGAAGAAGTGACACAGAATAGAGATTCACTAATTACCTGGCAAGCCCTAGCGGTCACATCAGGATGGGTATCCGAGTTGAAGGCCGGTCTTACTGCAGCTACTACCTGTCAACAGAAGGCAAAAAATCATAATACAAAATATTAGTATATTGTTATATTTGCTAATGAGAATGTTCACTGCCTGTAAGAGCTGAAACCTGAACTCACATTGGCTTGGTATTGCTCTAGTATAAGATGACCAGGAAATTCAGGCTCCGGTACAGAGGAAAATCGTTGTATAACGAGGAGCAGTGCCTGGAGTCCGACAAGGCGGAGTTGCTCGCTGTGATCTGTGGCGGCCATGAATGACATGCGAACCAGATCTTGTAGATGTAAAACCAGGAAATCTCCTAAGAAATAACAAGTGTAAATTATGAATTTGTCAATAAGCATTCCTCAACTCTTTTTGCTGAATTTACAATATTCACATTCCAATAAAAAGGAGATTGTTGTGTACTCACCGTAAAATCCTTTTCTCTTAGCCTCTAATTGGAAGACACAGGACCATGGGTGTTATGCTGCTGTCCACTAGGAAGAGACACTAAGCAGAATCTGCAAAATAGTTACAGTGGCTCCTCCTCTGCAGTATACACCCCTGGAGCAGGCACTGCCTCACCAGTTTTGTGCTTAAAGCAGGAGAATAAAGTAAAGTCAACAAGACAACAAAGCCTGTAAGAAGGCAACAATGTAAGAGCTCAAGAGCAACATGACAAACCAAGAAAGGCCCGAAATCGGGCAACAGGGTGGGTGCTATGTCCCCTAATTAGAGGCTAAGAGAAAAGGATTTTACGGTGAGTACACAAAAATCTCGTATAAATGAGCAGTGCCAGAGACCAAATCTTCTTTTCTTTCTCCTTTATTTAAGCATATTAAAATATGGTAGACAGGACTGAACGCTGGATGTGTTTCGGGGAAGCAACCCCTTAGTCCTCAGCATGCCGAGGACTAAGGGTTGCTTCCCGAAACGCGTCAGCGTTCAGTCCTGTCTACCAGCGTCAGTTCAGTCCTGTCTACCATATTTTAATATGCTTAAATAAAGGAGAAAGAAAAGAAGAATTGGTCTCTGGCACTGCTCATTTATACATTATTGTCAGAATGGATGCCAGCCATTCAGCCAGCTGACCGGGATCCTAAGAGTGAGTGAACCACTCCTCTTCCTTCCCTCAACGTGACACAAAAATCTCCTTTTCTCCTTCGCCTCATTGGGGGACAATGCACCGTGGGATGTCCCAAAGCAGTCCCTGGGTGGGAAATAACAATGGAACGAAATAGGAAATTTACAGAAAAAATCAGGCCCCTACAGGTGGACTACCGCCGCCTGGAGGATGCACCTACCCAGACTCGCATCTGCCGAGGACTGGGTGTGAACACTGTAGTGTTTAGTAAACTTGTGTAAGCTGGACCAGGTGGCCGCCCTACACACTTGTTGTGCTTATGCCTGATGCCGAATAGCCCAGGAAGCCCCCACAGCCCTGGTAGAATGTGCTCTGATACCAGCCATAAGAGGCAAATTTTTTATGCTGTAGGCATCCTGAATAGTGGATTTGATCCATCTAGCCAGGGTTGCCTTAGAAGCTGGTGTGCCCTTGTGTCTGACTACCAGAAGGAGGAAAAGGGAATCAGACTTCCGAAAAGGCGCTGTTCTGGACACATATATACAAAGTGCCCTGACAAGATCCAGCGTATGCAGAGCCTTCTCGACCCAATGAGCCGGAGTCGGACAAAGTGACGGCAAGACAATTTCCTCATTAAGGTGGAAAGAAGGCACCACCTTCGGCAGAAAAGACGGGACCGGACAGAGTACAACCTTATCCTGGTGGAACACGAGGAAGGGCAGTCTACAGGAAGGTGCTGCCAGTTCTGACACTCGGCGGAGAAGTGATTGCCACCAGAAAAACCACTTTCTGGGTGAGAAGGCGAAGGGGAATCTCCCTTAGGGGCTCAAAAAGCGGTTCTTGTAGTGCAGTGAGAACGAGGTTGAGGTCCCATGTGTCCAGTGGTCTTTTATAAGGAGGAACTAGTCAAGACTCCCTGAAGAAAAGTCTTTACTTGCGGTTTAGTTGCAAGATGTCGTTGGAACAGAACTGTAAGGGCTGAAGTTTGGCCCTTAAGAGAACCTAAAGACAGGCCTGTCTCCAGGACTGACTAGCGGAAACCGAGGACCTTTGGTAGTGAATGGGGCCATGGCGATTGACCTCGAGAGGTGTACCAGGCGAAAAAGACCTTCCAGGTTCGATAATAAATCCTAGCCGAGGCAGGTTTCCGTGCTCTAATCATGGTTCCTATGATGTCCTGGGAAAAACCCGCTTGCGTCAGAACCCAAGTTTCAAAAGCTATGCTGTCAAATTCAGGGCCCCTGAATTCTGATGGTAAAAAGGCCCCTGAGAGAGGAGGTCTGGTTGATCTGGGAGGCACCAAGGAACGTCTGCTGCGAGCTGGATGAGGTCGGCGTACCATGCACGTTAGGGCCAGTCTGGGGCTATGAGGATGATTGGAACACCCTCCTGCTTGATCTTCCTCACCACGCTGGGGATTAGTGGTAGAGGAGTTGAAATTGGGTCCAATCCTGAATTAGGGCTTCTGCACCTAGAGACTGTGGGTCGTGGGACCTGGCCATGAAGTTGTGAACCTTGGCATTGAGACGTGATGCCATGAGGTCCACATCTGGGGTCCCCCAGCGATGGCAAATTTGCTGAAAGACGTCGAGATGCAGAGACCGCTCTCCTGAATCCATTCTTTTGCGACTGAGGAAGTCTGCTTCCCAATTGTCCACACCCGGTATGTGTACTGCCGACAGTACCAATCCCGATGATTACACCCAGTGGAGAATGTGGTGAACTTCGCTCATCGCCTGGGGACTGCGGGTGCCGCCCTGGTGATTAACATATGCCACTACTGTGGCATTGTCCGACTGCATCCTGACGTCCTATCCTGCCAGGAGGTGTTTGAAGGCTTTCAGTACCAGGGAAATAGCTTGAATCTCCAGTAAGGTACCGTCACACGGGGAGATATCGCCGGCGATGTTGCCGGCAACTGAGGGGCGTGGTCAGGTTGCGGCGACATCGCCGGCGAGTTGCCTCGTGTGACAGGGCGATAATCAGGCGATGAATCGCCTGAGTCACATCGCCAGGTTTCCCAACAATGTTCGGAAACCTGGCGATGTTGCTCAGGCGATTCTGCCTGATCGCCCTGTATAACGCGGCAACCCGCAATGTTGTGGGCGATTCCGCCTATCTACAACATTGCGAGTGATCGCTTGCTGGGTTGCTGGGCAACCCAGGAGCGATAGCCGCGGCAACTAGCCGGCGACATCGCCGGTAAGTTGCTCAGTGTGACATCTCACCGGCGATGTTGTCAAGGATGCGCACTCCCGCGATCCCCGGCAATATCGCCGGAGATATGTCCATGTGTGACGGTACCTGTAGGTGATGGGCATGGTCGATTCCGATAGGGTCCATTTGCCTTGTGCCCTGTGGTGTCGGTACACCACACCCCATCTGGTCAAGCTTGCGGCGGTGGTTAGGACTTTCCAATGGGCTTGGAAGGAAGGATTTCCCTCGAGTGAGGGAGACCAGACTGAGCCACCAATGGAGGGAGTGTTTGGTTCGATGTTGATAGTCGAAACCTCCTGTCGAGTGAAAAGGGGCTCTTGTCCCAGGACTTTAGTATGGCAAGCTGGAGAGGCCTGAGGTAAATTTGAGCAAACGGAACTGCTTCTATTGCGGCAACCATCCTGCCTAGGACTTTCATGGCAAACCAGAAGGACCAGACCTCTGGAGGTGTTGAATTGCATTCCCAGAAAAATCAGAGACTGAGTTGAGAATGGCGAAGACTTCTGGAGGTTGACCAGCCAGCCCAGTCGACGCAGTGTGTCTACAGTGATGAAGACGCTGTGTTCGCAATCTCTTAAAGTTGGAGCTTTGAGGAGTAAATCATCTAAGTACAGGAGAATGACTTCTCCTCTTGAGTGGAGAATGGTCATGACAGCCGCTATGACCTTGGTGAACACTCGGAGTTGTGGCAAGCCCAAACGGAAGAGCCACAAATTGGTAATGATCTTGGTCAATTGCAAATCGAAGAAACTTTTGAGGAGTAGATGAAATTGGGATATGCAGGTACGCATCCTGTATATCTATGGACGTGAGATATTCTTCTTATTCCATGGATGCTATTATGGAGCGAAGAGACTCCATGCGGAAATGTCGGAACATTTGTTCAGTTGTTTTAAGTTTAGAATGGGTCTTACCACACACCCCCTTTTTGGGGACCACAAACAGGTTTGAGTAGAACCTGTGGAAGCACTCGGCCTGTGGTACTGGCACGTCAACACCTGATTTTAGGAGTGAATCGACTGCCTGGAAGAAGGCCTGAGCTTTGGATAGTGGATTTGGAGGGACAAATAGGAATAATCGGTTGGGCGGTAGGGACATGAGCTCCATCTTGTAACCGGAAGACACCAGTTCTCTTACCCACTTGTCTTGTATAATAGGCAGCCAGACATGCTGAAAGTGTAGAAGTCGGCCACCTACTAGTGGGGCATCTTCCGGAAGAAGGGAGTCATGAAGAGGAAAACTTATGGGACCTTGATCCCTTAGGCTTAGATTGGCGAGTTTGGGACCGCCAGTTCGTGTTCGACTTATGGGATGTCTGTGATCGCTCCGTGCGTGGCGAGCGATTGCCAGTCTGCATTGGCCTTGACGCCGACCAACCGATCGAATTCTGAAAGGATGGGAACCGTGTTTGTTGACGGCGGTTGAAGGGCTGTTTTGTTTTCCGCTGGGGGAGAGAAGTGCTTTTGCCTCCTGTAGCATCCAAAATGAATTTATCTAATTTCTCTCCAAATAGGCAACCGCTGGGTATGGAAGACTTGTGAGAGACTTCTTAGAGGCTGCATCTGCCTTTCACTCTCGTAACCAGAGGGCACGTCTAATAGTAATGGCATTTGATGCAGCTAGTTCTGCGCAATTTGCAGTGTCCAGGGCTGCATGCAGTAAATAGTTTGCAGTGACCGAAATTTGTGCTGCTTGATCTGACAGAACAGGGTCAGCGTCTGTAGATCTTAAGGCTGTGTGTAGGTTGCCGGCCCAGGTCATGATGGCCTTAGCTGCCCAAACCGATGCAAATGTTGGAGCTAAAGAGGACCCTGAGGCTTCAAGGACTGATGGAGCCATTTGTTCTACCTGGCGGTCCATTGCGTCCTTAATTGAGGAACTATCTGGTAAGGACAGAAGCGTCCGTGCCACCAGCCTGGAAACCAGGGGGGTCCACTTGAGGTGGATCCGCCCAGTCCTGGGTCACTGCTGGCAAAAAGAGGTAACGCGCTTCAAGTATTTTGCAGTTGCCAAATTTTTTCTCTGGGTGCGAATGATGTTTTTGGAGGATCTCCTGAAATTCAGGGTGATCCGCAAAATATTTGTGTGACTTTTTTGCTCATTTGTAGGAAACCTTGTGTTCCGGAGTACCACTAGGTGGGTCTGAGACGTTCAATACCTGATTAATGGAGGATATTAAGTCCTCAACCAGAGCCACAGTATCTGGTGGGTCTAAGTCTAAGGACGCGTCCAGGTCTAAATCTGAACTGGGATCAAAATGGCCTACACAGTCCTGAGAGTCGTAGTGACTTTCCTGGGTCGAGGACGCCCTAGAACTGTGAAAGGACGCCGGAGAGGGGGATCTCTGTGCCCTTTTGCGCCCTGTGGAGGTAGATAGGACTGGATCGATACACTATCCGGGGACCGAGGTGTCTCCCTGAGTGGGTTGTGAAGGCTGGGCAGTGGTGAAGGGGGATGAGTGACTCTGCAGAGCCTGGAGTAGTGTCGAAGACAACTCTTTTATAGATTGAGAAATAGAGTGTGACATAATGATAGCCCATTCTGGAACAGTGTTAGGCGCGCTGGTAGTTGCCAGAGCTATGGTGAGTTCTGGTACATTATCCTGAATGCAGTCCTGGCAGTGTGGGGACATGCATCCACTAGGCAGAGGAGTTCTGCAAACTGTGCAGGCGGCATAATACGAGGTAAATTCCCTGGTGGTCCTGTTGCTCTTTGAGCCAGACATGGTAATAAAATACTGCTGTGGCTAAAGAGCGCCTGCACCAAGTAAAAAAACTGACAGAGAGGAGTCCACAGCAGTGATCAAATCTCTGCTGCCGTCTTACCACCTTGTGTTGCACCCTAGTTGCAGCCCAATGGTCCTGTGCCCCGTGGAGACCGGTAATCAGCTGTAGAATCGATTATGCTGCTGGAGCGGTGATCTCCTCACTTCATCGTATTGGCCGCAGCTGTGAGTGAGGAAAGAGGAAGGAGGGGGTGGTGCGGCAGAAAAAGGCGCAATTGCGGCTCTCGCGATGAGCGAGAAGCTCCAGACAGGGCCGGTCCACCCCCTGCCATCACGCTGCTTGTGGTCATCAGCGTCATCCAGGGGGCGGGTCGTGGGCGTGTTGTAGGAGGTTGCTAAACGTTAGGCCTGAGCTGGGACCTTGCTTAGCGGATGGTGCCCGGGAATGGCGGCGGGCGGCGCAGTAGTCCAGACTGGGACCGGAAAGATAGTGAAATCGCCGGATGCCAGGGGGTTGGACCCAAAGTATAGTCCCCTCTAGTCACCGGGTGATCAGGAGAACACAGAATAAACCGAGTCTCCTGACCCCCTGCAGCCATGGAGCTGGGGTATTGTGGCTGGTACAGTCTGTGGTGCCTTAGCCTGTAACAGTGGTGCAGCAGATGCATGCATTGTGGCTGCTGCAGCCTGTACCTTGTGGTGCCTCAACCCAAGTCCTTTAGGGAGGATGCATAATCTTGATAGAGGAATGCTGTAGAGTCTCCATAACCACTGGTCCTTTGGTGGGGAGTTGAGGAAGGAGTATGGTATACAGGGGATATCTCAACTTCAACCCAGCATCCCAACAGTGGGGTGCTGAAGAAAAGGGCGTCATATGTATGGATATCTCTACTTCTACCCAGCGCCCCCAACAGTGGGGGGCCAAGGAAGGAGCATGACGGGGGTCTCTTCTGACCCACTTTTCTTCTAAGAAAAAATGTAAAAAATTAAATTAAAAATTAAAAGAGGAAAAATAATTGAGTGTGCCTCCTAATGACACTAAGCAAAAACTGGTGAGGCAGTGCCTGCTCCAGGGGTGTATACTGCAGAGAAGGAGCCACTTAACTTTTTTGCAGATTTTGCTTAGTGTTGCCTCCTAGTGGACAGCAGCATAACACCCACGGTCCTGTGTCCCCCAATGAGGTGAAGGAGAAAACTATTATATAAACAGTTGTGTCCAAATTTGTCACCAGCACTACGGTAGTTTTACATTCAGCTCATCATATACCACTTTTCAGCTATGTACAACCTCATGTGCAGAAGAGCCATGTCACGGTTATCAGCAGTGCTAAAAAGATGTCATTAATGGATCTGAACTGATCCCTCAATTACATAATGTTGTTTTTCTATTTGCAGCCTGGATGAAGTATTTAAACAGGAAAAAGGGAAAGAGGCGCACCACACATCAAAGAGTTAATAACACGGAGGGGTGCTCACCATGCCATGGAGAAAGCTGTATGCGAAAAAGGGAGACAAGTCATAGAAAAAACACATTAAAAACATACAAGTGCATGGGGAGAACTCATGGAGACTATACCAAAAGATCTAGGACTCAAGGTTTGACTGAAATGTTACAGTATAAGTGGGCTCAAGGTAACAGATACAGTGAAATTACCGACCCTAGAGATCACAACAGAATCCACTGGTTACACAAAAGTAAATTGGTCGCTGTTTACCTAGGGTCAGGGGGTGCAATCAAAAGATATGTAGTAGTTATGAGATCAATGACCACGAGAGCCATCCTCTAAGATGAATATACATAACCCGGTACCTTAAAGGGAACCTGGCCCCTAAAATTAAGCCCCCAGACCATTTATACCTTTCCCTGCACCTACAGGAATACATTTTAGGCATTCCTTTGTGTAAAAAAAGGGCATTTGTAAAGGATCTAAAAGTGCTTTTATTACCTTGCTTTCTGCGGCTTCTCAGTGCATGAGAATTCGCACAGGACGTTCCCTGTGGCTTCTCAGCGCCACATGTAGATCAATTATTCACGCCCAGATGGGCGTGCTGAGGCAGTGTGAGCTCCCTCACCCCCCCTCCATGGGCGGTATAGCCTGTATGACGCAAATCGCGTCATATCCATATCATAGGACTTCGCACTGCGCATGCGCGAGTTTGCTCTACGGCAGCTAGTCTGGGATTAGCTGCTGTAGAGCAAATGCGCGCATGTGCAATGCGCAGCGCGAAGTCCTATGACATGGATATGATGCGATTTGCGTCATACAGGCTATACCGCCCATGGAGGGGGGCGAGAGCTCACACTGCCTTGGTACGCCCATCTGGGTGTGAATAATTGATCTGCATGCGGCGCTGAGAAGCCACAGGGAACGCCCTGTGTGGCTTCTCAAGCACTGAAAAACCGCAGGAAGAAAGGTAATAAAAGCACTTTTAGATACTTTACAAATACCCTTTTTTTTTTTTTTTACACAAAGGGATGCCTGCAATCCATTCCTGGAGGTGCAGGGACAGGTATAAATGGTCTGGGGGCTGATTTTTAGGGGTTTTTATTGCTCCCTGTTGAAGCCTCAGGTTACACATTTATGATGCCTTTGGCACCTAGTTATGCATATTTATTCTAGACGGCTGCTCTTGTGTTTATTAATCAATGCTACATGCCTGTTACATTTTGGGACATAAAACCATATTGTGTCCTGGTATACACTTGATTCAGCTAATGCTACTGTCTATAGTATTGACCTACACTATATTTGTATATTGCTCCCTATTGGTGTTCAAGTGTACACATTTATGAAACTTAAGGTTATGCATATTCATCTTAGAAGGCTGCTCTCGTGATAATTGATCTCATACCTATTACATATCTTTTGATTGCACCCGCCTGACCTAGGTAAACAGCAACCAAATTACTTTTGTGTTTGGTATACTCTTCATGAGTTCTCACCTGTATGTTTTTAATGTGCTTTTTTGTATTTGTGCACAATAAAGTTATACTGTTATCATTATATACACTGATATGTGGTGCTGCTCCTTTTTCTATGCCTTGTCTTCCCTTTTCACATGATGTATTCAAACTGGTCTCTCTACCCTATTGGGCAATGTAGTTAGTTTGGCAACTATAAAGCTCCTGAAAAGTTCGCTTTAAAGTAAAGACAAAAGAGAACAGGGGTCTCTAGTATAGCATGACTGTCAAGGAAAAATGGGTTAGACAAAACATTATGCAAAGGAATAACATGTACTTTGAATATGTGAAAAAAACAAAAACCTTCGCGCCACTTACTATCCGGTTCTTTGTGCTTCATCTCCTGTGCCTCCGCCATATTAAAGTGGGCTCCCCCTTCCCCGACACACTGTGACACCAGCATATTAACACAATTCATTGAAAACACTCTTGTGTGCCACCGTGGACTGACTGACAGCGTGGAGGACTCCTCCTGCCGGGATGTGAGGACGGAGTCAGAGCAGGATTGCTCACCATCTTCTTCTTGGGTGGCATCCACCGAAGCCACTGCTGCAAAATCTATGGGGATGACGAGCTTTATATTAATGCCATAAAGGAATTGTTACATGTGTAATCCCCCAATTACAATCACTGACTTTCACCTGCAGATGCCGAGAGAATGTCTTTGTGCAGTCGCAGCCAGAAGGAAAGGCGGCCGAGTCCTGTACAGCTCTGCATGTGGAGGAGGGTTTCTTTCACATCTTGACACAGTTGTGGGTCACTCTCTCTATCCAAAAGACTTAGCAAAACCCCTTCTAGACCAAGTTCTCGAATGTTCACATCTGCCAAAATGTAAAAATATATTATATATATACATACACATATATACAGTGATGCCTTGGTTTTCTTCGATAATCCGTCTGAAAACTATCGACGAAAACCAAGGCAACGATTTCCATAGGAAGCAATGTTAAATCAATTAATTGGTGCAAGACACTGCAAAAGACCTACAGAAAAAAAAACACATTTTATAGTGAATAAAGATATCATATCAGAATCACATTTTTATTGCAAAATTAGCAGCGACATATAGACAAAAAACAATGTAAACCGAGGCATCAACGAAAACTGAGACACATTTTTCATTGAAAAAAATTGACGAAAACCGAAATCGACGATAACTGAAGTCAACGAAAATCGAGGTATCACTGTATATATCGATGATGGTCAACCTTTTGAGCTCGGTGAGTCAAAATGCGCCAAAAAGCCGAGCATAACTCACGTGGTGTCTCACTTCGAGAAAGACCCATCATTTTCTCATATTTGTAAATGTAATAAAACGTTATCCTGGATATGACCCCCATCCTGGTATTGTATATAGCCCCTTATCCTGGATATAGCCCCCATACTGATATATACTGGGATATAGCACCCTTCCATCCTGGTACATTACACCCCCATCCTGGATATGGCACTCATTCTGGTATATAACCCCTTATCCTGGATATAGCCCCCATACTGATATATACTGGGATATAGCACCCTTCCATCCTGGTACATTACTCCCCCATCCAGGATATGGCCCCCACTCTGGTATATAGCCTCTTATCCTGTATATAGCCTCCATACTGGGATAAAGTTCCCCCCATCCTGGTACATTACCCCTATTCTGGTATATAGCCCTTTATCTTGGATATAGCTCCCACACTGGGATATAGCACCCATCTACCCTGGTAAAATTACTCCCCACCCTTGTATATGGCCCCCTCATACTGAGATATAGCACCCTCCATCCTGGTACATTACCCCCCCCCATCCTGGATATGACCCCCATCCTAGTTCACACACAAAAATAATAAACAATATAATGCACATATCCCTCGTTCTTCATCGTTCAAAGTGTCAGCAGCCCACGCTGATAACATAATTAACTATGCTGCATTACCGTGCCGCCCTTGTCTCGCCTTCGGCTGCTGAGCTAACACTGATTGCATGCACTCGGTGTCAAAGTGTCAAAATGTGGAGGCGGGATGCTGACACATTGATTGTCAGTTTCATGAAAGTAGCGTCTTGCCCCGCCTCCTGACACTGTGATTGACACTGACTGCATGCAATCACAGTGTCAGCTCAGCATCCGAAGGCAGGACAAGGGTGGCACGGTAATGCAACAGAGCTAATTATGTTATCAGCGACGGGCCGTGAGTGAAACTGAGCCATGACACGCGTGTCAGCAAAAACACCTCGGCGTGTCATAGGTTAGCCATCACAGGTATATATTATATAATATTAGTACCAAGTAGTTACAAAGATGACAATACAGACTACAATACGTGCCTATATATTTTTAGATCATAAAATCTAAATACCGTATATACTCGTGTATAAGCCGACCCGTGTATAAGCCGACCCCCCTACTTTTGACCCCAAAACCTGGGAAAACCTATTGACTCGTGTATAAGCCGAGGGTGGACCCCAGCACAGGTATACAGGCCTCCCCAGTGGTAGTATACAGCATCCCCCCCAGTGGAAGTATACAGCAGCCTCCCCAGTGGTAGTATACAGCATCCCCACCAGTGGTATATACAGCATCCCTAAAGGTATAAACAGCAGGCCCCAGAGGCATATACAGCAGGCCCCAGAGGCATATACAGCAGGCCCCAGAGGCATATACAGCAGGCCCCAGAGGCATATACAGCAGGCCCCAGAGGCATATACAGCAGGCCCCAGAGGCATATACAGCAGGCCCCAGGGTATATACAGCAGACCCCAGGGTATATACAGCAGGCCCCAGGGTATATACAGCAGGCCCCAGGGTATATACAGCAGGCCCCAGAGTATATACAGCAGGCCCCAGAGGTATACAGCAGGCCCCAGGGTATATACAGCAGGCCCCAGGGTATATACAGCAGGCCCCAGGGTATATACAGCAGGCCCCAGAGGTATACAGCAGGCCCCAGAGTATATACAGCAGGCCCCAGAGTATATACAGCAGGCCCCAGAGTATATACAGCAGGCCCCAGAGTATATACAGCAGGCCCCAGAGGTATACAGCAGGCCCCAGAGGTATACAGCAGACCCCAGAGGTATACAGCAGGCCCCAGAGGTATACAGCAGGCCCCAGGGGTATAAAGCTGGCCCCAGGGGTATAAAGCTGGCCCCAGGGGTATACAGCTGGCCCCAAGGTGTATACAGGCAGCCCCGCAGTGGCACTAGCCCCCCCATCATGGAAAGAGCCCCCCCCCCCACTGCATTAACTTACCATCCAGCGTCTTCATCACGCGGGCTGTCGCGTCCTTCCTCCCGCGCTGTCTTCCCGGTCTCATGTGACCCGGCGGTCGCTGTGGAATGACGTCAGCGCGCCGGGTCACGTGAGACCGGGATGACAGCGCGCAGGACCCGCGGCGAAGACACTGGATGGTAAAGCATCGGGGGGGGGGGGCTCTGCCAAGTGTGGGGGCTCTTTCCATGATGGGGGGGGCTAGTGCCACTGGGGGGCTGCCTGTATACACTGGGGGGGCTGTATGCACGGCTCCCCCTGCCGCTGTGATGGGCGGGGGGAGCCGTGCATATCTAATGAGCGGCCCCACGTGACGGGTCGCTCAGTCATCAGCCTCCCCCCGCCTCCTCCAGCCTCCCCAGCACCCGGACACAGCCCCCACACATATATTACCGTATTGACCCGTGTATAAGCCGAGGGGGTGACTTTTCAGCCCAATTTTTGGGCTGAAAAACTCGGCTTATACACGAGTATATACGGTACTTACTTTGGGGTGAAATTTCAGTATAAAAATAAAGTGCTCTCTAAACTTTTCAGGTTCCCGTTAATATGAGCAGCAGCAGAAGAAATGGATGGCACTCACAGGTAAGTTTAAAATGTGTTTAATTTCATCCTCAGATTAAACGGACAAGGCATGAGACAAGTGGACAACGGCTGCAGTTTCGTGTGGCGATCGTTATTCAATGGGATTTGGTATCAACTCGTGATCCCTGTGTGAAATGGCAGCGATTGTTCGCTTGTCTTCTGCATTCCCTGTCCTGCCTTGTTGTTTTATACTGAGGATGAAATAAAAAGTTTTATACTTACCGGTGAGTGCCATTCATTTCTTCTGCTGCTTACGCTTTAAAGACTTGTTGTTTTTGGCTGTGCACCACCTGCTTTTGCCCCTGGATATGTCCGTGTATATACTATGGAGTGTGATTACCTGTGTAGCTGTCAGGGTGGATAAAAATCAATGTTTTTTTTTTTTTTAAATAAAAAAAAAAAAAAAATAGGATTTTTTTTATTTAAATCGGATTTTTTTGATTTAAATCGGATTTTTTTCAATAAACTGCTTTTTGAGGAAAATATTTTACCATCCAAAGGTTCTTCCATCATGAGATAAAGCTGAGTTGTTTAACTCAGTAGAATAAAGGCTGTATATGTGTAACATTCACAATGCCATGCTCTTCCAGAGGTTTCTGTAGTATTAGTGGGCAGTTTCTCTCCTATATTATCACAGACGCTCGCTTTACTTACGCAGTTCTCAAAACTGAATTTGACTCCGCAGAGGTCCCAGCCTCTTCTTCACGGCAAAAATGTTACAACATGAACAGAGTTGAGAAAAAGACCTTAATCCTATTGTTCTACAAACCTATGGAATACAGAATCAACCCCTTCAGTGCCAAGTCCAAGAAGTTAGACAATATGTTTCTGATTGTTTGGAGTGGAATAGATCTGCACAACACAAGAAGAATGTGAATCTAAGTGTGAGGAGGAGGAAGGGCAAGCAGACAAGAAAATGAAAGTGAAACTTTGAGCACAATACTGCAGCATAGCCACAGACAGACAAGTCTGGATCTGTTTGTGTGTACGATCTGAGGTTTATTACATTCTTTCCTTATAATGGCAGCAGGCCGTAAAAGAGACCCAGTTTGGGAATATTTTAATGAGGCTCCTTCGCCTATTGGTAAGGCAGGCATGCGTGCAAAATGCAAACGATGCAACAAAGAGATGCAAGGCCTGGTGGCGCGAATGAGGCAACATCATGAGAAGTGCGGTGATGAAGATGACCAAAGAAACACTTCTGAACAGGCAGGATCTTCAGGTTGGTAAACATTTTTATTGAATCCTATTTCTAAAGACTGAACTGTCATGTGTGAGAAAAATTATATTTCTTATTATTACTGCATGTTATTGTCATTTGGTACAGTTATGAAGAAAAACAAATATTCCTTTTGGGGCAGGGGCAGTGATGTGTTGTGTACAATAAGCAGAAATTGTATAATAAACAATAAAATAACAGCATTGACTTTTTTTGTTTAGGGGAATTCATGGATTCTGGAAACTATCCACCTCCAAGATCACCATCATCCTGTTCTACAGTTTCAGAGTTATCCATCCAGGATAGTGCTTCATTAGCAGCAGCATCATCATCAGACACCCACAGCCACATATCACCATCACCCAAAAGGAAGAAAAAACCTTTACCTCCTGGAACCACCATAGATAGGTTTGTGATAAGAACTAGCAGATTAGAAAAAAAGAGTTGATTGATGAAAAAATTGCCCAGTTTATTTATGCAACGAACTCTTCTTTCCGTCTGACTGAGAACCCACATTTCATTAATATGGTTCAGTCACTGAGACCAGGATACAGTCCACCCAGCAGAGCTGATGTTGCAGGGAAACTGCTGGATCAAGTGTATGACAGGGAAATGGAGCAATGTGCAACAGCTCTGGAGGGTTAAAATTGTTAACTTAACTATTGATGGGTGTAGTAATGTCCACAATGATCCTATTGTATGTGCTTGTATAAAAACAGAAGAAGGTAAAGTCTTCCTTGCACAAACAACTGATACGTCAGGAAATGCACACACAGCAGAATACTTACAAGAAGTGGCAGTAAAAGCTATAACGACATGTGAACAAAAATTCAAATGTCTAGTACGCAGTTTGGTCACTGACAATCCTGCAAACGTATCCAAGATGAGAAGAGATTTAGAAGAGCAGGGAGGGAATACAAAGCTGCTAATAACATATGGTTGCAGTGCTCATTTGCTGCACCTCATAGCCAAAGACTTAAGTGTTCCAGAAATAAAGGCTAATGTTGTTGAAATTGCTAAATACGTCCGTAATAATCATTTTGCTGCAGCAGCTCTGAAAAGGATGGGTGGAACCAAGCTAACGCTCCCACAAGATGTTAGATGGAACTCTGTGGTGGACTGTTTTGAGCAGTATATCAAAAACTGGCCTATTCTGATGACACTTTGTGAAGAAAATCAAGATAAAATGATGGCACTGTCACGGCCAAAATCCTCAACATTGGGCTCAAGAGAAATGTTGAACATATGCTGAGCTTCCTGAAACCCATCTCTCAAGCTTTAAACAAAATACAGAAAAATAGCTGTTTTATTGCGGATGCTGTTGAAATTTGGAAGGAACTGAGTGAACACTTAAAAACAGAACTACACATGGACAGAATTAAATTACAAGCAGTAAACAAACGAATGGGACAAGCACTGACTCCAGCTCATTTTTTGGCAAATATTGTCAATATCCAATATCAGGGTCAAAACCTAACTGCTGAGGAAGAGGAGTTAGCTATGACATGGGTATTCAGCAATCATCCATCTTTAATGCCAACTATAATAAACTTCAGAGCTAAGGGGGAACCAGTCAAGAAATATATGTTTGCTGAAGATATTTTAAGGAAGGTCACACCAGTAAACTGGTGGAAGTCACTTAAGCGCTTGGATTTAGAGACTGTTCAAGTAATGATTTCACTTTTAACAGCAGTAGCTTCTTCTGCAGGCGTTGAAAGAATATTCTCTTCCTTTGGACTCATTCATTCTAAATTGAGAAATCGGTTGGGACCCAATAAAGCAGGAAAGCTTGTTTTTCTTTTCCAGATTATGAATAGGAACAAAGAAGAAGATGATTATGAAGATGACAAGTGAGCTACAGAGGACAGCAGGGACAGTAGTATTTAAGTTTTTCATGTGTCGGCTGGGCTGACAGTCTAAGTTTCTTAAAATATATATATACCGTATGTACTCGTGTATAAGCCGACCCGTGTATAAGCCGAGCCCCCTACTTTTGCCCCTAAAACCTGGGAAAACCTATTGACTCGTGTATAAGCCGAGTGCCGAATACAGTATACAGGACTCGGATTCGTAAACTCGCTCAGACTCGCTCATACTCGCTACTGACAGCGGGTATCCGAGTCCCTAATACAGTGACTCGCGTATAAGCCGAGGGGGGGACTTTTCAGCCCAATTTTTGGGCTGAAAAACTCGGCTTATACGCGAGTATATACGGTATTTTGTTTAGCCAAATTAGTTAACAAACATGGATGTTTGTTTAAGCAAATAACTTATGCTGTAATGTTGTTGTTTCAATTGAATAAATCTATTTAAATTGTTATTAAGGTCAGGATTATTTTTCTCCTTCCTAAGTACAACAGAACAGTGGTTTCCAAATATGAATGATTAACCCATTAAACTGGGGAGAAAAAAGTAATATAAAAAGTGATTCTAAAAATCTTCATCTACTTGCATGTTAAAGTAGCAAGAACTAGTTTAGGTAGAAACTTTGATTTAAATCACCGATTTAAATCAAGCTTTACTGACTAGTGATTTAAATCGTGATTTAAATCAGTTAGATTTAAATCAAATCCACCCTGGTAGCTGTAGTGCAGGGCTGCTCTTTATTTGTGTTCTCTTCAATGTGACCTTCTCTACACTTGTTAATGTACATGTCCAACTGGTCAATGTTTCAGGACTTTTTGCACAACTTGCATCATCCGCTGTTGTCACCAGACGAGCCTTTGGTGGTGGTGGTGTTACAGTATGGGCAGGTGAGTAGTGAATACAGACCTGCTCTACACTTTGTGAAGGGTACAGTGACACCCCTTACTACCTCAACAACATCATTAATCCAGATATTGTGCCTCAGCATGAACCTCATCTTTATGGATGACAATGCTCCAGCTCATCGGGGTCTCATCATTAGGGAACGGCTGCTAGAGACTGCGGCACCTCAAATGGAGCGACTGCACTTTCTGCAGACCTGAATCCCATAGAAAACCTATGGGATTAGCTGAGCTGCCATGTAGAGGTGCGTACCTCTGCACCCCAGAACCTCAATTAACTGAGGGACGACCTTCAATAAGAGGGATACCGCCTCAGCAGACATGAACGCTATTAGTGACCAGCATAAGATGTTGTTGTCAAGCTGGATTCAATGCTCAGGGTCACAGGACAAGTTACTGAGACAGTTTGTGTTGGGGTATACCCCCTACTGTTGGCTTTTGGATCAATACATTTTTTGAGATGAACAAATTACCATTGAATGCTTCTACTTAAATGCCCTACTTTCATGATAAAATATCACTGTAGCAGGGACTTTTTACGTTTTCACCCGAAAGCCAAATATCCCTAACTATTTGTGAGTAGTGTATTTTGACTTTTCTTTTTGAACATGTTGTCTTATGCATCAGAGAAAAAAATACATATATACCGTGTTTTGGGCAGACTGATCGATTTAGCATACTTTTTTTGCTATCTTTTTCCCGATCACAAGCTGAATTGAAAAAAATCTAAGTCTAGAACAGCCCCAGTTGTCAGTGTGAACATTGTATAATGTAACTTTTTTCTATTTTTTATACATACAGATTGTAAAATGGAAAGAGCACTGCCAAAAACTTTATAAACAAAAATACATTTAAAAGGGGGTATCCCCCAAATTCTTTAATTGCTTTAAATTAGTTAGACAGCATAACAATAAGTATGCAATTGACTTGCTTTTTACATTTGCTGTCATTTTCCTACAGTGAGAGCCTTTGAGTTGTACAGTACAAGTCATTTCCATGGAGACTGCCCTCCAAGCCTTGGCCAAGAGTGTGCAAGTAGTTACATTGTAGAACCCGGGTTAACGCTTAACATCCCAGCCACCTCTCTCCAGTCTATTGATTTCTGTGCAGCAGTTAGCTGCTCCCCTCCCTACCCCTTCGTTCTCCTTCCATCTCTTCTTCAGAGGAGATGCAGTTATAAATCACCAGCCCCAGGACTTTCAGAAGACTCAATATCTGCTCTTGCTGTTCTAAACCCTGTGCTTGTTGGAATGCCTTGTTAGCTCTGTGTGTAAATACAGTGGTAATAGTGTAGATCCAGAACAAATCACAGATAGCTTAGGGTGTTACAGCAGAACTTGTGCTGAGCTTTATAGTTTACTATTACTACAATTCTAGTATTCACCAGAGCTGTCTCTGAAGGAGGTCAGCCCAACCTGCTTGACACTAAAAAGTATGGAAACTAAGACGATGGCAGAGTTATGTGTGGCTCAAGAGACAACTTGAGAATAACCCTTTAAAAGAAAAAAAGCCTGATTTAGATAAATAAAAAAAATTTCTGATGAAACATCCCTGTAAAGAAGATCTGTCACCAAATCAAAAGTGGTCCGTTCTTGGTCATGTTTTATTCATGCTCCACTAAAATATTCAATTTCTTTTTCTTCTTAAATCCACCATACAATTTCAGAGATGTGGGCCTTTTTACTAGCTAATTTAAGGGTGTAACTCACAGGATCATCAGGGGGGTGTCTTCAGGTTGCTCTGCATTATTACCCCCATGAGTCACTGAAGAAAAAGGTCCATATCCCTGATACTCTGTAATATAAAAGGCAGATTTAAAAGAAATAAAAGGAAATCTCAGGGGAGTAGCAGCAATTAAAGGGAACCTGTCACCTGGAATTAACCCCCTGACCTATCACTACCTATCCCTAAACCTTCCTAGGTGCTCCCTAACCATCCCTCTCTGTTGTAAATCCACCCTGTAAAGTTTTAGAAAAATGACTTTAAACTTACTGGACGTCGCTAAGTCAGGCGACTGTACAGGTGGCTCCAGGCTCCACTGTCCCCTCCTCACTGCTTCACCGCACGCCCCTGCTGGGCGTCATTATTCTGTATTGATTTCTTCATTTTTTTGGAATCTCCCACCCTCTTTTCCAGCTATGATGCACCGGCAAGTACGTCACATCCGGCCCGATGCATTATGTGCCCGATCACGTGATCAGCCCTGGTGCATTATGGGCCCGATCACGTTATCTAGCCAGCTTCAATATGCGCATTGAGCATGCACGGAGTCGGGCCGATCACGTGATCGGGTAAATAATGCACCAGGCCGGATATGACGTACCGGCCGATGCATCATAGCTGAAAAGAGGGTGGGAGATTCAAAAAAAGGAGGAAATCAATACAGAATAATGACGCCCAGCAGGGGCGTGCGGTGAAGCAGCGAGGAGGGACCATGAAGCTTGGAGTCACCTTTCCAGTCTCCTGAGAGAGCGACACCCAGTAAGTTCAAAGTCATTTTTCTAAAACTTACAGGGCGGATTTACAACAGAGAGGGATGGTTAGGGAGCACCTAGGAAAATGTAGGGACAGCTATTGATAGGTCAGGGGGTTAATTCCAGGTGACAGGTTCCCTTTAAATGAGAGCAGTTTTCAACTAGTGAAAGGTCCTTTTTAAAGCTTGTATGTGAACAGTATTGATCTCTGCCCTCTGCTTTACATGATGGCTCTAATGTACAACTTGGAGACTGCCACATTAGAGTGGAGGATTTAGGGAACATTCAATGCAACCCCCCCCCCCACGAAAAAAAAATAAAACAAAGAAAACCCAGTTTTACTGCAACATTGATAATTACAGAAATGAGTTTGTCCCACTGCCAACTGCCTTATCATTAGGGGAAATTCACTTGATGTAGAATCAATGGTGGGTCAATATGACGTATCAATGGTATCACTGAATAATATTTGTTACTTTGACATGCAAACTGTTGAATTTGCACTGTCTTCTTTTATCAATGAGATGCTAGATGCTTATTTGATCCAAGACACCATCGTATTTCTAGCCATCTACATAGGCACCTGAATATTTTTTTGGAGATCCTAGGGGTACAGACAGGGGATCCACCTGCATTTCCACATGCAGTTAATTACCTCTGAACTATAAGGGTATGTGCAGATGATCCGGAGGCACTGCGTCCTGGATACATACCTCCGGACCTGAGGGAAGCAGAAGGGGAACACAGGGTGACCACAGCCGCCCTGTTCCCACAACCTGCGTTCGGTGCAGGGCGGCTTCTCCCTGCTTTCACCTTATGGAGATCTCTTATGACTCCTCAACATTAAATTAACATGCTGCAGAGATGCAGGAGCAAGGCAACTCACAATGACGCCGATAAGTAAGGACCTTGTCCGAAACGCGTCCGCCGGGATGTAAGTGTTTTTAAATATGTTCTAATAAAGTTGCTGTCAGTATGGTCCAGTGGCCCTGGAAAATACCTTTTTTCTTCTAAGGCAACTCACAACACAGGTGAAATAACGCTGCTGAGTGGAGAAGGATAGTGAGCATGGGATTTCTGCAAATCCCATCCACTGTGCTGGTACTGTACAACCCAGCACTATGGACGCAGTGGAAACATGCTGCGCCCATAACACTGCAAATTCTGACTGCGTGCACATACCCTAAAGACCCTGTCACACAAAAAGAGATTGCTAACAAGATCACTATGGGATCGCTATTGCGTCACAAAATCTGTAAAGCAACAGCGATGTCGTTTGTGTGACACGCACCAACGATCTGACCCCTGCTGTGAGATCTTGATCGTTATACACTGCTCTGGGTAATTCCTGCGTCGTTGGTCTCCCGCTGGGAACGCTACATCATTGTGTTTGACAAAGATAATGAACAACGATCTCAATGCTACACTATGGAGAGAAAATTCACAACGACATGGGTATAATTCTGGATCGCTAGTGCATCGTTTTTCACATCGCTGGTAAGATGCCTGTTTGACATCTTACCAGCGATGTGTAAACAACGTACCAGCGATCTCTGCACATCGTTATCGGGATCGCTGATGCGTTTATGCGAGACTGGGCCTTAAAGGGATCTTGTCACCCCAAAATACCTCAAAAGCTATTAAAAGCTGTCCCTAGAGCATAGTAACACTTACCCTACACTCCTTTTAGCTCCTAAATGCAGCAAGTGAAACTGAAGATAAATGTTATTACACTACCTCATTAGGGATGATAATTAGTGACTATGGTATTCATAGTCACCCGGCAGGCTGTCCCTCTTCATGATCATCACGCCTCAATAAGCTGATCTTCAAATCACATTAAAATGCGCGCCTCCCCTCTCTCCTATGGCAGCCGACCGCTGCATTGAGCGGCTGTATGACGCGAATCGCGTCATTTCCGGCGCCGGGTGACGTATGTACACCCGCGCCGCGTTAGCTTCAAGACCCGCACTGCGCATGCGCAGTGCGCGTTTTGAAGCTAACAGAGCGGCGCGGGAGTACATACCGTCACCTGTCGCCAGAAATGATGCGATTCGCGTCACCCGGCCCCACTACAGGCCGGCCGACACAGGACAGAGCGGGGAGGTGCGCATTTTAATGTGATTTGAAGCTCACGCCTATTGAGGCGTGATATCATGAAGAAGGACAGCCTGCCAGGGGACTATGAATACCATAGTCACTAATTATCATCCCTAATGAGGTAGTGTAATAACATTTATCTTCAGTTTCACTTGCTGCATTTAGGAGCTAAAAGGAGTGTAGGGTAAGTGTTACTATGCTCTAGGGACAGCTTTTAATAGCTTTTGAGGTTTTTTGGGGGTGACAGGATCCCTTTAAGGCAGTGGTGTATGAGACACTCTCCTATTTTGTTGACTGTGGCATTGCAGCTTTTTTCTCTGTGTGTATGTTTGCATTTGTGACTGGAGAACTTGCCCCTTTTCTAACCCACAGCTGCTCCAGCACAATTTATATAGTATGAAGTATAAGGAGCTCAGGACACTTCACATGAAGGAATTGCCCACAGCACACTTGTGATCCGAGCACGAGAGGCAATAAAACCTGTATTTCTTGGTCATCCAAGGAGCATAAATGTCAGTATATAAAGAAAAACCTAAAATCTAAAGTTGGCAGCAGATGCCAATGTCCTAATAAAGCAGCACGCACCCATCTCCAAACCTTCTTGTCCATCTTTGGCCATAGACATCGCATGCTCCGATACCTCTGCTGCCTCTCGTTGAGCCAGTTGTCTCAGACACGCCAACACTGCCCGCCGTAAGATCAAATGGGGACTACACAAGTGAACCTGTATATAATAGAAAACAAAAGTGACGAGTAGCACAGAGAACATAGACCAAGAAGCATGGATTCAATAGCAAACATGTATTAGCAAGCAAACACTGGCACTGTGCGGCACTCCTAGCAGTGAGAGTCTGGAATACAAGCATTTTCATAAGAGCACAAAACTAATAAATAGTCCTATAGCGCAGGTAATACAACATATTATGCTAAAAGTCTGCATGACAAGTAAAGTGGGTTTCATGCAAGCACAAGTTACAGTGGCAAAAGGATTAGTAGGCTCCATTGTCCAATAATAAGCCATATATAACATTAAATCTGCTCCGTACACTCAAAAAGACCTGCACATTCTGATGTATTTATTGTCTAAGGAAACAGTTGTGAGAGCTGTTTTTAATACATTAATCAATGTATTTTGACATTGCAGATTTAACTTGAACTGAAAATGATGTCAACTGGAATCTGTCGAAGTGATCACAGCCTCGCTAGCTGGTGCGAATGTGAAAACATCCGCTGAGAGCTAAATCATGCTACTGAATGGCCTGGCATCATCAGATAGAGGGTTTGAAGTCTAATTCTGTGTCAACAATATTTTAAAGCTAATCTGTCATCAGGTTTTTGCGACCCCATCTGAAATCAACAAGATTTAGAGAAAACAAGACCTTGATTTCATCGGTGTCACTTACTGGGCTGCTTGATGCAGTTTGGAGAGGCTATGTGGGGGCTCATACTGTATATACGCAGATGGGCTAAGAGAAGGCTCATACTGTATATAGAGTGTCTATATGGGAGTTCGTACTGTATATAGATTGGCTATGTGAAGGCTAATACTATGTATAGAGAGTATGTGAGGGCTCATACTGTAGATAAAACCCTATCTGGGGGCCAATATTATACACAGGGGCTATGTGAGGGCTCATCTTGTATACAGGGGCTATGTAAGGGCTCATCTTGTATATAGGGACTATGTGGGGCTCACGCTGTATTTAGGAAGCTATGTGTGGCTCAAGATCCATGTAGGGGGCTCAAACTGTATATAGAGGGGCTATGTGAGGGATCATACTGTATATAGGAGGCTGTGTGGGGGGGCTCATACTGTGTACAGAGAGGCTATGTGGGGGCTCATACTGTATATAAGGAGCTATGTGAGGGCTTATCTTATAATATAGAGAGGCTATGAGGCTTCTACTGTATATAGATGGGCTATGTGAGGGCTCATAACGTATATAGGACACTATGTGGGGTGCTCATGCTGTAAATAAAGCATATGTGGGTGGGCTCATACTGTATACAGAGAGGCTATGTGGGGGCTCATACTGTATTTTAGGGGATCTGTGTGTGGGCTCATACTGTATATAGGGGGATGTCAGCATACTGTTACTCAATATTTAGTGGTACAATTAATATAAAATAATCATTAAATACATGAATATTAAACTTCAGCAGAATTTCTGTCTATTGGCTCAGCCTCCACACCAGTAATGGTCACTCATGTGGCCTTTTGGGAAAATTAATTGCCCCACCCCTGGTGTAGATAATGTAATATAGTCTAAAACAAAGTTTCTTGCAGCTACCACTAGGAGGGAGCTTTCTGTATACTGTGCTTTAATTGAACTTAAAGGTATTCCAGGGGTTGTTCACTATAAAAAAAAAAAAAAAATAGATGTTTGAAGAAGGACTGGACACTTGCAAAAATAATTGAGCTAAATGCCCAGTAAAAATTGTTGCGCTCCCCTAAATCTGCTACTCTGTTCAGTTTTGTGCTGCGTCATTCCACTGCGGAGTTATTCATATATGTAGCTGTTAGCGTGCACCATGTGAAATTTCAACTAGCAGACCTACTGGAGAATTATTTAGTCTTCTCTGTGACAGTCCGATTTTACCCCTCTCATTCAGATGCTGACAATCACATCTCTGTAGCTGATCTAGAGGTCTCAAATGCCGCAAAGCTATTATTGGCAATGTCTACGAACTAGTGAAAGTGCACACCCACAGAGAAAACTGTGAAGAAACGCCCAGGTGGTTTGCAAGCAGAAATTTCACATACGGAGCTCCAAAAGCAACAAATGAGAATATTTCTCCGATGGGGTGTGCAGCGCAAAACTAAAAAAAGCGGCACCATCAAGGGACAGGGTAGTTTGGAGATTTTTACAAGGTATTTCACTCAATTTTTTGAGCATGTCATAGATCCTCTTTAAATGTGTTTGTGGTGTAAATACATATTGCTTAGTAATGCACATGCAGTGTTGTCTTCTACTGGTGTCCCTATCACGTCCAGCAGCTCCATTTCTGGACACGATCACATCTGTGTGTGAAAGGTTTGGCCTGAGTGTACAATTCTTTTGCTAAGCCAGCTTCTTTCTCTGTCACGGCTGATGCACTGACAGAATGGGGCTTGTGTACCCGGCGCCTGGACACAGATACACAGGAGCCGCTCTAAGGAGCTGAGGAATGGAACAGCAGGAACCCAAAAAGTAAGCAAAACAGGAAAATCAGGAGAGCTACTACAAGTGCATTAGTTAGTCTTACTAGGTTACACAAGGCAAAAATGGAGACTGTCACATCTAAGCGGGCTACACTGCGCGAATAAAGAGCCTTGGGATTCCAAAATAGTTTTTATTACCAACAAGCCTCTGTGCCGGACCCTCGCCATTCTCAGGTATAAAAATGTTGTATCTAAAGTATATACACAGTAGTTGTTGCTACAAAGTAGCCGGCGATGTAAGTTATTTTTATATCTCTGTTCGGAATACTTCTGTAGGCCTGTCCATCAAGTGAGCCAAACTTATCAAATGTTTAGTAAAATGCAGAATTCATAGTTTAATGTACAATACACATACACATGAAACAGAAGAACACACAACAAACATCAAGCAACAAGCGCTATGAGCAAACCAGAAATGTTATATCACATGCACAAATGCAAGAAAAAGAAAGTTGCTTCCAGAACCACAAACTTTCTAGAATTGATGATGTCCTTGGTTCAATGAAGCTTGGTAATGAAAGCTGGCAGGATGGGCGGAATACAGGACATTTGTGGGGAGGACTCTGCTCAACTGCATATGGACCAAATAAGCCAGAATATGCTAAAAACACCATTCCTAGATTAACAGCCCATGAAACCATGTTTTAGAAAATCTTTATAAGTGATGTATTGGAATTAGGAATGAATCCCATATTCTTGAACAATTAGCTGTCATACCTTAAAAGGGGAAATCTGCCTTTAAGTGTACCTGTCTGCAGTTTTTTTTTTCCCATATAGGCTGCAGCCCCCACCAGTAAGATCATATATACAGCAATCTAAAATCCAGGCTGATCTGTTTAACATGAAAAAAAAGAGAATTTTGTTTACTTACCGTAAATTCTTTTTCTTCTAGCTCCTAATTGGGAGACCCAGACATTGGGTGTATAGCTTCCGCCTCCAGAGGACACACAAAGTATTACACTTAAAACAAGAAGTGTAACTCCTCCCCTACTGCCTATACACCCCCTCTAGGAGAAATCCCATCAGTTCGGTGCACAAGCAGGAAGGAGGATAAAACCCACACCAAGACCAAAAGGTCCGGCTAAACATTGTCGGCCAACAGGGCCGATAGAGCGACATGTACAACACCAGTCACTCAAATAAAATAACAACGCCCAAAGAGCCAACAGGGTGGGTGCTGGGTCTCCCAATTAGGAGCTAGAAGAAAAAGATTTTACGGTAAGTCAACAAAATTCTCTTTTTCTTTTTCGCTCCATTGGGAGACCAGACATTGGGATGTCCAAAAGCTATCCCTGGGTGGGAAGAGACCCGAGCATGACAGTAACTTCAAATGTGAGCGACCGCCGCCTGAAGGATCCGTCTGCCCACATTAGCGTTAGCCGAAGCATACGCATGAATCTGATAATGTTTTGTAAAGGTGTGTAGACTAGACCAAGTGGCCGCCTGACACACCTGTTGTGCCGTGGCCTGATGATGTAAGGCCCACGAGGCACCCACAGCTCTTGTGGAATGCGCCTTAATCCCTGCAGGTAAAGGCGTACCAGAGAGAAGGTAGGCTTCCTGAATAGGAGCCTTGATCCACCGAGCCAAAGAAGACTTGGAGGCCTGCGTTCCTTTTTTCTCGCCTGTCGTGAGAACGAACAAGGCATCCGAGCGGCGAAAAGAAACCGTGCGGGAGACATAAATCCTGACAGCCCTGACCAGGTCCAAAGTACGCAGAGACTTCTCATACTGATGAACAGGATTAGGACAAAAGGACGGCAGGACAATGTCTTGATTCAGGTGAAACGGAGAAAGCACCTTCGGTAAGAACTCCGCCACATGCCGGAGCACTACTTTATCCTGGTGAACCACCAGGAAAGGGGATTTGCAAGACAGGGCTGCGAGCTCCGAAACTCTTCGCAAAGACGTAATGGCCACAAGAAAAGCAACTTTCTGAGAAAGTCTAGAGAGGGACACCTCTCTCAGAGGTTCGAAAGGCGGCTTTTGTAAGGCCGCAAGAACCATATTAAGGTCCCAGGGGTCCAAAGGACGTCTGTAGGGGGGAACAATGTGATTTGCCCCTTGTACAAACGTCTTCACCTGAGGCAGGTTGGCCAGACGTTTGTTGAAAAGTACAGACAGAGCGGAGATCTGACCTTTTAGGGAACTGAGAGCCAAACCCTTATTCAACCCAGATTGAAGGAAGGCAAGAAGGGTTGGAAGACAGAAAGGCCAGGGAGACTTTTCGTTGAGACGACACCAAGAAAAGAAGAAGATCTTCCAGACTCTGCGGTAAATCTTTGCCGATGCCGGTTTCCTGGCTTGTCTCATGGTTGCGGCGACTTCAGAAGAAAAGCCACAAGATGTCAGCAACCAGTCTTCAAGTGCCACAAAGTCAGGCTGAGGGCCGCTGAATTGTGGTGGAAGAACGGCCCTTGAGACAGAAGGTCTGGCCGGAGTGGAAGCCTCCACGGAATCCCCGTCAAGAGCTGTAACAGGTCCGGATACCAGGCCCTCCTGGGCCAGTCTGGGGCGATGAGCAGGGCTTGTCGACATTCCGTCCTGAGTTTCCGTAGAACCCTGGGTAATAGAGGGAATGGCGGAAACACGTAGGGAAGGCGAAACCTGGACCAACCCTGGACCAGAGCGTCCGCCCCTACAGCCTTGCTGTCCCGAGAGCGAGACATGAAAAGCGGAACCTTGTGGTTCAACCGAGAAGCCATGAGGTCCACGTCTGGTGTTCCCCATCTGTCGCAGATGTGCAGAAAGACATCTGGGTGGAGAGCCCATTCTCCTGCGTCCATACCTTGCCGACTTAGATAGTCGGCCTCCCAATTCTCCACTCCGGGAATATGCACTGCCGAGATGGACGAGTCGTTGTCCTCGACCCACTGTAGGATACGATGGACTTCCGCGAGGGCCTGAGGACTGCGAGTGCCTCCCTGGTGGTTGATGTAAGCGACCGCGGTTGCGTTGTCGGACTGTATCCGAATCGGATTCCCCGCCAGGAATCTCTGAAAGGCCAGAAGAGCCAAATAAATGGCCTGAATCTCCAGAACGTTGATCTGAAGGGAGTATTCCTGTTCCGTCCAGGTGCCCTGCGCCCGGTGGTGAAGAAAGACGGCGCCCCAGCCTAGGAGACTGGCGTCCGTGGTCACTACCAACCAAGAGGGGGGCAGAAAGCATCTGCCTTGAGAAAGGGAGGTGGGAAGCAGCCACCAATGAAGAGACTCCTTCGTGACCGACAACAGAGTGATGTGCTGGTCGAGAGAGGAGGACTTCTTGTTCCATCCGCGCAAGATCTGTAATTGCAGCGGACGGAGATGGAATTGCACAAATGGTACTGCTTCTATGGTCGCCACCATCTTTCCCAGAACGTGCATCAGACGTCTGATGGATACTGAGTCTGACCGCATGAGAGACTGGACTTCCTCCTGAATCGAGATCCGCTTGTCGACAGGCAGGACGATCAGAGCCGGAACAGTATGGAACTCCATGCCCAGATAAGTTATCAACTGAGCGGGAATGAGAACCGACTTGGGTACGTTAATCAACCACCTGAAGTGCTGCAGAGTGTCTAGAGTCAACGACCTCCATTTTATCCTATTTACCTTAGAGCAGTTACTGCAATTCATACATTCACTTGATCCTCATGTTTCCAGTGCCACTCATTATTTCATTTATTTCATTTATCATATATAGTAGTGTCGCGGCAGATGACTGTAATTGTAAGTATATATTATTTTCTGCCTGCACCTACGCTTAAAGTGGTGATGCCGTCATAACCTGATTCATATATTGCTTATTTTTGACTGAGCTCCCACTATATTATTTTCCCTTCCCCCCCTTTCCCTAGTTTGGTGTCCACACAAGGACAACACTGTTAGAGCCCTACACACACCTTTTCATCATTCCCAATTAAACCTTTGGCATATAAACCTATTCACACTCACAATTCACTAGGGCATAGTGCTAGGACTTGGCAGTGGAGAGCTCCTTGTAAGTGGGTGCCAAGCTTAACCGCTAGTGGCCATTAACGGGAACTAAGACCTCCATTTTATCCTATTTACCTTAGAGCAGTTACTGCAATTCATACATTCACTTGATCCTCATGTTTCCAGTGCCACTCATTATTTCATTTATTTCATTTATCATATATAGTAGTGTCGCGGCAGATGACTGTAATTGTAAGTATATTATTTTCTGCCTGCACCTACGCTTAAAGTGGTGATGCCGTCATAACCTGATTCATAGAGTCAACGAGAGACTCCGCTGACACTGCTCCGCCGAGGGGGCTCTGACTAAAAGGTCGTCCAAGTACGGAGTCACTGCATGGCTCTGGGAATGCAGAACAGCTACCATTGCCGCCATTACCTTGGTGAAGACCCTTGGTGCGGAGGCAAGGCCGAAGGGGAGAGCCACAAACTGAAAATGCTCCTCCCCCACTGCAAATCTCAGCCAGCGTTGATGTGCAGGAGCGATGGGGACGATCAAGGATAGGCATCCTTGACATCCACCGAGGCAAGGAAGTCCCCCTGAGATAGAGACGCTATCACATATCTCAGACTCCATTCGGAATGACCTGACCCTTACGTGTCGGTTGATAAGTTTGAGGTCTAAAACTGGTCTCACCAAACCGTCCTTCTTGGGAACCGTAAAGAGATTCGAGTAGAACCCCTGGAAGCGTTCCCCGGAGGGAACCTGGGTTACCACCCCGTCCCGTCTCAAGGCGTCCAGCGCCTGACGAAAGGCCGAGGCCCTTGCCGGCGGGGGCGAAGAGAGACAGAAATGAGCCGGAGGACGCGAGGTCAGCTCTATTCTGTAGCCGTGGGAGATGACATCTACTACCCATTGATCTTGGATCTGGCTGCGCCAGATGTTTCCAAATTGGGAGAGCCTGCCACCGACCAAGGATGCTGCTGGGAGAGGTGGCGAGTCATGAAGAAGTAGCCTTGGCGGCTGTGGCGCCGGCTGGCTTCTTTTGCTGATTTGTGGGCCTCCACGTCCGGCCTGACTTCTGATCCTTGTCTGTACGGGAGAAGGAGGAGGAGGACGTTTTCGAGGAGGGACGAAAGGCCCGAAACTTCGCGTGCATCTGACGCCGACCAGACTTCTGCACCTTAGATTGAGGCAAAGAAGTTGACTTTCCACCTGTGGATTCCGTGATGATATCGTCCAATTGTTCGCCAAAGAGCCTGATTCCCGCGAACGGAGACCTTGGAGGAACTTCTTGGAAGTGGCATCAGCCTTCCAGTCACGCAGCCATAGCATTCTGCGGGCTGCGAGAGAGTTAGCCAAAGCCACTGCAGTACGGCTGGCGGACTCCATGATCGCTGATCTAGCGTAGTCATTAAATGCAAAAGCTTGAGACGTGAGGGTAGTCACCTCGGGAATATCCTGAGCTACAACATTTAGTTCTGCCAAGCAGGCAGAAACTGCCTGCAGGGCCCAAACTGCAGCGAAAGCCGGGGCAAACGAGGCTCCTGTAGCTTCATAGATTGACTTCTGCAGAAGTTCAATCTGACGGTCAGTGGGGTTCTTAAGAGAGGAGCCATCTGCAACCGACATGACGGTATTGGCAGACAATCTGGAGACTGGGGGGTCTACCTTAGGAGAAACCGACCAACTCTTTACAACATCAGGAGGAAAAGGATACCGAGTATCCTTTTGTTTCCTGGAAAAGCGTTTGTCAGGACAAGCCCTGGGAGTCTGTACAGTTGATCTATAGTTTGAATGATCAAAGAATGAACCCCGGGGTCTGGATGGAGGAAGGAACTGATACAGTTCCTCTGAAAGCGAAGTCTCCACCGTGGGAGGGGGAGCAGTTAAATCCAGTACAGTATTAATGGAGGATACTAAGTCACCTACTAAGGAATCTTCCGCCGAGGTCTCGTCCGAAGGCCTCACAGAATCCTGTCTATCTTCCCCATTAATCTGAGAGCCCTCAGCACGAGACTCCGTGTGATGAGAGTAAGCAGGAGAGAGAGCTCTACTTGGCCGTTTAGGGGGCCGAGGAGAGGGAGCTATGTCCGAGACCCCCGTATTGTCTCCAGAGTCTAAACCCCTAGTAGGGGACGACTTGCTGTAGCGCCTGTGGCGTGAGGCAGAGGGACCGGGGGCACTTTCCCGGTGACTAGCCTGCAAAGACTCCTGCAGGACTCTGGTTAGAGCCGTCATGGACTGGGCAAAAGAGTCCGAAAAGGACTTAGTGAAAGCTACAGTCCAAGGAGGTGGCACTGCCTGGTCCCCCTGGCTAGGGGAAGGCTCTGATGTAGCAGAGCTGGGGGGAGCCCCATGTGCCACCTCAGTCTCATGCGAAGTGCAGGCAGAGCAATGAGGGAATACAGACCCAGCAGGCAGCGCAATCTTGCAAACAGTGCAAGATGAATAAAATGTCTGCACCTTAGGGGCTTTGCTCCTGGTGGAAGACATGTCGCTCCTTAGTAGTAATCCAAGAGGGATACACTAGAGGGGGGAAATAGGGGTAGGAAGGCACCAACAGGAAACCTGTGGTGACTTACCAGCCTGATAAGGAGATGTGTGTGTGCCCTCCGGATGCCACGCTTCTACCTAACAGCCGCAGAGTGCAGGGAGAGAAGCTCTCAGTCCCATACACAAGATGGCCGCCGGAGCCGAGTGAGGGGGCGTGGCCTAGCGGCGCGGGAATCTGGAGGGCTACTCCCCTCCCCAGCAAGGCTATGATGCGAGCCTAGGGCTGGGAGCGGCCGAGCCCCAAGACAGCCCCCAAGGTGGTCTGGCCCGCCTCCGGTGGAGCCCGGGCCTCTGGGCAAAAAACAAGGCCGCAATGAAGCCGGGCCTAAATTTAGCCGGCCGGCGCTCGGGAGTACCCGAGCGCGGTACTACCCTAAGACCCCGAGAAACCAGCGGTGCTGCAGGGACAGGCCGCCAGGGAACGGGGGAGGCCCAGCAGGGACCCCCCCCAGTGTATGGACCGAGCTGCAGCCGCAGTATAGACCCCCAAAGCACTGAGTATAGGTGCAGGGGGCCAGGGGAGCCATCAGTGACCACCCCAGGTGTTTGTACCGGGCTGCAGCCGCAGCATAACCCCCAGAGTACCTTGTGTAGGTGCAGGGGGCCGAGCCCTGTGGTCCACAAAATCCAGCCTACAGGATCCAAAGGGTCTGTGGATGGAGTCAGGGCTCCCGATGTTCTGGGAACCCGTAACGATCCCACTTCTCCAGAGCCCCGAGGGGATGGAGAAGGAAAACAGCATGAGGGCTCCAGCCCGTTGCACCCCAAGGGTACCTCAACCGCCTCTGCCCAAGGGTGAGGAAGGAGACATGCTGGGGATCCATATGGATCCACTTTGCTTCCATCCGACACTCTCCATGGAGAGCGAGTAAGACTAAGTGAGAGTGCATGAGTGCAGAGTGTGCCTCCTTCAACACAAAGCTAAGAACTGATGGGATTTCTCCTAGAGGGGGTGTATAGGCAGTAGGGGAGGAGTTACACTTCTTGTTTTAAGTGTAATACTTTGTGTGTACTCCGGAGGCGGAAGCTATACACCCAATGTCTGGGAGAGAAAAAGAAAGAACTTTTATTATACTCACCTACACGGTAGTCCGGTCCGATGGGCAACGCTGGTCTTGATCCAGCGCCTCCTCCTCTTCTGATCAGCATCCTCCTCTGTTCTTGTGGATGACGCGTCCTACATCATCCACACTGTCCTCCATTGTGCACTTCTCTCTGCCCTTCTGAGGGTAGAGCTAAGTATTGTAATGCACATGCTTTGACCTTTCTCCATGCAAGCACATTACAGTTCTATGCTCTGGCCTCAGCAGAGCAAAGAGAAAAGCACGGATGCATGGGCTCAATGGAGGAAACATTGTGTGGATAACAGTACATATTATGGCATGAAGTAGGGGAAGACGGTGAGCACAAGAAGGAGGAGCTTGATCAAGACCAGTGACACCCATCAGACGCCCCCAGCCCAATAGAGTATACTAAGGGGGGTTTATTTTTACATTATACAAAAAGGCCTGGGGACTTTATACACAGCATTCTAGAATCCTGCATATAGGATCTCACTAATGGTGGCTGCAGCTTATATGAGAAAACCTCGCGACAGGTTCACTTTAAAGGGGGTTGTCCACTACTCAGTCAACCTGTTCTTAAAGGAGACAGTGGCCCATGTAAAAAAAGAACTTTATTCTCACCGCTCAGACCTTTCCAGTAAAGTCGGTGCAGTGCACGCACATATCATTGTTAGGTCACATTCACACTTCTGTTGTCCAAAACAGCTTCCAACAACTGAAAGAGGACGGTGGCTTTTTATGTTTTATTTGACAAATTAGTATAAAAAACAGAGATACCCAAGAAGTGGGCACTCATCTCATGAATAGAATAGCATCTTTTACTCAACCTCTGGCCTGATGCCATCATCTGCTGGAATGATAGCGCTAATGTAGCATCCTGTTCGACTGTATAAGCTACCTACTGCTTCGAACTACGTAAGAGTGAGCGCTACAGCCCATTAGCAGTAGCTGACTGGCTGCAGCGCTCACGTGTCATAACAATGAAACACGGCCACCAGCAAACACAGAGCTGCCGTATCTGAGATGGCGTCAGTCTGGGAAGGAGAGTATAGGGCTCTTTAAGATTTTACATGGGGCGCTGTTCCATTTAGGAAGGAGTTGTCCCAGTAGTGGATGGCTCATTAAAAGGAATCAGTCAGGAAGGTTTTTCTACCTCATCTGGCAGCAACATAATGTAGGCAAGGAAAACCTGAACCAAAAAAATATCCAATAGATTACTGGTTGCAGCCGTTCTCACACAATCAAAGAATTTAATTTTAGAAAAACAGCAGCACTGAGAGCTGTCCCCAACCACACCAGGCTCTCAATAGAGATTGCGCATTACCAGTGACGTGTCAATCACAGCAGGGGGCATGTTGGGCTGCCCTGCATGTGACAAAATAAAACTGTAATGTTAATCACCAGGTGATAAACCCTTTAATTTACATAAACAATTGCACAAAGCCTGAGGAGAAGCAAGGTATATTTTTTTTTGTTAACCCTTAAGGTGGCTTCACACCTGGCGACGTCACTAGCGACATCGCCGAAAAAGTGTCATATCAGCGATGTCGCTAGCGACGTCGCGCTGTGTAAACGCGCGGCGCGACCGCGTTTTATAGCCTGTCGCAGGTTGACAGGTTTACGGGAAGAACCGTAAACCTGTCAACATGCGATAAGGCTGGATCGCGCCGTGTGACATTGCCAGAGCGATGTCGGCGGCGATCCAGCCTATACCGCAGCGTTGCTGCGGATCGCTCGCTGGGCTAAGCCCAGCCCAGCGAGCGATGTCACCGCCCGCATCGCTGCGGTGTCGCCGGCCGCAGCGATGCTGTGTGACAGCTGGCCAGCGATGTCGGAACCGAGTGGGCACCCGCGCATCGCTTCCGACATCGCTGGCCAGGTCGTGCCGTGTGACGGGACCATTACCGTATGCTATCCTCAATTTACATAGAAAAAACCTGCTGACGGATTCCCTTTAAGGGTCTACTTCTATTTAAATGTAAATTAAAAAAGCAATGATACAGAGTAAACCTCAGCAGCCCCTTTGGTTAAGTTGCCACTAGTGATGAGCAAGCACTAAGATGCCCGAGTGCTCAGTATTCGAAAAAGATGAATCAGATGCTTGGAAGGGCATTGCTGACGTACCGAGTATAATGGGGGTCAATGGGAAACTTGAGCATTTCTCTGGAAACTCTTCTGGAAAACTTCTCAAGTTTACTACTTACTTCCATTATACTCGGGAACTTGAGTCGTGCCCATCCGAGCATCAAACTGCTCGTTATGATTATCAACAACTCGAGCATGGTAGAGCTCGCTGATCATGGACTGCCACAATGTATTCATCATGGCTAGTGACGGATAAGGTAGATCTCCCCTGCCCGACACTTTAAGAACTACTAGTAAAGAATGTTTCTTTGTGCTGTAATCTGTAGTCTGATGTCATATTAAAGTATCAAGATCTGATTTCGAGAGGGCAATTTGTCCAACACAGTGAGCAGAAAATGTTATGAGACTGAAAATACACACATTTAGAGAAAGAAAAAGAAAAATGAAAGAAGGCACAGCACAAAAATGGGGGAAGACGGTGACATACCAACATAGAATTATCCAGCAAGACCTCCTGCAGGAGATAAAAAGTGACAGACGATTGAAGTACTACAGCCCGATCACATTCAGGCAATTGGAAAATGTTGTACTTTTTATAACATCCATACATTTCAGATTTGGGAAGATTCCGACATACATGAAATTATTATCTTTTTAAGGAATTTTCACTAGTTATCAAGTTTGTCTATGTTGATTGAAATCGTACACTACCGGACTGCTCAAACATTTGGTCATTTAGAAATGTCCTTATTTTCTATTAAATTTTCACTAGTTATCAAGTGGATTTCATTCAAACAGTATATGCGCCTACTCCATCTCCCCCCAAAATAAAAAGGTCAATGAATTCCAATCATCTTACATATGTTGACCCAGAGATTATAAATTCAGATTGGCTGCCAACAAATTAGTTTTAGGCTGAGTTCAAATTTATTAGCTAAATCCAAAACCTGATCTTGGCAGGAAAAATGTTATGCCCATTTTGCAGTGTTCTCGTTGTTCTTTTTAAATGCTTATTATCTAAGCTTTGCTTACAGTAGCAGTCTAAAAGTCATTAAAACATTAATTGCATTTTATTTTTTCAAAAACGTTGCAAATACACTGAAACAATTGATGCGTTGCAGATTTTAAAGGTGCTGAAATTCTCAAATTCAGTCTGGAAAAGTAACAAGTGCCCAAGACTTCTGCAGCCTTAAAGATGCGCCCACAACAAAAACGTTATTCCCTAAACTTTCCTAATATGTCTGTAATGTAGGATTGTTGTATTACCATACTCACCACCAACTTCGCTGTTTTCTAGCAAGGCTTTGGTCTTCTGAATGCTCCTATGATTTGCTAACTCACAAGTTACCATCGTGCAGGGTCTATGTAAGCCTAGAAAACTCAGAACGAGACTCCAGAGACTTACAATGTGAAAGCCTCTTCAGATCTACACTTAAACCCATGGGATCCAGCAAGTCTGATCTGAAATCATGTGACCCAGAAGAGGACTGGAGTGAAGATAGAAACAGGGGAGACGTTGATTGGCAACTATGTTAGTACAACTACATTACATTAGGGTGCTTTCACATCTGCATTTTTGTGGGGTGCATCTGTGTCAGGCAAAATGCTGATGCCTCCTGATCAAGCCTGTGTCCCTTTTTTTAACATGTGGACGCAGGAACATCAGGTGGCATCAGGATTTTGCCTGATGCAGACGAGTGCATTTTTTCCGCCGCACACCCGGCCGCAGAATGTTGCGATTTGGGGGCCGCTTGAAAAATCCTGATGCATTGGAATGGGGCACAACGCGTCTAAACGACGCACTGCTGCCTATGAAGCCGCATCCAGCTGCAAGTGAATGCAGCCAGTATGCATCAGGACCTTCACTCTAAGCATGCCCAGAACAGTTCGGGCTGTGTTCTCTATCTTGTTCCCGCCACTCCCCTCCCCTCCCCACTCTGGGCAACCCAAATCTAGCTGTCAAAAAGATGCTGCAGCAACAGTGTTCAGTGGCATCTGCACTCTGGCGCCTGATGCAGATCATATGCATCTCAGACTGATGCGGCTGAGACGCATATGGGAAACCACTCGTAGGCTGTGTGGTCACAGTCTGGAGGAGCTGCATTTTGTACGCAGCTCCTCCGGACCTCCGGGAACCAGCGAGTGGCTACAGGGAGACCGCAGTCGCCCTGTACTCCCATGTGCGGCAGGTGCAGGGCGACTTCTCCCTGCAGTCAACCGATGGGAGCCGCTTCCGACTTCCCAGCATGAAATGAACATGCGGAGGAGGCGCGGAGTGCCGGCAACCCGCACCGCAGCTGTCAAAACGCTGCGGTCGGGAACAGCATGGTGAGGATGGGACTTCTTGAAATCACCCTTACATACATTTTTATAAAGGTTTAGGGAGGATAACATTTTTGTCAGGAGTGCAGTAATTGGCAGCATTGTTGTTTAAATTGCTTTGAAAAGTTGCAATACTTAGAAGTTGCGCAAATTTTTGGCGATTTTTGGTGTTTTCACACCAGATTATCCCAGCTAGGCAGAGCGGAGTAAAGATAGCCATAGAAAATGCTGCGTACTAGAAGGAAAGAAGAGGCCAGACGAAGCGGAGGAATGGAGCGTGGACTATGGCGCACTGCAATACAGCAAAATGGCAGCCGGCAGGCCAACATTTACTGAATTTGCACTAAATGAATTGCAGACAATTCTGATTCAGAAGAATCTGAATTTCTTGTGAATTCGCCTCGAACAAACTTACTCATCTCCATTTACTGAAGTGAAAAACTGCAAAATCACTAGAGAACAACTCCTTAAGGTCATACTTACACATAGAGTTGGAACCAGACTGGACAAATTTACATGTTTAGGGGCAAACATGTGAAGCTGCTGTAAACACGAGATCCCCTGGGCCTGGACCAAGCAGTCTGGGTTCTCCTGCATCACAGAGCACGCCAGCAAGCAATGGTTCCTTTGTGTCGCCACCAATTCCCCACTGCCTACAAAGTATAAAAGGCGCCACATTACTGACAGTCACAAAAAAGACAAGTGTAAATCAAACAGAAATAAGCACATATAATGTTCAAACTCATTAAAGGGAAGCTGTCAGCAGGTTTTTGTATTGTAATCTGAGAGTAGCATGATGTAGGGGCAGAGACCCTGATTCCATTATTGGGTCACATACTGGGCTGTGTTTTTCTCTATCAATAAAAGTAGTTGTTTTTTTTTTTTTTAAATCACCAAGAGATTATTACTACAGGACTATGTGTTTCATGCCTACAAGTTCAACAATGCCCCCCACTGATTAGCAGTTTTCTGTCAATATACAGTGTACACAGAAAGCTGCCAATCAGTTGTGTGGGCAGGGTAATACACAGCTCAATATTCTGAGCTCTGCTGGATCTACAACAGAGAAAGCGGTGATTCGCTCACAACTGCTGCACCCAGTAAACTAAATGATACATCGCTGGAATCAGGGTCTCTGTCCCTACCCCATGCTGCTGTCACATAACATAGCAATAACAAGCTGACACATTTCCTTTAGAATGACAAATTCAGAGCAAATTTCAAATAGTTGCAATAGTCATGAGTCTGTGAAAATACAAAGAGGATAATTATCATAAGACTTCAGAAAAAAAGTCTGTAAAAACTGTTGGAATACATAAAAAATGGAATTCTTTGGCAAAATATTATTTTATACCTTATCGGCCCTGACAATGCAGTAAAATACAATATGCGTTACTAATAGGGTCCACAGCTTTGGGGTCTTACTTAGGCTCTGATTACATATACAACCAAAGCTCTATCTCAATTTCTATAAAAATGGCACCAGAATAAGAGTGGCATGTTACACTAACAGAGTCTACTGATAGATGTTGGTGAATGATTTTTGGCTGACAGCTATCTCTCCCACACACAGGAACACAAGGCTACGCTGAGACGGTAGCTGTAAAGGCCCAGTCTCACATAACGACGCATCAGTGATCCCAATCCCAATAACGATGTGCAGAGATCGCTGGTGCGTCGTTTACACATCGCTGGTAAGATGTCAAACAGGCATCTCACCAGCGATGTGAAAAACGACGCACTAGCGATCCAGAATTATACAGAGGTCGTTGTGAATTTTCTCTCCATAGCGTAGCATTGAGATCGTTGCTCACTATCTCTGTCGAACACAACGGTGTTAGCGTTCCCAGCGGGAGCACAATGACGCAGGAAAGACCCAGAGCAGTGTGTAACGATCAACGATCTCACAGCAGGGGCCAGATCGTTGGTGCATGTCACACATAACGACATCGTTAACGGGTTTGCTGTTGCGTCACGAAATCCGTGACGCAAAAGCGATCTCGTTAGCGATCTCTTTACGTGTGACAGGGCCTCAAGACTCCTCTGGCCTCAGCTTATCTTCTGGAAAACATACAAATGATCAGTCTGAAATAGAACTTGCTGGATCCTTCCTTCCCTAGACATCATCTGTCGGGGAAGAATCAGGTGACCCCATACACATTAGACTGTCAGCCGAACCCACCACAACGTCTAGCAAAGCCAAGAACACTCTGAAGGAGAAGGTTATTCACAATATACAGGAGACACCCCAATAATAAAAACCCAGAGTGTTGGTTGCAAAATGCAAACCCCTAGTAGGACTCAAAAACAGAAAGCCTGGGATATAGTTTGTTAGAAAGTCACCCAGACTAGACAGATACTCAAGATTAACTAGCACCAGAATGATGGACAGCAATAAGGCCGGGTTACACATAGCGATGTTTCAGCGACCCAACTAACGATCAGGGTCAATGGAACATCACTATGTGATCGCTGGTGAGATGCCAAACAGGCAGACTTAGCAGCATTTCCCCAGCTATGCACCCTACACCCGACGGTCGCTGGGATGGTTCATGGTCTCAGGCGGAGACTGGTCCGTTGCCCCTGTCACACATGCCTATGCATGCGTGAAAGCGGCAGACCAGTGACTGAAAAATGGTCCTGGCCATTCCGTAGTGATCAGTGAACTCATCGCTGGTCGCGGCGGCATGTCACGCACAGCAACATGGCTGTGAGGTCGCTGCAACGTCACAAAACCACCGACGTTGCAGCGATATCGTTAGCGATATTGCTGCATGTAATGGGCCTTTAAAATTAAAAAGATTACCCATCATCTGTTAAGAGTGATAGATAGTGACATAAAAGGAACTAAGTAGCAGATCCTGCAATAGGGTCTTATCTGGGAAAGTGTGAAAGGTGTGTAGATTGTTTGCTCATCTTGTACGGTTGTGAACACACAATAATGAAAAGCTATTGTAGCGCGACAGCTGCTGTAGAGACCGCGGGCTGAAAGGCCGGATCCGTAAATGAGGAAGGAAGAAATGTGACCCTCTGCGCTGCTGTAGATTCACACGGAGGCCAGGACACATGGATCTGAACAGGATGCGGTTTCATCGACACGTTTCCTAGTTATCAATTTTATCCTGATGAAGACGTAGGATTACTTTGAAACAAGTTGATTAAACCATATTTTATTCAAATATGATTTCTTCTGTCTGGCTGTTGCCATTTTCCAGGTGATCTAAGTAAACCAAGTTGTCAGCTCAAAGACTGAAAATTGTGCATGACATTGATTTACCCCTTTGTGTGTTAGTTTTCCACATTTGCTGGCCCACATGCTTTCCATATTTTGTCATGGGTAGTCTGATTTTGCCTAAACCGTTTTTTTTTTTTCCCTATTGTGTGTTTTTTTGGTTAAAACATGGCAAAGACAAAGACAAATTTCACACTAGATGTCAGGAAGATTATTAATCTGAGAATGAAGTCAGACAAAAGCCAAAAAGAGGCAGCAATGGAATCAACTGTTCTCAGAGTCACGAGTCACGTATAATAATGATAGAAAGTGAAGGTTATGGAGCAGCTGACAAACCTAGAAGTGGTGGACCACTGAAAACTTACATCAAAATTCATATTATTAAAAATCAATAGCAAAAAAGTCAGTATCCGATGTCTATAAAAAAGCTGTACTGATTTTGCACAAAATGAATGAGGAACATGGGGCAAAATGAGTCTCCAAACTGTGGTGTGACGGCTATGAGCTGTAGGGTTGAACACACAAGTTCCAATCAAGAAGCCTTTCATCTCTGCAAATAAACGGAAGGTCCAACTTGAGTTTACCAAAGAAAAAGAACACAGCCAACGGAAAGAGAAAGATTGGTACCATTACACGCCTCAATATTGAAATGATCTCACTAACGATCTTGAGGGCGCGCGATCGTTAGGACATCTTTTTGACATCGTTGGTGAGATGTTACACGTCTAGATATTGTGGACGACGCGCCAATGATGTGGCGAGCAGCCATCGTTCACACAACCCAGCGAATGATACTTGTTCACTGTTGTGAATAGGCGAAGTCGTTAACGACATCAATATCGTGGTGTCACACACAACGATGCAGCAGGTTGGCTGATCGAGGATCGTCTGATTTGAGAACATGTTCTCAAATCTGCGATCAACGATCCGATTTATCGTAAGCATATCTCAGAGTCACACGCAACAAGGTAGTAACAACGACTTGAACGACTCCAAACCCGTGACGTTTCAGTGATATCGTTCACGATCTCATACCGTGTAACTGGCCCTTAAGGTGTTTTAGTCAGATGAATCCAAGCACAATCTGTTTGGTAGTGATGGCAAATTCTATGTATACCACCCAATTGGAAAACGTAATGATGTAAGGTACCACATACAGACAGTGAAACATGGTGGTGGCAACACCATGGTTTGGGGCTGCATTTCTGCATCTGCCATCTTCATAGAATTGATGGAAATATGAACGCTACCATGTACAATGATATATTGGAGAATGTAATGCTGCCACATGGTAAAACCAAGTAGGCAGGGGATGTAAATTCTGCAAGACAATGATCCTAAGCCTACATCTAATTTAGTACAAAATTGGTTAGCAAAGAGAAATGTTCGCCTGTAACAATGACCAAGCTAGTTATCTGATTTAAACCCTATAGATCACCTTTGGGATAAGATATGAGTTGGGGCCCATAGCAATAAAAATGAATGGATTGCAGATTTGCAATTGGAGTGGAGCAAGATCCCTCAAGATGTGTTGAGTATCCGAGTAGCTTCAATGTCAGTGCAGTGCAGAAATTAAAGCAAGAGGTATACTACAAAATACTAAGTTATGGAATTGTAAACAATGAATTACTCTATAGGTTGTGATCAAGAAATAGTATGTGTAAGACTTTTTTTGCCACTATAAATCCATTGCCAAATCTGAATGATTAAGTGTGCGCTTCACGTACTGCCAACAGCAAAACCAAGAAATACTGTAAACTAAATGAAGAAAGCTGCAGTAAAGCGCCTCAAAGAAGGAGACTCAGGATTTGGTGACGTCCATAGCTTCTAGGGTTCAGACAGTCATTACCTACAAAGTATCTGCATTTACGCATTAAAAAAGAGAATTTTGTTTACGTACCGTAAATTCTTTTTTCTTTAATCATCAATGGGAGACCCAGACAATGGGGGTTTAGGGCACTGCCTCCGGAGGTCACACTAGGTACTACAAGTTTGTAGACACCGCCTCCTCCGCTTATAAACCCCTACCGCAGGGAACATCCTCAGTTTGGTCCACAAGCTGCGAGGAGGAAATAAACCACACCCGAAACATCGGGAAGAATGCCGTGCACAGACGGTTCAACAACCCGGCAAACACTGTCTCAACAGAGAACAGAGCAAATGCAAAAACATGCAACGGAACAACTGGGTGGGTGCTGGGTCTCCCATTGATGATTAAAGAAAAAAGAATTTACGGTACGTAAACAAAATTCTCTTTTTTCTGGTCATCATAATGGGAGACCCAGACAATGGGGATGTCCTAAAGCAATACCCCAGGGCGGGAAGAGTTCCTCAACAAGACGGATAACACATGGTTCCCTTTTAAAGGTGGGCAACCGCCGCCTGGAGAACCCGCCTACCCAAACTTGCATCCGCAGAGGCATGGGCATGCACCATATAGTGCTTAGAGAAAGTGTGCAGGCTGGACCAAGTGGCCGCCTGACACACCTGTAGAGCAGACGCTCGATGTCGCAAAGCCCAGGAGGCACCTACGGCTCTGGTAGAGTGAGCCTTCAATCCCACCGGGAGAGGCAAACCAGAAGTCCGGTAAGCCTCTTGAATGGAAGCCTTAATCCATCTGGCCAATGTCGATTTCGATGCCGCGGACCCCTTACAGCGACCTGTCGTAAGAACAAATAAGGAATCCGAACTCCTAAAGGAGGCGGTCCTGGACACATAAATGCGTATAGCTCTCACGAGATCCAGAGTATGGAGGTCGCGTTCAACCTGATGAACGGGAGCGGGGCAAAATGATGGGAGAACAATCTCCTGGTTCAGGTGAAAAGTTGAAACCACCTTCGGCAAGAATTCTGGCCGTGGACGCAACACCACCTTGTCTTGGTGAACCACCAGAAAGGGTGACTTGCACGATAGTGCAGCCAATTCTGATACCCTCCTCAGAGACGTAATTGCCACCAGAAAAGCCACTTTCTGGGACAGACGCGATAGAGAAACATCTCTTAGCGGCTCAAACGGAGGTCTCTGTAATGCCGCCAGGACCATGTTAAGGTCCCAAGGGTCTAGAGGTCTCTTGTAGGGCGGAACCATCCGTGACACCCCCTGCAGAAATTGACGGACCTTCGGGAGGAGCGCCAATCGCCTGTCAAACAGCACAGAAAGTGCTGATACTTGACCTTTCAAAGAGCCAAGGGATAATCCCAATTCCAAACCCGACTGTAGGAAAGCCAACAACGTCGGGATGGACAAGGGCCACGGAGACCGTCCGCCAGAGGCACACCAAGTAAAAAAGATTTTCCACGTTCTGTGGTACATCTTCCTGGAAACTGGCTTCCTAGCCCGATTCATAGTGGCGACCACCGTAGGGGAGAAACCCCTGGATGTCAGCAGCCAGGCCTCAAGAGCCATGCAGTCAATCTGAGGGCCCTGGAATTGAGGTGGAAGAATGGGCCTTGCGCGAGTAAATCTGCGCGTTCTGGAAGAGCCCACCTGTGTCCGCCTGACAGTTGCCACAGGTCCGGATACCAGGACCTCCTGGGCCAGTCTGGAGCCACTAGAATGGCTACCCTGCATTCCGACCTGATTTTCCACAGCACCCTGGGAATCAGAGCCAGAGGCGGGAACACATATGGTAGATGGAATCTGGACCAAGTCAAGATCAGGGCGTCCGCTCCCAGAGACTGGGGGTCCCATAACCTCGCCATGTATTGCGGAACCTGATGATTCAGCCGTGAGGCCATCAGATCCACGTCCGGAGTGCCCCATCTGCTGCAGATGTCTCGGAAGACATCCGGGTGAAGAGACCACTCTCCGGCGTCCATCCCCTGCCGGCTCAGATAGTCGGCCTCCCAGTTTTCGACCCCTGGGATGTGAACTGCGGAGATCAGGCAGTTGTTGTCCTCCGCCCAGGATAGGATGCGGTGGACTTCGGCCAGAGCCTCTGCACTCCTGGTTCCTCCTTGATGATTTATATAAGCGACGGCCGTCGCATTGTCGGACTGAACCCGAATGGGTTGTCCTGAGAGGAATCTCTGAAACGCCAGGAGTGCCAGATAGATCGCCTTGATCTCCAGTACGTTGATCTGCAACGCCGACTCCGACTGAGTCCAGAGGCCTTGGGCCCTGTGGTGCAAGAACACCGCCCCCCAGCCCTTCAGACTGGCGTCGGTGGTCACCACTAACCATGACGGTTTGATGAAGGACCGGCCCCGAGACAAGTGATGTGGCTGTAGCCACCACTGCAGGGAATCCCTGGTCGGTAGGGAAAGGGTCACCAGCCGATTCAGAGAGATCGTCCTCTTGTCCCACCTGCGGAGAATCTCCAGCTGAAGAGGACGGAGGCGAAATTGTGCGAACGGCACCGCCTCTATTGCTGCCACCATGCGCCCCACCAGCTTCATCAACACCCGTAGGGATGATTGTGGTGACAGGAGGACTGCTTGCACTCCTGATTGGATCGCCATCTGTTTGACTCGTGGCAGAGACACCAGGGCTGAGGCTGTGTTGAAGTCCATGCCCAGATATGTCAAAGACTGGGTCGGAACTAGCGTTGACTTCTGAATATTGAGGAGCCAACCGAACTGTTCCAGGGACCGCATGGTCACATCCAGGCTCTCTTGACAGAGGTGTTCTGATGGCGCCCTGACCAGCAGGTCGTCTAAATAGGGAATGACGGCATGTCCCTGCATGTGCAGGAGAGCCATCATGGAGGCCATCACTTTTGTGAACACCCGCGGTGCCGACGCCAACCCGAACGGCAGCGCCACAAATTGGAAGTGTTCTTCCCCCACTGCGAATCGCAACCAGCGCTGATGAGCCGGTGCAATGGGCACGTGAAGGTAAGCGTCTCTGATATCTATGGACGCTAGGAAGTCCCCCTGTGACACAGCTGCGATCACGGATCGCAGTGATTCCATACGGAACTTCCGAACCAACACGTGATGGTTGAACAACTTCAGGTCCAGTACTGGGCGGAAGGATCCGTCCTTCTTCGGAACGATAAAGAGGTTGGAGTAAAAACCCCTGAACCTCTCTCCGGAAGGCACCGGGACCACCACTCCGTCCCTGCGGAGACCCTCCAACACCAGGTAAAAAGCCTGAGCCTTTTCTGGTGATGGGACCGACCGATGGAATCGGGATATCGGCTTTGACGTCAGCTCTATCCTGTAACCTCGCGAGACCACGTCTCGAACCCACTGATCTTGAACGTGAAGTAGCCACTTGTCCTGAAAGCGAGACAAGCGGCCCCCCACCTGTGGGGAGGCAGGAAGGGAGAGCGAGTCATGTAGAGGCGGGTTTGGGGTGGCAGCTGCCGCCCCCGCCGGCTTCTTTGGACGACTCTTAGAGCGCCACTGAGAAGCGGGCTTTCCCCCTCGGTCCGTGCGTGCGGACGGTGCTGATGACTGCGAACTGGAACGAAAGGACCACTGTTTTGGGTTCCTTTTAACGGTATACCGTGGCTTAGGCTTATTCTGCGGTATCTTAGACTCAGCAGAATCCTTTATCAGCTTGTCCAGTTCGGTGCCAAAAAGCCTGTCACCAGCAAACGGAAGATTCTGCAAAATCTTCTTGGATGTGGCATCTGAGTCCCAAAGACGCAGCCACAACAACCTGCGGATCGCTATAGCATTGGCCGAAGCCACAGCTGAGCGAGTGGCAGTTTCCAGAGTCGCCGTCCTGGCGTAGTCCGCATAGGCCCTTGCCCTCTCGGTAAGTGCTAGGACCTCTGGACTGGATCTTGCCAGGTCAGAGATACCATCCAAGCAGGTAGTAATCGCTTGTAAGTCCAGACCGTGGCAAAGTTAGGGGCAAATGAAGACCCCACAGCCTCATAGGAAGACTTGGCGAGTTGCTCGACCTGTCTATCCGTCGCATCCTTCAGCGAGGAGCTATCAGAGGCAGAGAAAAGGGAGCGTGCAGCAATCCTGGTCATGGAAGCATCCACCTTCGAGGACTGCGACCACTCCTGAAGCACCTCCTGGGGAAGGGGAAGCGATTGTCCTTGGGTTTACGGACATAACGTCGCCCAGGATGTAACCTGGGAGCTCTAACTACCCTTCCAAAGTCCGTGTGGTCCATGAAGGAACCACTTGGTCTAGCCTCTGGCCGCAGCCATTGATAGACCTCCTTCGGGTGCACCGTCACCTCCTCAGGGGGTGTCACGAGACGTAAGGTCTCGTTGATAGAGGACACCAGATCCTCCACCCCGTCTGGTGGTTCAGATATAGACACAGACCCGAAAGTTGAACCCCCATCATCCTCCTCACCATCAGAGGAACGCTCCTCCTCAGAGAGAGCCTGGAGCTCGGGTGACTCCTCACGACGAGCCCGCTTAAGGGGTCTCACAGCAGAAGAGGGAGACGCCCGGGGGTAACTGGACGGAGTAACTGGGCTATCCAGCCTCCTATTAAGTGCCTCCAGGGATTGTGACATGGAGGACAGCTGGGACAACAGAGATTCATTGATCTTATTCTGAGTCTCCCATGGCCCTGGGACCACCTGGACCTCAGGGTATAGCACCGGAGCTGCTGACTCAGCAGTATCAGTCCGGGCCTCTGGGCGTCCGCAGTTATTGCAGGACCCCTCCACCAGTGTCCCATTGCATGTAGCACAGGTAACGGTGGTCTCTGCCGCCTTGGCAGCGCGCTTCCCAACTGAGGACATCGCCGCAGTAGGGGAAAATAAGCCAAATTGCAGACAAAAAACCGGGAGTCCCGGTGGCTTACCGACCGCAGCAAAGCGGTAGGAGGAAGCGGTGTGTGTGTGTGACCTCCGCGAAGGTTTCCGGTCTCCCCTGGAGTGCAGACGCACGCTGCATACAGATCCCAGCCGGGAAGTGAGGGTAAAGATGGCCGCCGACAGTGAAACTGTGGGCGGCGCCGAAAACACGCGGGAAGCACACACACACGCCCATCGATGACGTCACCGCACGGGCTGCTTCCCATCCTCCAAGCAGCCTCAACATGAAGGCGCCAGAGCCCGCAGCGCGGGAAATAGTGTAAAATAATATACACAGACTGCATGCACAAACAAACATCCGCAGCCTATAGCCTCAGCCCCTGTGACACACAGGGCGGTCAGCCAGGGTGATCCCAGCACAGGGTACACCAGCAGATCCGCGGACCCGAGGGTAACGCGCGGTCTGAGTGTCATGTAACACATAAAGTGCCAGACACTACCCCCAGGCACACAGGAGACACAGAGTGCCTCAGTGCCGGTCCGGTCTGTAAGCACCATTTAGGGAGGCCTCGGACGGGGGTTCAGCACCAGTCCGGAGTGTAAGCACCATTTAGGGAGGCCTCGGACTGGGCTGGCTCCAGTCCGGTCTGTAAGCACCATTTAGGGAGGCCTCGGACGGAGCGGAGCTGTGCAAGGCTCCTATCTCCCACTCTCCAGAGCCCCCCAGAGAGGGATGGAGAGGAGCGCGACAGCGTACCGGGAGAACACAAAGTGTCCAGGCTCTAGGCCCTCCGGTACCTCCACCTGCGTGTTCCACAAGGGTGAGCGGGGAGACTGTCGCAGGTCCCGACCGGAACCATTTTACCTTGTCTTCAGACGTCATCACGTAAGCTGTGAGAATGCAGTGAAGTGCAAGCAAAGCGTGATCCTCCGAGCACACCAAGTTTAAAACTGAGGATGTTCCCTGCGGTAGGGGTTTATAAGCGGAGGAGGCGGTGTCTACAAACTTGTAGTACCTAGTGTGACCTCCGGAGGGCAGTGCCCTAAACCCCCATTGTCTGGGTCTCCCATTATGATGACCAGAAAAATATTGCGTATATTTATATGTCTGCCCAATTTCTTTTGACCCTGTGAAAATGGACGGGTATGTACAAAATGTCTACAATTCCTGGGTAATTATGTTGGTTTGAATTAAAGGGTTTGGCCTCCTATGGGGACTAATTTCCATATATTTGCTTCTGTTTAAAAAAAATTGCAGTGCTTTGCTTTTACAGGTTCTTTTCATTTCTTGCACATTCAAGCTTGATGTGTTCTGTGGTCATAAATCAAAGCAGCCGAGACAAATAAAAGATCTACAAGCTCGCTTGTAAACCCCTTAGTCAGGAAGAGTTCGATGATAGAGTCTCTGTTAACTCATTCAGCAGCCAATACAGACAGTAGACGGTGCAACACAGATGCTATAGAAAGCAAATTATGCAAAACATTTTAAAATATCTATCAAATGCATTTAAAGAAAAAAATATGAGTCTCCAAACGTGGATAACACCTTTAAAGCAGGAAGTGTACCCTTCAGTAACATTGATGACTTTGAATCAAAACTATTACATTATTGTGCAGAGGACAAATTCTGTCACTGTCTAATTATCAAAATATAAGAACTTGATATATAATCTGCATGAATAGATACAGGGACAGACAGCCCTGCAAAATACCCGCATGCGGGCCCCATGGACTCTAGTAGATCATCATAATGCACCTCTTTGGAGGTGGGAGTGGGGCCATTACCTCTTGGGCCCTAGTTAGGAGTCAGAACAAACACACAGCAGCCCCAAAAACTTTAATTACAAAATCAAGCCAACTTTTGCTAATACGAATAATCAAATTACCCAAGAATTAGTAACAATGATACATTTCTATGTATTAGGATGATAGTCCGTTACCTTGGAGTTCTGGCCCAAGTGTATTGAGAAGAGCACTCAAGCAGCGGCCTAAGCTGCGGTGGACCTCTGCGTGTGACGGAGGAGTGCTGAGCAGGGCCGTCATAAGAAGGGACAATGTCGGCTCCACATGGGAGTAATACAGGGGGCCAGAGGAATCAATGACTACGGACAGGGAGTGCAGGGCCCAGGTCTGTATAGGAGACAAAAGCAGATAGAACACCACATCAGTATTTAAGGCTATGGATATAATTATTTTATGGTCTGTGCCATCGGGGGACAAGACCTGCTTTCTTACCCTTCAAGTTGTGAATACAAAGGTTGACTCGATGATCCCAGTACCCTAACATGAGAGAGAACGATTGTGGTCCAATCCCACAAAACACTCGCCAATTTATAGACTTCTATGGATTAAACATAAGGCAGCAGACTTCAACAAAGCCCACAGAGGTGTTCGAGAGGCCAAATATGTGCAGTAATGATGTTTTGAGCATGTTTAGCCAAGTCAATAGACAACAAATCTCAGGAAAAAGAACAGACTCCGTAGACTCCAGACAATGGATAGTCTCCGGGCTGTGTACAACCCCCCACCAGTTACACCTAGGAGCAGCCCACGTCCAGGGGGAGCAGCCCGTCTAGTAGCTGTGCATTTGAGCAGCAGCACACCTAGGAGGAGGAGGAGCAGCACACCTAGGAGGAGGAGGAGCAGCACACCTAGGAGGAGGAGGAGCAGCACACCTAGGAGGAGGAGGAGCAGCACACCTAGGAGGAGGAGGAGCAGCACACCTAGGAGGAGAAGGAGCAGCACACCTAGGAGGAGAAGGAGCAGCACACCTAGGAGGAGAAGGAGCAGCACACCTAGGAGGAGAAGGAGCAGCATACCTAGGAGGAGAAGGAGCAGCATACCTAGGAGGAGAAGGAGCAGCACACCTAGGAGTAGAAGGAGCAGCACACCTAGGAGTAGAAGGAGCAGCACACCTAGGAGTAGAAGGAGCAGCACACCTAGGAGGAGAAGGAGCAGCACACCTAGGAGGAGAAGGAGCAGCACACCTAGGAGGAGAAGGAGCAGCACACCTAGGAGGAGAAGGAGCAGCACACCTAGGAGGAGAAGGAGCAGCACACCTAGGAGGAGAAGGAGCAGCACACCTAGGAGAGAAGGAGCAGCACACCTAGGAGGAGAAGGAGCAGCACACCTAGGAGAGGAGTGAGCACAGCTCAGGAGGAAGAGCAGACTCACAGATGCAGACATTTAAACAGTCACTCCAGGCGTGTAAAGACTCCACCACTTACATCTAGAGACAAATAAAAGTTAATTACCACTTTGTGAGAACTTGCAGCAGACTGCCTGAAGTCTGGAAGCATGAACGTCACCAGACACTGGTTTCCTCCTGTGTGAGAAGTTCTTTGCAGTCTTTACTGCGGTGACTTCAGTTGTTTTCTTGTTTGGGCGTCTTTCTGCCTTACATTTTGTCTTCACCATGTGAAATGCAGCTCAATGGGGCTGAGATCTGGTGATGACTCGGTCACTGCAGAATATTCTACTTCTTTGCCTTATACTCCTGCTTTGCTTTTGAAGGACGTTTTGTGTCACTGGCTATCTGTCCTGTGGGTTTCCGTACAATGAACCTGCATTTGGTGGAATCTAAGCAGACTGTCTCGCCCTGTACTTCAGAATTCATACAGTTGCTTCTGTCTTCAGTCACACCATCAATAAACACTAGGGCCATTGGTAGCCATGCATGTCTGACATCCCACTGCCTGCACCATGTCATACAGCGAATGTGGTGGCTCAGTGGTTAGCATTAAAGCTTGAAGCGCTGGGGTCCTGGATTCAAATCCCATCAAGGAAACAATCTGCAAGGAGTTAGTATGTTCTCCTCGTGTTTTCGTGAGTTTCCTCTGCGTTCACACTATAGGGGATATAGATTGTGAGCCCCAATGGTGATAATTACGATCACATCTGTGAAGTGCTGTGGAATTAATAGCATTATATAAGTGAGTAAAATAAATAAATAAATGTGCTGTGCTTTGGATCATGAGCCATTCCAAGACTTCTCCATATTTTTTTCTTCCCTTCATTCTGGTAAAGGGTTCATCTTAGTTTCGTCTGTCCACAGAAGCTTTTCCAGAACTTGGCTCCTTCTTTAGATGTTCGTTGGTAAAGTCTAAGGGTATGTGCCCACAGGACGTTTTTGCTGCAGTCCAGAACGCAGGAAAACCTGAGGATCCTAGAGTCCTTGACAGGAGAAATGCTATAATCTTGTCTGCGTTTTTTGTGCGTTTTTTGTGCGTTTTTGGCGCGTTTTTACTGCGTTTTTGATAGCTGCGTTTTTCCTGCGTTTTTCCCATTGACTGTACCAAAAACGCAAAAAAGAATTGACATGTCCATTCTTTGCTATCCGCACCAAAAACGCAGGTATTTGACAGTTCTTGACACTTGCAAAACCAATGTGTGTGCACTGCGTTTTTGAAAACACATTGGTTTTGCTGGGAAGCCCAACCGCAGGAACAGATTAGCATACATTACCATAAAACCAAGGGTTTTCTGCATGCGGAAAACGCAGGAAAACCGCGGCAAAAACGCCCTGTGGGCACATACCCTAATCTGACCTTTCTATTATTAAGGCCGATTAATGTTTTTCACCCTGTGACCCCTCTGTATATGCACCTTGCGGTGACCCCTCTGTATTTGCACCTTGTGGTGACCCCTCTGTATTTGCACCTTGTGGTGACCCCTCTGTATTTGCACCTTGTGGTGACCCCTCTGTATTTGCACCTTGTGGAGACCCCTCTGTATTTGCACCTTGTGGAGACCCCTCTGTATTTGCACCTTGTGGTGACCCCCTCTGTACTTGCACTTTGTGGTGACCCCATCTGTACTTATACCTTGTGGTGACCCCTCAGTATTTGCACCTTGTGATGACTCCTCTGTATTTGCATCTTGTGGCGACTCCTCTGTATTTGAACCCTGTGGTGACTCCTCTGTATTTGAACCTTGTGGTGACTCCCCTGTATTTGCACCTTGTGGTGACCCCATCTTACTTTCCTTGTGGTGACCCTCTGTATTGCACCTGTGGTGACCTCTGTATCGCATCTGTGACTCCTCTGTATTTGAACCTTGTGGTGACTCCTCTGTATTTGAGCTAATGAAGTCTTCTCTTTATGGTAGACTTAAGCCTGGGTTACAGCTTCAATGGTCGAACAATCCGATCAACGACTCGACTTGACCTACATCGCTTGAACGTCGTTCAATGTTCGCTAATGAAATGTCACACGTACAGATATCGTTAATGACGCATCAACGATTCCGCTACAAGCAAACGATACTTGCGGTCATTAGATCGCCTATGTCCTTCACTTCTCAATGGACGAGGTTGTTAATGACATCGTTATCAAGGTGTCACACACACCGATGCAGCAGGTTGGACGGATGATCATCGCTTGGTTTAAGGTCCTGATCACAAACCTCCGATGAACTATCAACCCACTTATCGTTGATCGGATGTACGTGTCACACTGAACAACGTCGTTTGAATGACTGAAAACCTGTGACGTTTCAACATATCGTAGCGTAGCGTCTAACGGTCCCTTTAGATACAGACACATCTACTCCCTGGAGAGTGATCTTCGCTTGAGCTAAGGTTGTGAAGGAGTTTTGCTTCACCATGGAAAGGATTTTGTGATCATTCACCACTATTTTCTCCTGTGGACGTCCAAGTCTTTTTGAAATCCCAAGCTCACCAGTGCTTTTTTTTTTGTAGAAAGTACCAAATTATTGATTTGGTCACTCCTAACATTTCTGTTAACTCTTTGATGCATTTCTTCTTTTTTTAGACCTATGATAGGCTGTTTCTCAGCACCTTTGACTTCATGTTGTTGGTTCACAGCAGCAAATGTCACGCCTGGAGGTCAGCTCCAGAACTTTTATTTGTTTTATTATGGATTATTGAGGGAACAGCTCATGCAGCGCAATAAAGAGCTTTTCACATAATTGTCCAATTAACTTTGGTCTCTTAAAAAAGAAGCAGCAACTTATTAAAGATGTTCTAAAACCATCACTCTCAAATTAAAGCTGAGAGTCTGCACTACAAGCCCAAATTGATTATATACCTGTATCTTGAATATGTACTGGTAAAAAGCTAAAATGACAAAACTTGTGCCACTGTTCAAATATTTCTGGACCTATATTTTACCTGGAATTGAGAATTTTAAGACTGAATGTTTAAGTTTAGGCAGAAAAAGAAGTCGATTTCTCGGAAGGAAGCATTGCAATACATCTTATTTTCACATATGCTATGGATTTATGAAATAAAAAATGAAAGTACTGTAAATTTTTAACAAATGTGTTCAATATTTTAAGCTTGGTAAGTCTTCTACTCACCTGAACTTCTGGAGATGTGGTGTCTTGAGATAATGAATGCAAAACAGCAACACAAGATGCTAAATGTTGGGTAGAACCAATCCCTCCAAGATGCCTGTGCAAAGAACCCAAGGCGAGGGCATGACCAGTTCTGGCTACCACATCTCTAGCTACCTTCAGCCTGAAAAATCACAAGAAAAATAAATGACATTCCGTGAGAGATTGATAGAAGAAGACGGACGTGCTATTTTATACTCCCAAATCACTACTTGTCAAAGCTTGCTTGAGCTAGATTAGATGTGTATAGAGGTTCGGACACTACATGAGCCAACCTGGCCATACATTCTACAGCAGCGCAGCGCAGCCATGGGTTTCTACTCTCCAGGGCTCCTACAATCAGAAAAGGCATGGTCTTCGGGTTTCCTCAGGCCCTAAATTCAACGTGGTTTAAAGCCAAATGCTGTAGAAACAAGCACAATCAGATGTAAAAATCAATATCATCGTGTAATAACTGTTAAAGGTAATATTGATACTTAATAATAAAAAAAAAACAAACAAACATACGGTACTTCTATAAGAAGAGAGTAGAAATTATAGCAGGATATTTATACAAAAAGATCAATTTACCATATTTTTCGACTATAAAAGGCACACGTTTAACCCCAAAAAAATTGTAGGAAAGAAGGGGAGTGCAACCTATAGTCCGAGTGTAACTGACTGTGGAGGAAGCGGGTCACAGGAGGCAGGAGCTGGGGCTAACAATGTGCCCGCTATTAAAGGGGAACTCCAGAGAGAGAAAATGCTGTTTGTACTGTCCCTGCCCTCCTACATGATGGAGCAGAGCTGGGCACTACAGTTCTAGGATCTATGGATCACTTATAAATCAATAAAATCCTATCTGCTCCTCTGCTCTAACCCTTCCCTCAGAGGACCATAAGTCACAGAGCAGATTCAGCGGGGGGGAAGTGGGAGGCCACCAGGGGCTCAGCAATCATTCTAAATTCTTTTAGCCAGTGTAATGAACAGGGGGTGTGGCCATTGGCTCTGATACTCGCACTATATGGTACCCACACCCTATATGCCTCCTGTATGTATCACACAACTCTCCAGAGCAGACAGTGACAGCTACACAAACATACACACTGTCACTCAGCTCAGGAAGGTATAGCCATACATACAGCAGGTATATATGGTGTGGGTGGCATATAATGAAAGCATCAGAGCTGGTGGCCATGCCTACTGTTCTCACTACATGCCAGCCCCTACTCTATATGCCTGCTGTATGTATTGCTGTACTCTCCCAGCTAACAGTGACAGCTGCATAAACATACACACGGTCCTCTTAGCTAAAGATTGTTGTGTGATACATACAGCAGGCATATATGATATAGGTGGCATGGCAGGGGCGTGACTACCAGCTTTGATGCTCTCACTATATGCCACCAACACGCTATATCCCTGCTGTATATATCGCATGCCTCTCCTATGCTAACAGTGCATATTGTAAGGCTTGTTAAAAGGAGATTTTTGTGTACTCACCGTAAAATCCTTTTCTCTTAGCCTCTAATTGGGGGACACAGACCGTGGGTGTTATGCTGCTGTCCACTAGGAGGCGACACTAGGCAATATCTGAAAAAGAGTAATTGACTCCTCCTCTACTAGCATAACACCCCTGGCTGGGCCCTTACCCGACCAGTTTTGTGCTAAAGCAGTAGGAGAAGAAGAAAGTGACAAGAATTAGGTCAGACAAGGGCGACTATATATGACGCCAAAGGACCATAGAGCTTAATAGAAAAAAACAATGTGAAGCTCAACGAAAGTAAAGCCTAAAGAAAAGGCATGTATACAGGAAAGCATTCAAGATAGAAACAATACCCACAAAGCCCGATACGGACAACAGGGTGGGAGCTGTGTCCCCCAATTAGAGGCTAAGAGAAAAGGATTTTACGGTGAGTACACAAAAATCTCCTTTTCTCCTTCGCCTCATTGGGGGACACAGACCGTGGGACGTCCTAAAGCAGTCCCTGGGTGGGAGAGAATATTGTTATAAACTCTTCTAAAAACGCACTACCGAGGTGGAATATTGCCGCCTGGGGAATACGTATACCCGGATCTGCGTTATTTAACGCTTGAGTATAGATGTCAAAATGATCACTAAAAATAAGACTAACTCAGACGGCTGGCGAGCACACCTGTGTGTACATAGCCCTGGCGCCCAAGATCTAGTATACTCCCTTCCTAGGAGTAGAGAACCTTGGTATGCAATGATCGAAAAACCATACCATATCTAGCCAGCCGTTCTAGCCAGCCGTTCTAAGGCAATAGACCTGTGACCGGGGAACCTGGCATAGTCCCTTGGTATCATTCTGAAGAAAAAAATGACCTAGAGAGTCCGGTCTCTGCATGTGTGGAATGTCCAAACAGGCACAAAGACTGGCAGAGAGACAGAATGTACCCAACATCACTCAATGCCCTGGTAAGAAGCACAGGGATGGAAGAAAAGGACTTGCAGGTGGGATGAAAAAAACCACCCTCATAAGGGTGACCGCGTAGGTGAAGCACCGTTAAAGGTGGAGGAAAGCCTGCAACTAGGAAATGCCACAGCCGAACAGTATGAACCGGGAAATGCCACAGCCGAACAGTATGAACCGGTAGTGGTAATGGAAGTGTCTCCAGAAGACACATAGTTCTGGGAACAGCGTATGGAAACTTCGAGAAAACAGCAAGGTACTTGAGAATAAAAAGGAGATAACTGAAGCCGGAAACACCAGAAGACGCAGAACCAGCATCTAAGGTGCATACAGCGATGACAGCCGGAGAAAAAGTCAGATCTCTGGTAACAGGACCAGAGTGAACCTTACGTAAACACACCTGTGAACGTCCCGGCAAGGGTGGCTAAAACCCAAGGGATATACCCAGGAAGGTAAGCCATGATGCGTGGAAAGCCACTGCAAGTGAGAAATAGGCCTTCTGTCATATACACACACACACACATATATATATACATATATACATACATACGTAAACATCCATGCCCATGGATGCCCAAAACCCCAGAATGTGAGGGAGAAAAACCCCCAAACCTATGGGGTCTGCCGGTGAGTACAGGACGTCAAACGTCTGGCAGTAATGAACCATGAACAGTAAACCTAGACAGAGAACAGGGTGACGACTGCTGTCAGCGACACGTCGAGGTAGATGAAACCCCTGGACTGTCTGGGTGGAAAGTGGGTCCAAAGGAGAGAAGGCACTCCGATGGATATGATTGTGCGTGCATCCGAGAAGGGTATGCAGATAGAAACATACCAGGGAGAAAACTGTATTCAGGAGCGGATTATCGTAACGGTGCTCAGACTAGAGAACTCGAGGAAGCCAAGACCCGTTGAAAGAAAAAACCTCTGACTAACGACAGTCAGACAGGATAAAGACGGCCCCACTGGGAAAAAGATGTGCCCAGTGTAATACCTGATTGTTGAAGTAGTCTACCTGGAGATTAACATGTGACAACTAAAATGTATTCAACTTCGTCAAATGGAACTGATGACCCATCCGTAGTCCGGGAAATAACATAGGCGAGAGAGACTATGACTTGAAGATTAACAAGATGCCTGTACCCGGGCACGAACCGGGCAACTTTGCGTTGGTAGACAGCTGTTCTTACCACTAGGTCACAGCACCTATGTACCGTTTTGAAGCGTAACATCGGAGCTCAAGTGAAAAGGTCTTCAAGCGATCTGGAACGAAGGGGGGCCTCTCTGCGTAGATTAAGGCATATGAAGTACAACTGGTCCTGAGAGGCGTGCCGACATCCTGCTCTTGTCCCGGGTGGCAGAGCTATACTCTGATGCCTGATGTGAAATAACTAGTTCGGCGACAGTTAGTGCGCTACAACCCAGGGCCACCATTGGCGGCTGGGGAGACTGTAGTAGTATAGTACTGTGCCATTTAGTCTGTGGCATTGATTTAGCTGTTGCAATGGCCATCAGCATGCTACAATCCAGGAGCCGGAGGCGATTGGGGAGTCTGAAAATTGGTCCGGAGCTACGTCATCCGCAGCAAGCTCAGATATCCATTGTGAGGAGCTTGATGTTGAAAGTCTGTGGCAAGCCGTCCATAGGGGAGATCGGAACGCATAGGAACCGTCGCCCACGACTGCATCCATCATGGCAGGGGGAGATCGGAACGCATAGGAACCGTCGCCCACGACTGCAGCCATCATGGCAGGGGAGATCGGAACGCATAGGAACCGTCGCCCACGACTGCATCCAACATGGCAGGGGGAGATCGGAACGCATAGGAACCGTCGCCCACGACTGCATCCACCTGGCAGGGGGAGATCGGAACGCATAGGAACCGTCGCCCACGACTGCATCCTTGACTGCACCCATCACGGCAGGGGGAGAGCGGAACGCATAGGAACCGTCGCCCAGGGCTTCATCCATTGTGGCAGGAGGAAGAACGTGGAGGAAACACCTCGTGTTTCTGCCTGTTGTAGTTTGCGGGAAATCAGTACACCAAGGTACCGTCGCCCTCAGTAGACGCAACTTCCGGGAATGGCGAGACAACTGGGAGAAAAAAAACCGTTGTTAGAGGCCTTAAACCTTCTGTTCCACATGGAGAATAGACAGTTAGTCAGTGTAAGGGAGAAACTCCTACAGTCTGAAGCCTTAGTTTGCCTTCAAACCAAAAAATCCCGTGAGGGATTTCGTAGGGACAGGCTCTGCCTTCCAAATGTATGCCAAGCGCCCATCCCGAAGGTAAAGCTTTCGCAGCCATTACGGCCGTACAATGTTCACTGCATGAATGAGGGCGTGCGTGCTGGATGTAGATCTGGGACCAGGCCTCGGTTGCGCTGGGCGGCGTGCTGAGGGGGGGAGCGACCCAGTTGTGCTGTGTCGCTATTGAAGGAACTTCCAAGTAAGGAAAAAACCGGGAACCGTACTCACGGCCATGCCGCGTACCAGACGGTCCACCTGAGGTTCATTCAACCAGAGTAGGGTCCGTGTAGACAACGGAGACTGGTAGGTCCTGCTTCAGGGTGGACCTTGCAGCACGTGCACGTTTGCTCAATGCACCTGCATGACAGGTGTGGCGAGTGGCCGCAGGACCTCTTGTTCCACGGCCAGCAACCCAGCATCTGAATGTTTTGTAGCTTGGGGAGGTAGGCTGGGAGACTCCTGATGTTTGAACTCCGACCAGGAACTCCACCAAAGGAAGTGGAGGAAGACGAAAAAACATGCGGTATGCGTAACCTTGACCCAGCCCCCTGCCCGAAGGGAGCTGAGGGAGTAGTATGGATATAGCTAGGAGTTCTCAAAACTGCACCCCAACAGAGGGGAGCTGAGGGAGGAGCATGCAAGGCGCCTCATGTGTCAGAGACCCGTCCTTGAAACCTTTGTGTGAGGGGGGATAGTGATCCTCGCAACCCTGCATCTCTGGAGTCCGGAGGGATCCAGAACCGACCATTGTGTGAACGCTTGGTTCCCTGCAGGAACTGAGTATAGGTCCCTGCAGGAAGATCAGTCGTGTTCGTAGGAGGGGTGATTGACCCGGAGTCGTGGAAATACAATGGTGAAGGAACCACACCGAGATCCTGTGAATCAAATGCCACTGAGAGTGATCCCTTTGTTAAATAGGAAACCTGGTGAGCTAGCGAGGGCAGCTGGGACCCATATATAACCGCCTAGCGGGCCTGGAGCCCCGGCGTTGTTGCTGTCACACAGAGGCCCGACTGTTGGTTCTGAGGAAAGATGCTGGACAGTCCTGAGAGGAGTCAACTCCTACGCAGCTGTCCAAATGTGGTTGGCAAAGGAAGAACGTGACAGAGTCGTGCAGTCTTGAAATATGACGACTGCAACAGCACCCCCAACCGAGGGGGTTGAGTGTGACGGTAGAATCCCCGCTTCAACCCAGCATCCTGACTTGAGGAGAACCTAGAAGAAGCATGTTGGGCGACTGAGAGGTATCTGGGCGTCAGTATGAGTACTCCACTGTGGATGGCCTAGGAAGGTCGGACCATCATGTGTCGGGTCGACCAGGGAATACCCTGGGATAGATGGCAATACGGGCAGAGCCACAAGCCTTATGAGACATGGACAAGTTGTCCACATTACGTCATAAGTCTCCTGATCCAACCTCATTGCCATATACTATAGGCACTGTATTCTCAACTGCAGTCCCCACTAGAAATACCCCCCTTGTATGGGAATAAGCCTTTCTAGCTTAAACTCCAGCTGACTGCAGGACATAATATTGTATGCATACCCAGACAGAGGGGGGGGGGGTGGAGAGAGGAGCAGCAGAATGAACTGCTGACTAAATACTGCCGTGCTGCAGAGAGAGAAACAGTACAATATATATATATATATATATAGCACAGAAACCTATGCATGATATACTTCACAGAGTAAATGTGAGACCCACTGTGCATTAATACGTAGCTAAGCAATTAGCTAGTTCCCCGAGGAGCCCTATTTGTAGGTCTCCTGTAGCAACTGCGTCCTCAGACTTCCCCTTAGGATGGAGGCGGTGGGAAGTCTGGGACATAAAGCTGGGGCCTTAACCTGCACTGCTCAGCACCTGCGTGAGCGGTGCTGCTAGTAAGAGCCCCCTTTACAGCTGCGGCCCGAGGGGAGCAGCTCCGGACGGCGCTGTGGCCACCGGAGAAGGGGAACAAGGGGGCGTGACCAAGACTCAGGAAACCTCGCGGGGAGCGAGGAGCGCGAAACAACGGTCCGCCTCCCGCATGACGCGCTCCGTGATGCAATCCAGGGGGCGTGCGGGAGGCGTGCCTGCCAGCGCTAGGCCGAAGCCGGGGCCTAGAGTAATTATCGGCCCGGAAAAACAGTGGGGGCCGGCGCGGAGGACTAAAAAAGTCCCCGCAGGAGGCGCAAAGGAGAAGCACGGACCCCAAAAGGGGGTCCCTGACGACGAGGCCATAAGGGGGGCTGTGGATGCATCAGGATACGTTTGCATCCACAGACCGGGAAATGCAGGGGGAACATGCAGGCGCGGGGGAAAGAGAGGGAATGAGCAAGGAGCCCTCTTGGTCCCTGTGCGCTCCATCCGGAGTCCTGCACTCCCTTCTGTCACCGGATCCCTCCGGTCAGAAGCCTGCTGCAGCCTCCGGAGGACTCTGTGGCAGGCCAGAACCCTGCAGCCTCCGGAGGACCTGTGGCCACATACCTGGAACCTCGACCCGACCGGGGAGGTTAGCTCTCCCATGAGCTATTCAGCATGGTCCCCTGACCATGTGCAGATGAAGGAGTATGGAGAGTGATCCCCTTGTGCAACAGCCTTGACTCGCATCCTAGCGAGTATGAAGGCTGCAATACTCCTCCGATGTTATGTCCTCTTCAGAGGAAAGTAAAAAGTAAAAATAAAGAAAAAAGTAAGAGAAAAAAATAAAAGAGGTCTGCACTCCTAAGACACTAAGCAAAAACTGGTCGGGTAAGGGCCCAGCCAGGGGGTGTATGCTAGTAGAGGAGGAGTCAATTACTCTTTTTCAGATATTGCCTAGTGTCGCCTCCTAGTGGACAGCAGCATAACACCCACGGTCTGTGTCCCCCAATGAGGCGAAGGAGAAAGAGTCAATTTTGACTTTTAGGATTGCTACTTCCAATAGGTGACACTAGAGTTTGTCTACTTCCTCCCTGAAGAGACAATTTGCACATTTCCCAGTATAGCATTGTGGCTAAAAATCTCCCCACTGCTAGCATGCAGGATTAATCTCCATAAGGAGAATAGCTGTTCCCTTAGTAATCGACTTAACCCCTGATACAGCCAGATCAGATCTCATGCTTGGCACTGATGAGGCGTAATCACGCTGAAATGCGTTGACTGCAGATTCGGGACCCGATATGGCATAAATCCTAAGTCATATTGAAAGGCTTGTTAAGAGAGTTAATTTTGGCTTTTAGGATTGCTATCTTCATTAGGTGGCACTAGACCTCCCTGAAGAGGCAATATGTATCCGGCGTACAAGTAACACAGGATTTCAGAAAATGAACATCATACCAACAGTAAAATACGGTGGTGATAGTGTAATGGTCTTGGCCTGTTTTGCTGCTTTAGGATCTGGAAGACTTGCTGTGGTACATGGAACCATGAAGTCTGCTGTCTACCAAAAAACCTTAAGGAGAACATCCGCCCATCTGTTCATGACCTCAAGCTGAAGTGCACTTGGGTTATGCAGTAGGACAATGATCCAAAACACACCAGCAAGTCACCTCTGAATGTCTTAAGAAAAACAAAATTAAGACTTTGGAGACGTTTAGTCAAAGTCCTGATCTTAATCCAATTGAGAAGCTGTGGAATGACCTTAAAAAGGTGGTTCATGCTTGGAAACCTCCAATGTGACTGAATGACAAAGGTGAGTGGGCAAAATTCCTCCAGAATGTTGTAAAAGGCTCATTGCCAGTTATCACACACGCTCGATTGCAGTTGTTGCTGCAAAGGGTCAGCCCGACCAGTTATTAGGGTTATGGGGCAATCACTTTCTCACACAGGGCCTTATAGGTTTGGATTTCTTTTTCCCTTAGTAATAAAGACCTTCATTTATAAACTGCATTTTGTGTTTACTTGTGTTATCTTTGATATTTAAATTTGTTTGGTGATATGAAACATTTAAGTGTGACAAACAGGTAAAAGAATAAGAAATCAGGAAGGGGCGAACACTTTTCACACTATTGTATACCAGGATGGGGTAACATATATACCAGGACGGGCCCAGGGTGAACATTATATTATATATATGCACACACACACACACACCAGGATGGGACAAGCATGGGGAACATATATACCAGGATGAAGGACATACACCCAGAGGAGCCCAGAATGGGGGACATTAGTACAGAATTGGGGGACATCAACCTCATATCATTGTCAGTAGCAGATACCTCATGACCGTGTATCATGATCACAATTTTTTTTGCGTCAATTTTTTCTCTTTGTCCCCTTCTAAATCCTAGTTGCGTCTTAAAAAAAAAAAAAAAAGTGTTCTACCTTCTTTAATTGGAGTAACAGTGGTCCAGTGGGGCCTTACTGGGGATGGCGCACATACCAACAGAGGAGGACACAGACAGAATGGGGCCCATGTGGGGCCTTTTGCAGTCCTATAGTTCATCCCTTTGCGTGGCTGTGATAGAAGCTGCTTGCCGTTTGGAGAGGGTAGTGGCCCCTCTTGGACCCTTGCTGCAAAAATGTTTTTTATGCCAGCACCATAATGGAATATCTTTGTTGGTACATATATTTATATATATATTTATTTTTTTGTTTTTTTACAGTCACACATGTGCTGCTGCTAAATTAAGTTTATTTTTCACCTTTCAGATTCCTTAATCCCCCAGGCAGACATGGTGGAAGCCTAGGAGCTTACTGTATGCCATTTATACCCTAACACAATAATTAAAGATGCAACATTTATCAGCAATGCAGAGTTCTGACTGCAATAAAGTTTTATAAAATGAAAATATTTAGCATTTAATGAGGAATAACTTTGGAATGAGGACATTCACTTTCAGACAACATAACCACGTTCTTCTTGGCTCCACTTACTTTAAGGAAGCTGCACAAAGCAGACAAGGCCGATAGCTGGATGCTCTGCTGGCGGGATCCCTTTGTCTGTTTGACAGAATCCACCAACTGCTCTAATATCTGCAATCTTCAAACAACAACATATTTCATTCTTAATCTTACAAGATGAATTTCATGAATGAAATGTACATAGCGACTCTGGTGATATCTAACCCAATATTACCTCTGAGACTCTGGCATATTCGACAACAAAACTCCAAAGAGGGAGGCGGCAGCTTGAATGACGGTAAAGGTTGGCGGCAGAGGGGTAGGGACAGATTCTCCTTTGGAGGGCATATGGTAGATGGCATGGGGGTCATACTCTAAACTACCACCAGGAATCCCATTACTGAGGAGAAACTGGACATTAAGAGTATAATTAGTAATCACAAAGATAAGAAACGTTCTACTATATGTATAATGGTCTTCTAAGACAAAATCTTGTGTATTAGGAGGAGGCAGGAATTTGAAATCCGGAGCGCTCTCCTGAATGAATGATCTCACCCACCGGGGTATGATTGCAGCAGCGAGGCGGGGGGGAGAGCGTACCCAGAGAGACTGCCCACCTGACGGCCAGCCATCTCGAAACACCCACACGTCTGTGGACATGTAAGTTTATAAATTGTTTTTCTCTACATTTATGATTCACTAAAAGATCAGACAGGGATAACTAGTAATGCAGGGACAGGTAGTGATAGGTTAGGGGCTCTAAACTAGGTCACAGTTTCCTTTAAATAAATAAAAAGCTTGTTCTGTACTCACCCCTCCCCATGTTCAGCTTTGAGTCTTGGCAGCTGCTCTAGGTGTCTGTTATTGTGAATAGCACTGCAGTCGATCACTTAGCTTAGTGGGTCTGAGCAGTTCAGGATGTCCACACTGTTGGGGAGCTCAGCGATTGATAGCAGTGCTGCAGACATCAGGAGTTGTGGTAAAGACTCAGAGTTGGACTGGGGTGCACTGCACTTGGGAGAAAGGGTTTTATTGAAGCAAAAACCCCTTTTGTCATGGAAAAAAAAAGATAAATCCATGAGACATCTCTCCGATAAGGGACATAAACTAAAGACATGGGATCAATTGTAAATGATGAGGTGAAGAAAATGAATTAAGTAGAGAGGACTTTTCATTGAAACTACGACCCCCTGCAGGAGCCAGTTCATGACAGCAGGAAGACAGAAAACCTGAACTTTGGATACACAGAGGTGGGCAAGTATATTTTCTAGGTCAAAGATTTCTTTGATCAAAGCAGATTTTCAAATGTTTAAGCACCAATGGAAAATTATAAATATTGGGGTTTGCCTAGGTCCTACAGTTATTCTGCATGCATTTTCAACCTTGGGACTAAAAGGAGAAGAACAAACATTTTTTTTATAACTGTGAGACAGTCCTATCAGCCCAAAATTATATATATAAACAATAATATTAAACAATAGCCACAACATGTTTCCCATGTTTGAACAGAAAAATTCATGATGGGAAAGATGACAGTGATATTTCCTGCCTGGGATCTCCAGGGGTGGGGATATCCTGGAAGTTGAGGCTTCATAATTTTCTGGAAACTCCAGCCACATCCCACGACCCACCCATGTAATGGGTCACCAGAGGGGAGGTATGTGGTTTAAAGTGGGTTCATAAAAACAAATGCCACATTATAATCTGGGTCACTTTCAGGATACAATGCCGTGTAGGGGATTGTCCACGTTTTCTTAAGGAGTACCACCCTCCATATATCTGAGCCATTTCAGTGACCCAGATGCAGTAATTCTCTGTGATTTATCCATTTTATTTATGCGATTGTCGATATTGTATTGTATGGTTCCCTTTTAGAAAATCTTGTACACTTTTTATAAACATTGTCTACTCTTTCAGAGTTAATATATCAAATTTAATAGCTTGCTGCTTTATGAGCCAGTACCCCAAAGAAGCAAACTTTAACTGTAACAGGTGCTTCGGCGGCCTGATGGAAATATATATATATTATTTATTAGGGTCATTTAGAGATTTCCTTATTTTTGAAACAAAAGCACATTTTTTTCAGTGAAGCTAACATTAAATGAATCAGAAATACCCTCTATACATTGTTAATGTGGTAAATGACTATTCTAGCTGCGAACGTCTGGTTTTTAATGTAATATCTACATAGGTGTATAGAAGCCCATTTACAACAACCACCACTCCAGTGTTTTCGTGGTACATTGTGTTTGCTAACTGTGTAAGAAGGCTAATGGAGGTTTAGAAAACCCTTGCACAAATATGTTAGCACAGCTAAAAATGGTTTGGCTAATCAGAGAAGCTATAAAATTGACCTTCCTTTGAGCTAGTTGTGATTCTGGAGCATTACATTTGTTTGTTCTATGACACTCTCAAAATGGACAGAAAAAAAAACTTTCATGTGAAACTCGACAGTCTCTTCTTGTTCTTAGAAATGAAGGCTATTCCATGTGAGAGATTGCCAAGAAACTGAAGATTTCCTACAACGGTGAGTACTACTCCCTTCAGAGGAGAGCACAAACAAGCTCTAACGAGATTAGAAAGAGAAGTGGGAGGCCCCGCTGCACAACTGAGCAACAAGACAAGAACATTAGAGTCTCTAGTTTGAGAAATTGACGCCTCACAGCTCCTCAACTGGCAGCTTCATTAAATAGTAGCTGCAAAACGCTAGTGTCAACGTCTACAGTGAAGAGGCGACTCCGGGATGCTGGCCTTCAGGGCAGAGTGGCAAAGAAAAAGCCATATCTAAAAATGACTAATAAGAGGAAAAGATTAATATGGGCATAAGAACACAGACATTGGACAGAGAAAGATTGGAAAAAAAGTGTTATGGACAAACGAATCAAAGTTTGAGGTGTTTGGATCACAAAGAAGAACATTTGTGAGACGCAGAACAACTGAAAAGATGCTGGAAGAAGCCTGACGCCATCTGTCAAGCATGGTGGAGGTAATGTGATGGTCTGGGGTTGCTTTGGTGCTGGTAAAGTGGAAGATTTATACAAGGTAAAAGGGATTTTGAATAAGGAAAGCTATCACTCCATTTTGCAACACCATGCCATACCCAGCGGACAGTGCCTGATTGGAGCCAATTTCATCCTACAACAGGACAATGACCCAAAGCACATCTCCAAATTATGCATGAACTATTTAAGGAAAAAGCAGGCAGCTGGTATTCTATCTGTAATGGAGTGGCCACAAAATTGTCTAGGTGACTACAAACGTTTCAACAGTAGTGTGTGTTATATATTGTGGTGCAGCCATCCATGGTCTGAATGGCTGCTATACATTGCACAGGCAGAGGTTGGATGCAATGTGAATGTTTCACTGTGTCTTGCAGCAGTAGAGTTAATGCAAGTATGTGTGTGTATGAGTTAACACACCTCCTCTAGCGGTGTGGTCAGGGCTGATATCATGTGACTTCTGACTGGTCCAGGGACGTGATGTCAGCTCAGGTCCTGGAGCTGACAACTGGCTGTTTGGGAAGCACGTGGAGAGGCCCAGGTAAGGCCTTGGAGCAGCTCCTGGAGCAATGGACTGATGGAGACAGTAAGAAAGAAGCCTGCTATGATTGCTGGACAAGGTAACCTCATGAGAAGGGGCTTGTGTACTGACAGAGGTCAGTGAGTGAACTGTGCAGACAAACCCCACGTGTAAAGTGATGGATTGTGTACAGTAATTGTTTATATCACGTGGTTTAAGTGGCTAAATAAACCAACTGGACTTGAGTTACATATAAACAATTCCTGTGGGCTTGAATTACGCTGTCAAGTAAGTGTACCCCAACCCGCTTAGTGATCTCAATGTCACAATATAAATATAAATATATATATTTATGTAATCAGTGGAAATTTATTGTAATTCAAGTCAGTGTTCCTTGATAAAGGACAGCGTTCTGTCTGAAACGAGTTGCCTGTGGGGCCAGAGACTGCTTCTGTTACCATCCGAATGTCAGCTTGATTTGTATAGGTTATTGGAACACTGCCTTGAATTACAATAAATTCCCACTGATTATTGGCATCCAGACCTCCTGTTTGCTTTTTTCCTCATTGAAATCACGGCAGGATCAGGAAGCAGAGTCCGTGCATGCCGGATTTAGAGCTTAACTTTACCCTGTTACGTGACACCCTTCAAAAAAGGGGATTTCCTTCCTCAATCCCTCTATTCATTTTTGGTGGGCATACTAAAAATAAAATCATCTGCTGTTTGCCCTCCTCAGGTCAGGTCCATCCCCAAGTCTAAACCGCTACTCCAGTGATTGTGACAGACTGCAGTGATGAAACGTAACATCAACAACGCTGCTGGCAATCACTGGGCTCAGCGGCTCATGCAATCTGCTCTGGCAGAACTGTACAGCCAGTAATTGGCTGCAGAGGTGACGTCACCATTGTACACAATCACCAGAGCAGCAGCAGAGAAGCAGGGCTGGATAGGTAATACATAATTTTATCATTTTTAGCTTGGCCAAGACGAATTAGAAAAAAAGATGAAATAGGAAATGCCCTTGAAGCTTATGTGATAAATTAATCCATACCTGATAGCAGAAAGCTCCCAATTAAAAGTAGCCTATGACTTACCTGTTCTTCTATAGCTCTGTGATCACTCTGCTGCAGTGATGACCCCAAGAGGATCAGATCATCAGGATGACAAAGTGCCGGGAGTAAGAATACAGCTCCACTAGGCAAATAGTCAGGGGAGGACAGATCTGCAACCAATTCCTTCATAATTGCACAAAGGCTTCCTGATAAGAAAGATGTGAAGGTCGCAGGTTGTAAATGGCACAATCATACTATCAAGAAGCTAACAATTCTACATGAACAGAATAATTTCACTGTTATAAAGGAAAATAATAAATACAGATACCTTCATAGGACTTGGGAGGCATCAAAATCAGCAACTGATAAAGCCTTTGTCTGTACAACACAGAGCAAGCCTTCAAAGAGTTTCCATAGAGTTTCTGCAGACTGGGCAATCTAGAAAGGAGGAAAGTTTAAGAAAAACAAGATAAAATACAGTAAAGGCCCAGTCACACATAACGACGCACCAGCGATCCCGATAACGATGTGCAGAGATCGCTGGTGCGTCGTGTTTCACATCACTGGTAAGATGTCAAACAGGTATCTCACCAGCGATGTGAAAAACGACGCACCAGCGATCCAGAATTATACCGAGGTCGTTGGAAATTGTCACTCCATAGCGTAGCATTGAGATCGTTGGTCATTGCCCCTGTCAAACACAAAGATGTAGCGCTCCCAGCAGGAGCACAACGACGTAGAAATGATCCAGAGCAGTGAGTAATGATCAACGATCTCACAGCAGGGGCCAGGTCATTGGTTTGTGTCACACATAACGAGATTGCTAACGGGATTGCTGTTGCGTCACGAAATCTGTGACGAAACAGCGATCTAGTTAGCGATCTCGTTATGTGTGACATGGCCTTTAGGGTTATGAAGAAGGCAGAGATAAGGCAGAGGACAACAGGAGATTCTTAAGGCCCCTTTACACATTGAGACTTTCCAGCGATCCGACCTGGCCGGGATAGCTGGAATGTCTCTGCAGTCGCTGGTGAGCTGTCAAACAGGCAGACTCACCAGCGACCATTCGGCAGCGAGATCGCTGATAACCAAGGTAAACACTGGGTAACTAAGCAGAGCAAACTGCTTAGTTACCCAGTGTTTGCCCTGGTTACCAGTGCCCAGCATCTAATGTGCGGCGCTGGGCATTGTCTGAGAGGTCGCTGATTGTTGGTCTCTCACTGTCAGTAGCGATCAGCGACCTCACAGCAGGGCCAGTTCACTGATGCTTGTCACACACTGCAACATCGCTGGAGAGGTCGCTGTTATGTCACAAAACCTGTAACGTTTCAGAGATATCGCTAGCAATGTTGCAGTGTGTGAAGTACCCCCTTAGATGAAGTGGTCTGCTGTATTTGTCCTTTTATCACTTACTGGGAAAGCAAAGCAATGGCAAAAGGAAGAGGAGGAAGGAGCCGATGTGAAACTTCGTCTGTCACAAGATCCCCACAGTGAGACATAAAGCTGTGTATAGCTGTAGAACAAAGGCAAGAGACGTCACAAGCAAAATATTTATATTACAACACATTAACATAAGAGACCATTTCCATTGTAAGGGCAATGCAATAAGACTAGCTCCAGTAAAATGCTACAAAGAAGCACACTGAGCACCGGCGGCTCCACACAACCCGAGCACCGGCGGCCCCCGGCTGTATGCTCTGCCTCTACAAGCTCCGAGCATATAGCACCAACCCTGACCCAATGTACAACACATTCACTTTTGTTTTAGGCTTTCACAGTTAATTTTCTGGACCATTCCATCCATCATGAACATAATGTGTTCCCATTAGTCTGAAACCACACAACATGGCTGGCCAATGTCCAGGCTATGACCGCCCACAATAGACAGTATGAGAAAAAAATTAATTGACAATCAGTGTTTCGGCAAACATGTGGTTTCACCCTTAAGCCGATCTCCCATGTCAGAGTTTTATAGTTCATGTATAGACCATGATTTACAAACCACGTGCCGGTCCACTGACCCAAACTAAACAGCCGTATTAATTATACTGAACCCATTCTATGCCCGGGTATCGAGCAAATATCTCACCACATTTTTCATTTTATTGAATCTTACATGAAAATGAAATGTACTTATTGTGCACAAGCTTCTCTGTAATCCACATTTGTGGTGTAAACTATGTGGTCTTGCTGTAAATTGTCTTGTTGAGTCAGGTCTTCTTTATCTATTCCTTCCCTAGCGGCTTTCCTCCCCTATATTTGTTTTTCACGCCGTCAATAAAACGTCACCAGAGTCATAACGTGCTCATACTGCCATCTCCGGCGCCTTTTTCTTCAAGACTATCTGCAAATATCATCTGAAGAACATTGGTCACTGGTGACATTCACAGAGACAGAGTTTGTAATAAAATGGCGCCAGAGTTTGTGGTATGCACACCAGGGCTGTGGAGTCAGAGTCCATTTTGGTGGAGTTGGAGTCGGATGTTTGGATTCCTGACTCCACAGCACTTATGCGCACATGCTGACTCCAGCACCATTTAATTGAAGAATTCAACCACAACATGAACATAGCACTGCACACACCGGCCTTGTTTGCTTTGGACAGAAGGACGTGCCTCTCTGTTATATTATAGATTATTGGTGACTCTTGACAAGGATCTAGTTGTCCTTAGCAGCCAATCAGAGCTCAGCTTACACTTTCCTCATCAGCTTCGATGCGGACAGCTGCACTCTGGTTGCAATAGGTGATGTTATAACTAATAATGCATTAGGTGTAGTGAAATCTATAGATGTAGCAGTGCCGGTAGTGATAGAAGGGTATAACCTACGATATTGGTAGGATAAGTTGCCCGGCAACCGACTACAGGCCAAGTGACAGTTGGAATTAGCCCAGGAAGAGGAGCTAGTGCTTAGAGAGAGATTACTGCAGCCAAGCAAGAGCTGGCGGCGTGTCCTCTTGCCATCTTATAATTGTGGGTTATGCAGGCTTTGGACAGACGCCGTTCACTGTTACACTACAGACCAGATAAAGACCTGACGCTATCGCATCCGCAGGCCCGCCCCCACCATCAGTCTCTCCCTGCACCATCAGCCTCCCCACCGCACCCTCAGCCTCCCCACCGCACCTTTGCACCCTCAGCCTCCCCACCGCACCTTTGCACCTCAGCCTCCCCACCGCACCCTTGGCACCCTCAGCCTCCCCACTGCACCCTTTGCACCCTCAGCCTCCCCCGCAGCATCATCAGCGTTACCGCTGGCCACTCTCAGGTTGGCAAGGACCTGTGCGACGTCATGGGGTCAGGTGACACGCAGGGAGTGGATGGTGTGTGGAGAAGCTGATGGTGGGGGGTGGGGTGTCAGCCTCGAGTGCGGTGATTGCTAAGTTAAGAGACCCATAACTTGGGTTTTCCAATATGGCGTCTGATGCATTTCCGGTCGAAGCAGTGGATTGTGGGACAGTATTACAACCAGACGGAAGCGGAAGCCACAAGGCTATTATGTAGGTAGATAGGAGACTGTTTATTCCAGTCAGAAATCACAGTCTATGTGTGTGATTATTGCTATATAGTAGCTGGGGGAAGAAGGTGTGTAACAGTCCGCGCTGCCAGAATTTCCGCGTGTAAATGATGCAAGAAGCCGATGTCCAAATCAAGTTTGATTTGGACATCGACTTCTTGCATCATTTACACGCGGAAATTCTGGCAGCGCGGACTGTTACACACCTTCCTTCCCCAAGCCTCTGATTTCGTTTCCACAAGTGGAGACGGTGGAAGTCCAGCAGCAGCCATCTGGAATTGATCCTATCAGGTCTACTAACCAGTTGTGGGTATCACAACATGGCATAGTGTGAGTGGTAACCTTATTCTCACCTTGGGTTTAGTGTCTAGTGATAGGGGCACTATTGCGCCTTTTGTCCTCCCCCTTTTTCTCGTTATTGCTATATAGTGACAGTACTGAAATTCTTACCACTCATAGCACCTGCTCGTCCTTCTAAAGTCACTTGCCAGGTGAAGGAATCTCCTCTACTGCGCTCCATGTCCAAATCCATGGGGTTTTGTGGGAAGACACTCTGCCAGAGCAGCAACAGGCGTCCCAAATGAGGCTGGACCATTGCAGGGCCTGTTGAGGAGATGAACATTATTGGTACCAATATACCTGTCCTAGTAGGGGCACAAAGATAGCAATGCAATAACCTGTAATTACATGTAAAAACATGAGTTTGTCGTGAGTTTATGTTACCTACATGCCTTTGTTTTTGCATGGTTTTCCAGAGGAGACAGTTTTAGGAAAATATTCTCTCTGTAGCGTAGATCAGTGATGATAATGGCCCATTTAGACTGGCTGATTCATGGGTGGATGCTTACCGGTCAGTTACGGACCATTAAGTTGAGCCAATAATTATCATGGGAGTGTCAATGGTTCTGTGCACATACAACGCTGATCCATCTACACAAGCCAGGCAGTGCTTACATAGGGCAATGAGCTGCCTCCAACCAGGATCTTTAGGCAGTATTAGAGATTGTAGCACCTGACGAACAAGCATTTTACTGATTTATCAGCCGATATATTTACATGAGCAAATAATCCAGAAAGAGCGTTCCTACAAATGCTTGTACCCAGATAGGTTCTTAAATGGGAATATAGTTACAGTCTTGTTCCTCTCTCTCAGTAGATTGTATAGCCATCTTTCCAGGCTGTAGCCTATCATTGCTTGCTTCATCAAATATTTCTTTATGCATTGTATTAAAACTTCTGAATATTTATATGTACAGAAATCTGAAAGGTAATGATGCTAAATGAAAAATAGAAAAAAGACAAACCAGACCAAAAAGAAACAAGATTGACAGGACACACTGCAAAGTGAAAAAAAGCATAGCATACTCCCAAAATGAGCAGATCTCACTCAATGAATGGGGTGCCTTGGCTTCTATTTCAGAAACGGTTACAACTTAGCTGTCAATTTGTGATAATATAAAGCAGTCTTACCCAATGTCATTAGGGAGGAGATGAGGAGCCAGCCGGCCTGCACCCGGTGCATAGAAAAGCGGCTGTTCTGGTTTGCAGAGCACAGAAGGTCTTCAGCCAGGCTCATTATTACCTGAAACAACCATGAGACAGCTCTACATGACTACACCATCCCGACAAGAAAGCAGTGCCCTACATATCCCTGAAATCTGTGCTTGGCAGATGTGCACAGAAGAAACTGAAGAGGATTGTATAAGTTTAAAACGTTGGATCCCCGCCATTCATTCTGTGATGGCTTGTGTGTAAATAGTCTTCTATACAACGGACAACAAAATGGTGTGAATATGCTATATAAATCCAAACAGAGGGTAGCTATTAACATATAATAATGTAATGGATAATTCATCATCACCACCAAGACAGCATTTAGTAGAGGCACCTTAGTGAGGAATCACAAGAGTCTATGAAGCAGATCTCTACATTTCCTATTAGGACAGCGCCATTTATCCCGATTTGTCAGCTGCATTGTGACGGTGATGTACAATTCTCCAATTGAGGAAACCTTTTAGAAATGGATGAAGGTTTTGCCTATGGTTTAGCCTCTCTAGGTAAAGGTACTCATTATACTACAATCACTTGTCAGCGCACATGTGATCTCCACTGTGCTACTTGTAAAAACCATCAGCTTTCTGTTGGGACTCAGTAGGGATAAATAAACAGTTGTTGATTAGGTGATGAATGAACTTACATGGCTATTGATGGAAATGCTTCAATAGATGATGCCCAACAAGCTAAATGCAGTGTGATGGAATAAAGCATTGAAAATGAGGTAAGATTTATGAAAAGTGGAGGATTCACTTATAGAAACTAATCAGATTCCAGATCTACTCCAATATATTCACTAAATGTACAAAAGTTATCCAATGCTCATGTATTGCATTGTTGAATGCTGGTCTACAGCCCAATAAAAATCATAAACAAATGTGCTGATCTGAGATTATTCAGAAGAACCACAAGGGGTCAGGTGGTGAGAAGAAGTATTGTGGCACCAAAAGACTGTAAAGAAAAACAAAAACAAAAAACAGCCATGGAAGACGTTAGAACAAGAACAACAAAAACAAAAAGTGACCAACCCAACTTCCAGCACTGCCATAGATGCACCTGCCCAACATCCAGCACCGCTATAGATGCACCTGCCCAACATCCAGAACAACCATAGATGCACCTGCCCAACTTCTAGCACCGCCATAGATGCACCTGCCCAACTTCTAGCACCGCCATAGATGCACCTGCCCAACATCCAGCACGGCCATAGATGCACCTGCCCAACATTCAGCACGGCCATAGATGCATCTGCCCAACTTACACCACCAGCATAGATGCACCTGCCCAACTTCCAGCACCGTCATAAGATGCACCTGCCCAACATCCAGCACCGCCATAGATGCACCTGCCCAACATCCAGCACCGCCATAGAGGCACCTGCCCAACATCCAGCACCGCCATAGAGGCACCTGCCCAACATCCAGCACCGCCATAGATGCACCTGCCCAACATCCAGCACCGCCATAGATGCACCTGTCCAACATCCAGCACCGCCATAGATGCACCTGCCCAACATCCAGCACCGCCATAGATGCACCTGCCCAACATCCAGAACAACCATAGATGCACCTGCCCAACTTCTAGCACCGCCATAGATGCACCTGCCCAACTTCTAGCACCGCCATAGATGCACCTGCCCAACTTTCAGCACCGCCATAAATGCACCTGCCCAACATCCAGCACCGCCATAGATGCACCTGCCCAACTTCCAGCACCGCCATACATGCACCTGCCCAACGTCCAGCACCGCCATAGATGCACCTGCCCAACTTTCAGCACCGCCATAAATGCACCTGCCCAACTTCCAACACCGCCATAGAAGCACCTGGCCAACTTCCAGCACCGCCATAGATGCACCTGGCCAACTTCCAGCACCGCCATAGATGCACCTAGCCAACTTCCAGCACCGCGATAGATGCACCTGCCCAACATGCAGCACCGCCATAGATGCATCTGCCCAACTTGCAGCACGGCCATAGATGCACTTGCCCAACTTACACCACCAGCATAGATGCACCTGCCCAACTTCCAGCACCGCCATAAGATACACCTGCCCAACATCTAGCACGCCATAGATGCACCTGCCCAACATCCACACCGCCATAGGTGTACCTGCCCAACATCCAGCACGCCATAGATGCACCTGCCAACATCCAGCACCGCCATAGATGCACCTGCCCAACGTCCAGCACCGCCATAGATGCACTGCCCAACGTCCAGCACCGCCATAGATGCACTGCCAACGTCCAGCACCGCCATAGAAGCACCTGCCCAACGTCCAGCACCGCCATAGACGCACCTGCCAACGTCCAGCACGCCATAGACGCACCTGCCCAACGTCCAGCACCGCCATAGACGCACCTGCCCAACGTCCAGCACCGCTATAGGTGCACCTGCCCAACATCAGCACAACATAGATGCACCTGCCCAACTTCTAGCACCGCCATAGATGCACCTGCCCAACATCCAGCACCGCCATAGATGCACCTGCCCAACATCAGCACGGCCATAGATGCACCTGCCCAACATCCAGCACCGCATAAGATGCACCTGCCCAACATCCAGCACGGCCATAGACGCACCTGCCCAACTTCCAGCACCGCCATACATGCACCTGCCCAACATCTAGCACGCCATAGACGCACACTGCCCAACATCCAGCACCGCTATAGGTGCACCTGCCCAACATCCAGCACAACCATAGATGCACCTGCCCAACTTCTAGCACCGCCATAGATGCACTGCCAACTTCCAGCACCGCGTAGATGCACCTGGCCAACTTCCAGCATCACCATAGAAGCACTGCCAACTTCCGGCAATCACCATAGAAGCACCTGCCCAACTTCCAGCACCACCATAGATGCACCTGCCAACATCCAGCACCGCCATAGATGCACTGGCCAAGTTCAACATCGCCATAGATGCACCTGCCCAACTTGCAGCATCGCCATAGATGCACCTGCCCAACTTGCAGCATCGCCATAGATGCACCTGCCCAACTTGCAGCATCGCCATAGATGCACCTGCCCAACTTGCAGCATCGCCATAGATGCACTGCCCAACTTGCAGCATCGCCATAGATGCACCTGCCCAACTTGCAGCATCGCCATTGATGCACCTGCCCAACTTGCAGCATCGCCATAGATGCACCTGCCCAACTTACAGCATCGCCATAGATGCACCTGGCCAACTTGCAGCACCATCATAAATGCACCTGCCCAATTGCAGCATGGCCATAGATGCACCTGCCCAACCTCCAGCACCGCCATAATGCACCTGCCCAACTTCCCGGCGCCATAGATGCAGTGCAGGGCACTATGGAGGTCTACACCAACTCTGGAAACAATTCCAGAGGATTGCTATAGCCTGTGATTGGCTGAAGAAGTCAGGTGACTAGGAGAGCATGTAATTAAAGAAAAATCTATGAAAGTGCTCTTCGTCATCTGACCTCTGCAGCCAATCATAGGTTGAAGGTCTGACATTGATTGCAGAGCTGCCACAGACCCCTAGAGCAGCTTGCACTTGATCTGTGGAGGCACTGCCAAGGGACTGAACCAAAGTCTTTCATTTTAAGCACATCCATATGTTAAACAATACGGTAACATTTTCTATGTCAGATAACCCCTTTAATATTTATTGACACTGAGGGGTAGGATATGGTTAAAAACAAAAAGTTATCACCTAATTGTATTAATACAGAGTCTACGAGATCCTGAGAACAGGGCAAAGTAAAGTCGTGTGTGAATGTAGGCGGCCAGAAGCCAAAGTCCAGATGTGTACACCACAGCACCATTAGTTGCTGCACACATCCTATGTACAGTGGGTACAGAAGTATTCAGAGCTCTTTAAATATTTCACTCTTTCATTGCAGCCATTTGGTAAATTCAAAAAGTAAATTTTTTACTCATTAATGTACACTCTGCACCCCATCTTGCGTGAAAAAAATAAAAATGTAGACATTTTTGCTAATTTATTAAAAAAGAAAAACTGAAATATCACATGGTCATAAGTATTCAGCCCCTTTGCTCAGACACTCATATTTAAGTCACATGCTGTCCATTTCCTTGTGATCCTCCTTGAGATGGTTCTACTTCTTCATTGGCGTCCAGCTGTGATTAATTAAACTGATAGAATCTGCTTTGGAAAGGCACACACCTGTCTCTATAAGACCTCACAGCTCACAGTGCATGCCTGACCAAATGAGAATCAAGGAGGTCAAAGGAACTGCCCAAGGAGCTCAAAGACAAAATTGTGACAAGGAAATTTCACTTGTAGGTGGCCACTTCTAGGTATGGTGAAACCTTAGTCGTAGTTGCGGTGGGAATTGGAGGTTAGAAACCTCCTGGTGTCGACGTGTCCTACTCTAGGCGTGTGTGGCCGGTCGAACCGGCAGGGTGGAGCATATATTTTTTGTTTGGACACTGCTGACACTATAATATAAACATGATAGTATGTGTTGATGTCTCCTCCTCATTTACTTACTAAAAGTGTGCCAGAAATATTGCGTTCTGATCTCTCCTCATTGCAAGACATATGAAAACCTGCATAGAGTTTGCAAAATAATACATGAAGGACTCCAAGACTATGAGAAATAACATTCTCTGGTCTGATGAGATGAAGATCTAACTTTTTTTTTTTTTGAAGATTTTTCAATTAAAATGAAATACAGTAAATTACAGAGAAAAACATATAACATTATGTTTCCAGAAGAAAATTGGTATAAATGAGATTGGTGGGCCACAAGTCCTAAATTACGAATCCAGGTCACTGTGGCGTCCACAAATCTTTCCTGCATATATGGAGAGGGGTCCACTCCTCGTGTCCAAGGAACCAATGGAGGAGGCCCCATCTCTCAGCATAAAAACAGAGGTTAAGGGGAACTTATTTACAGAGTCACAAATAGATAATTTATGACTAAAGTCAGTCCAACAGGGGATAGGAAGGGGGAATACGGAAAGACCGTATAAAGAGAACTAGGGAAGGGGACATAAAAAAGGAGAAGGAGGGAATAGTAGGAGGGGGGGGGGGGGAGAGGAAATGGAAGAGTAAATCATTGAATGAGAGAAGAATAAAGTCAGGGCCTCCATTGGAATCCACTGTAAATGGCAGAGGGAATGGCACTACCCGACTGTTCAATCTGTATCCACTGTTTCGTTTCTACTTTGAAATGCCAATCAAGCAGTCGTACGAGTATGGCGGCTAAACAATAACGCCGAAAATCCGGTAACCCCACACCTCCATTTCCTTGGGGAAGACAGAACCCCAAAGCCCACTCTCGGTTTCACACCGTTCCAAATGAATCTACAGATCAATTTGCGAATGGTGTGGAAGTACGCCCCGCGTGGCCAAACAGGCACAGCCTGAAATACATAAACAAGAATCGCTGGGAAAGGAATGTCCATCGTTACCAACGTGATCTCTCCCAGCCAAAATATCCTCAATGGTCTAAAGACTCTAACAAGGCACCCACCCGTCTAAGAGAGTCTTATGGTTCAAGTGGAAAGGCATCGTGTCAGATCAGCAGGCAAATTAATACCAAGTACGAGATGTGGCCGTCTCCACGGAAGGAGAAAGATAGAACTTTTTGAAATCAAATTAGTACGTATGGAGAAAACCAGGCACTGCTCATCTCCTGCCCAATACAATCCCAACAGTGAAACATGGTGGTGGCAGCATCATGCTATGGGGATGTTTTTCAGCTGCAGTGACAGGACGACTGGTTGCAATTGAAGGAAACACGAATGCGGCCAAGTACAGAGATATCCTGGATGAAAACCTCTTCCAGAGTGCTCTGGACCTCAGACTTGGCCGAAGGTTCACCAAGACAATGACCCTAAGCACACAGCAAAAATAACAAAGGAGCGGCTTCAGAACAGCTCTGTGACCATTCTTGACTGGCCCAGCCAGAGCCCTGACCTAAACCCAATTGAGCATCTCTGGAGAGACCTGAAAATGGCTGTCCACCAACGTTCACCATCCAACCTGATGGAACGGAAGATGATCTGCAAGGAAGAATGGCCGAGGATCCCCAAATTCAGGTGTTACGTCTTTCCCAAGAAGACTCATGGCTACACTAACTCATTTCAGTTTTTCTTTTTTAATAATTTTGCAAAAATTTCTACATTTCAGCTTTTCAGAGAAGATGGGGTGCAGAGTGTACATTAATGAGAGAAAATTAACTTTTTTGAATTTACCAAATGGCGGCAATGAAACAAAAAGTGAAAACTTTAAAGGGGTGTGAATACTTTCCATACCCATTGTATAAAGCCCTGGGCTGCAGGTGGTGTCTGTCACCTCCACCATAAATCAATGCATGAATGCTCTAGGTGGAATCACCGATTTGTTAGGCAATACTTACCTTTCCTTTACCCTGAGGCACACCTAGTGGGCACAGTCTTATGGCGCCCAGCAGGCCGGCTGCTGCCAGGCTGTACCCACTGACAGCCTCATGAGATGATTTCAGGGTTACCAGGCGCTCTGTACAGCGATCTAAGAGGGGAGCTGCGAGAGAAGGCAGAGATACAACCACACAGCGGAGGCACCAAGCTGCAGCTAAGCGGGCACTGAGAATAGGGTGCAGGACTACAGACATCACAGTGTCCAGGACCCCTAAAAAACACAGGGAAAGCAGCAAGAAAGAAATCTGGGGTTAGACTTGTAATTGCATCCAAAGACAAACATGACAACAAGCACCAAATTAACAAACACACGAGGATTACCAGAGCTGGAGTCTCGCAGCAAAGGAGCAACGGTGGTACCCAGGCCTAAGACCAAATCCCCCAGCTCGTGCAGGGCACAGACCAATGCATGCTGGCTGGCAGTAATGTCAGTAGTGCGGGGCCGTGTCTCCAGGTTACTGTCACCTAACACAGCATCTAGTGAGAAATAACATAGCATGGATAACTTACAACAGAGCATACCAAGCAGGCAGCCTGAAATCAGGACTTAGCAAACAGAAGTACATCACTGAATAACCCATGCAGAAGAATAGAAGAATAATATAGGAGTTATAATAAAGACGCGTCCATTAACGCACAGCTTGCCCAACATGACAAAATATTCATTGCGGAGCAACATGTGATGGGTCAATGTGGCCCTGATGCTCAGATTCATTCAGAGCAGCATTATCTGCTTAAGCCTGGGCAAACATTAGGTAAGGCCTGGCAAGCTGCGCCCACAATGGGCTGAGCCCACCCAATATCTCTAAGGGCTAACCCCAACAGTAGTCAGAATAGAGATCCCACATTAAAGAAAAACAGTCTAAATAGTACAGGCATATCTGTTTGATGGAAGGAAAAAGGCAGCAGCCTATACAGTGGCAGATTGCAGAATTACCACCAATGTTACCATACAAGTGGCACGGGTGACGTAAGCAAAGATTTCTGGAAATCGAGCGGACATGCTGCCAATTTAAAAATCCACATCCCCTGGCAATTCAGATGCTGAAAATATTGTCAAACTATAGATGAGGTTTATTAATTCTCATCCATAATGCTACTACTGTCTTATGTGGAATGTGCCCTGGAAAACCAGCTTTGGGTTGTCCTGTCCCATGAACTAACAAGCGGGTACTTACTATCTGCCCATTGTGCCAAGCACAAATCTCTGCTGGCAGAACTGGCATAGGCCGCTCATGCCTGCGGTTCTGCAGACATCATGCCTAAAGGAGCAGCAGCTCCTCATCCGCGCTGCTCTGTTGACAGGGCGTCACTGCCGTCATCATGCTGATTGACAGCCGACACCCTGCTGTCTAACTTTAGGGAACTAGCTGTCAATCAGCATGATGCCGGCAGTCACGCCCAGGTGGCAAAGCAGCTTGGTAAACAAGAGGTTAATTTATGTGAAACATCAGAATCGCCAGTAGAAGTGGTCTGTGACGGCTCTGAAACGGAAAGAATAGACCTGTAATAGCAACCAAATGCCTGTTAGTTCTTATGCTCATAGAAAAAATAAAATGGTCACAGACAACCGCTTAAAAGATAACAAGGAGAACGTGAATATTGTGCATTTTGACATCTGCGTCAGACAGGGCAGATTGAGGCCATATTTAATATTTTTTTTAAAGACAAATAAGGAGTTAATATGAAATGCTCCATGTTTTGCACTTTACCCCGATATCTCTAATTTTACATGTTAGAGTTACAATAGCCGTTCTCTCAAGGTTTCATTTGAATTAGAGGAGTTGTCCATTACTTGACCACAGCTTTTTAAATGTTGCAGTGTCCCAAATAACATAACACCCGATACATAACATAATCACCTGAAAGTAAGACGTACCCCGAAAATAAGCCCTAACGTGATTTTGCAGGATTGTTGGACTATGCTTGAAATATTCGCCCTACTCCAAAAGGGGCGGGGCTACACGGGAGAGAAAAAAAAAGACTCAGTTTAAATGCTGCAGACAGGGAGAGAATGATTGGCAGCGGTGGGCAGATTACACATGCAGGGGGTGTGAATCTGCCCTTGGCTGCAGACCCTAACCACCTCCTTAGTGGCTGCAGCATGTAAGTTTTCTAACTGTATTATCTCGGGGTACAGGGCTGCTCAAGTGTAAGGAGTGTGTGCATGCACACGTCTATGTGGAGTGTGTGCATGCACACGTCTATGTGGAGTGTGTGCATGCACACGTCTATGTGGAGTGTGTGCATACACACGTGTATGTGGAGTGTGTGCATACACACGTGAATGTGGAGTGTGTGCATACACACGTGAATGTGGAGTGTGTGCATACACACGTGTATGTGGAGTGTGTGCATACACACGTGTATGTGGAGTGTGTGCATACACACGTGTATGTGGAGTGTGTGCATACACACGTGTATGTGGAGTGTGTGCATACACACGTGTATGTGGAGTGTGTGCATACACACGTGTATGTGGAGTGTGTATATACATGTGTATTGCAGTGTGAGTATACACACACGTGTATGATGACATGTAGATTATTGAATACAATAATTTTTTTTTCATGGATAAATGTGGATTGTTGTTCATTTGACAAAAAAATAAGCCTTACTCTAAAAATAAGCCCCAGCGCATCTTTCAGAGAAATAAAATAATAGACCTGGTCTTCTTTTCGAGGAAGCACATTCTGACCTTGAGAGCGCAGCAGTGGGGGGAACGTTTTATAAAAACACTCACACTACAGTGCTGTAGCGTTTAACCCAGTGGTTCTTAACCTTGTTTGAGGTACACAACCCACCAGTTTCATATGCACATTCACCGAACCCTTCTTTAGTGATAAATCTACATGCAGCCGTCGGGAGAGTGTTGACCTACGTGGCGGAGGCTCCGCCGAAACCCTGAGACCAACACACCATATCCCTGGGGTTCGATCGAACCACGGTTAAGAACCACTGATTTAACCTCTTTGATCAATAAATTGCAAAGCGATTTAGTATCACAGAAAGTGAAAGATGAGTGACAATGAGACATGAGCGGGGCACATACCCACTGATTTCATGAGCTTTTTAATGATCTCACACATCTCCCGGGCAGCCTCCAGCTGAGCCTTCTCTCCCAGGAGCTCCCCTAACGTGGCTCTGAGGATGTAGGAGACACAGCGTCTAGTGCAGGCAGCCTCCACTGCTGTCGGAGTTGCCTTTTGATGGGACACAACGTCCAACAGATGGGTCACGAGCACCGGGATATTTCTGGATAGCCAGAGGCCTCCTAGTGTACTGATAAAAATAATGTATGCCTATGGAGAGAAAGATTTCTGAATTACAAATGAACATGTAAGAAATTAATTACACCGCATCATTCAGATTATAGGATTTATAGTCCAGATGCACCTGGCTGTGGCATAGGGGCGGTGGCAGAGGAGCGGGCTACAGGAAGCTGGAGCTTGGGCTAACATTGTGCCAGCTATTAAAGAAAATGAGTATTCACTGCTCCCCATATCCATAATCCCACCCACCAATCAGCACTGAATCTGGCGCCAAGAAGTGGGTAAGATTATGGGCGTGGGAACCAGTGATTATTCATTCTTTTTAATAGCGGGCATGCGTGATAACCTTACTACAGCAGCTGCCAGGTAATCACATGTGTCTTCTATTAAAGAGAATGAATATTCACTGCTCCTTATGATGATAATCCCAGGCGTGGAGAGAGGCAAATATTCCCGGCAGCTGATCTCAGTGTAACTGGGCACACATGGCTGTGACGCTGTACACTGCTCCGCTTACACACTGAAGTCAGAGGACACAGCACACCGAGGACATGGAGGGAAGGAGAGTAAAATCAATTATTTTTTTTTTTATGTGTGCAGCGTGATGGAGGGCATATACCCCCAGATGGGTCCATGATGAGACCCATATATACAAGGATTGGGACATACACCAGGATGGGGATGATATATACACAATGACAGGGATAATATATATCAGGATGATGGTCATATATATCAGAACAGAGTAGATACACACCAGGATGGAGGACATGTATACCTGGAAGGGGCGCAGGATGGGGGACATTGGTATTGAATTGGGGGACCATTACACAAATAAGTGTCAGCAGCCCTCCTTCGTCCACCCCATAACAGTGTGACATGATCACATTTTTTGCTTCAGTTTTTTTCCCCCCTATTTCCTTCCTCTAAAACCTAGGTGCCTCTTATGGTCCGGTGTGCTTTGTAGTCCAAAAAATAACTTTTTTTAAAATTTTTGCTCAACATTTAATCTTCCTGCCTAATGTAAAGGATCTTAATCCCTATGTGTACCTGAGTGGCTCCCAGCCGTACATGGCGAGTAGTACTGCTATTTCCTCCCAGCATGTCTCCACCACCTCGAAGAAAGCCAGAATTTCCACGCAAGAACCCAGTGGACAACAGGCAGAGAGCGTCCTCCAGTGATAATCTACGTGTAGCTTGCCTTGGGGGTGCTGTCAGAACAAAAAACATTTACTGTATCCCACACTGAAGGCTAAAGTGATAACTGATGACACAGCTATATTATACAGAAATAGAATGGAAATATCTCATAGTTTCCTTGGTGCTACTTACATCACCATTACCAGACATTGCAGCTTGGGGTGTCATCAGAGGAAAACTAACAATAGTGGAGGTACAAGAAGCTAAAGAAAACTAAAACTACTAATCATGTTAGATAAATCGGTTTCATCAGTAATTGGTGCAGCCATCATGATAATTTACTTGACTGTCGAAAAGAAAATAATGAATGTTTGGTAATGCTTTTTCAGATTAGTATTAGTATGACATTGCCAATAGTAAATGGTGTACCCTGTGCCATCAGCTGTGTGTACAGGTGTTACTGGTCAATGTAACTCTGCCTCTGATGATAATGAGACTCATGAAATGTCTTTTGTAAAGAACAGGTAGCTATAATAGCCATTATGTATAATTAATATAATTACATAATAATCTAAAATAGCCTGGGGCCAATGTGAAAATAGTAACATTTCTGATATTTTTTTTTACAAATACAAATTGCGATAAGGGGAAAACAAAACACACTAAACACACAAACCTGATTTAATCAATATGTCACTGATAGCACATTCCATTAAAAATGATAAACCTTTATTCCATCTTGGTGAAAGCCACTACAGTACTACACACGCTGGTATGCGTCAAATTCTGCAGTGTGCGCTATTGTATGGCTTTATAATAATTATATCATTAAAAATAAATGTGCAGGAAGTGTTACAGAGGCAGCTCCACCCTGGACACTAAATGTGACATTTCTAATGTGCAGTGCCCACGCCTAATGTCCTCCATTCTCAGTCAGTCAGATTGGAACAGTTTTCTTCTACACCAAAATGAAGACATGAAGCACACTGAACCAGAACTGTCCAGCCTGTCTTCAGCTAACACTTCAAGGGGTACTCCCGGGAGATTAAAAAAAAAAAAAACCTCCGACTGCCCCTGCCCTCATACTATGAAGAGGACATGCACAGTGCTGTTCCTGTACCTGTAATCCAGTGTGACGCTGGAGCTGCTCCCCCTCCCTTCTGGGATGTTACAGTACTGTGCAAATTAATTGGGAAAAGCAACTCTTTACTTGTTTTTCTTGCATTAGTTTTACTATTGCTGATAAGTGTTTTATCAGTTCTTGGTGTCGTTTTCCTTTTTCTTCCACATTTCCCTTTTCGTTTTGGAGAAAACGATCCAGTTTCACTGTGTGTGCGAATTATTCTTGAAGCAGTAGATTTTCCAATACCAACAGTGGAAGCGATTTCTCTTACAGTCAGACTTGTATGTTCTTTAAGAGTAATAATTCTAGACCTCTTCGGTGAAGTAACATCCATTTTTACAGGCACGAATCACACAGAGAAAAAGTACACTAAACCACTCCTCACAGAAACAAGCTCTCAACTGAAGCTGAGGAGGCAGCTAGCTGTTATATTCTGACTAAAACCAGTCAAACCACATTTTGTTACTCAAGGTTGTTCACTCACACCTCTTCAAAGCAGTTAAAACTGGTTAGAATCACTGACTGGTAATCAACTTACGATTTTACTTACAAAAATGCTTTGCCCCAAATAATTTGCACAGCACTGTACATCACACATCAGAAGGTGGCCTGCTCCATGCTGTTAGTAACAGTCAGCCCCCTGATAATAGCTGCCGTCTGAGAATAGGGAGCAGGCCACGTCCCACCACATACCCTGCTCTCAGAGAGAATAGAAGCAGCTACTATCAGGGGACTGGCTGTTACTAACAGAATGGAGCAGGCCACTTCCCACCATGTTCCCTGCTCGCAGACAGAATAGAAGCAGCTATTATCAGAGGAGGCTAGCTGTTACTAACAGCATGGAGCAGGCCACTTCCCACCATGTTCCCTGCTTGCAGACAGAATAGAAGCAGCTACTATCAGGGGTCTGGCTGTTACTAACAGCATGGAGCAGGCCACTTCCCACCATGTCCCCTGCTCGCAGACAGAATAGAAGCAGCTATTATCAGGGGCCTAGCTGTTACTAACAGCATGGAGCAGGCCACTTCCCACCATGTCCCCTGCTTGCAGACAGAATAGAAGCAGCTACTATCAGGGGGCTAGCTGTTACGAACAGCATGGAGCAGGCCACTTCCCACCATGTCCCCTGCTTGCAGACAGAATAGAAGCAGCTACTATCAGGGGGCTGGCTGTTACTAACAGCATGGAGCAGGCCACTTCCCACCATGTCCCCTGCTTGCAGACAGAATAGAAGCAGCTATTATCAGGAGGCTAGCTGTTACTAACAGCATGGAGCAGGCTACACCCTGTTGTGTGATGTGATGGCCCAGAAGGGAGGGGGAGAAGCTCCAGCGTCACACTGAATTAGAGGTACAGGAACAGCACTGTGCACCCCATCTTTATAGTTTATGAGGACAGGAACAATAGAAGAATTGTTATCTCTCCATAGTGCCCCTTTAAGCTGGAGTGTCGCATTAAGTCAACATCTATAAAATACACTAAATAATGAATGCACCTAAATGATGAACAAAGAAGGAACCAATCCAAGCAGTGATCCCCATACTCAGTTGTATCACTCACATGTTCCTTGCACAGCCCTGGCGAGAACCTTTCCCAAGAGGCGAGATACTCCCAAACGTACATCGTAGTTGCTCCCCTCAAAGGCTTTGAAGCAGAGAGAGACCAAGCTCTCCAGGTCAGAGCCCGACATGAAAGATGCTTCATTTTGAAGAGCCAGTAGACACTGCAGAGGAGATTATGTAAAGTAATCAGCACAATATACACATAGCTTTACGATACAGAGCCACTGTAAAAACAGTAACACAAGGTTCCCACTTGGAGTATCATCTCAATTGTCAGCTGTAGAAAAAGAAAGTGGAAACTAGTTCAAGAAGTGGATCCGTCCTACATGGAGCACCATGGGCAGTAAGTTTCCATTTGGGAGGTCATTGATTTTTATTCTGGTAAAAAAGGCAGAACTGACAAGTGCGAGTCAAGCCAGTCCTCAATCATCGAGGTTATTACTTACCTGAGCAGTTGCACAGCGCACAGACATGGATCTATCTGTCAGACAGGAGCGGGCCGCCTTGTAGACGTCCCGATGACAAGAGGAGGCAGAGGATCCCAGCCCAGCCATGATCCTTTCCAAACTCAGCATTATCTCAGTGCGTCCCTGAGACTGCAGATGGGGAAAAAAAAGATATAAAACAATTAAATATCTATGACCCAATTCTCTACTATGGAAAAAGTATATAATAAAAAAAAAAAAAAAAAAAAAACTAAAAACTCTTTTGTTAGAACTCAATACACATGTTGTTCCTCCCAGGATCTTATGAATAACTGGACTTGCTAAACTCTCTTCCAATACACAGCGCTCACACCACCCATTAACAAGTGATACTAATAACCACAAGTAACCTCTCATTAAACCTACTAGAACACTACAACCCCCCCCCCCCCCCCCTATTTTGGTTAGTAGATAATCTCTGTATTGTAAAATTTCATGCTAGAAGATGGGTCTATGTTAACCATGAAGTGTTGAACACAAGCAACACTGAAATTGTATATATTCTGTAAATATTGTATATTCACTACACCTTTTTTGTATTTCACAGCGATGTTTTGATAAAGACCACGGAGGTGGTCGAAACGTCAGTTTGTCGCTAATCTGTCCGTCTGCACCACAATAAATTAAATTCATCACCTAGAAAACCTTTGAGTGTGCAGTGTTCTATTATCTACTGACATTGAGACCCAAGGGACTCCTACACTGGCACCTCTACTATACCCAATAGGTGTGCACGCCAATCACTACTACTATTGAACTGTCTACTTTGGCTGTAGCACCCTTACATAGACTAGATGTCTTCCAATACGTTTGCCTACACCGACGAAACAGAGAGTACTATCTTATCCAAAATAGGAATTTCACACGATTTCCTACATATACCTTCAAAGGATATCAAGACTCGCGACTGGGAAAAGGAGAAAAAACGTCTCGTCTCATACGAGCTACATTGTGCTACCCTCGGTGAGTACCATCGTCAAGGCAAAATCCCTAGAGGCCTCCGAAGCAACCTACGACCGACCATCTTTTCGGATGATGAAAAATACTGCCAGACGTTTCAGAAGATACTGAACAAGTGCTCGTTCGATCTGATTCTCCTCACAATAGAATCCTTACAAGCAGCAATCACAGAGACTAAGAAAAAAATCAGCACGATCGAGAGCCAACTTACGGCCACTCTTACCCCTACAGAACTTAAAGAGCTGGGCGAAAGGGTCGCAGATATCTTAGAGACACACACCAGGACTCTACAAGAGAGGAAGCGCCAGAAGTTTCAAAGGGATACAGAGGACTATTTGAATAATCGAGTTTACAGGTGGGAAGACCAACGCCCAAACCAACCCAGGAACCCCAATAAACCCAGATACCCCAAGGGCCCAAAGAAACCATGGCCGAGAGGTGGAAAACCGCGAGGGGATCCTTTACCCGGTACCAACAGCGACACTGGAAGCTCAGGAGGCTCAGTACCATCCACTCCACCGACACCGGCCGGTTTTTTAGGCCTACATCATCAGGTCCCACGAGGAGGTCGAGACGGAGGCGCCCCAAGCGGGGGAGGAGGATCGAGCAGCATGACTCTACGGTCACAGGTAGGGGTCCGAATCTTGTCATAAATGTGTCTGATTATTCGCTATCCCCTATTGAACACGCTGTATTGAATAAGGGTCTATCCTTCTGCCCCACCCCACGCTGGGATTCCTTCACATTAAAAAAGGAACTACAGCGATTCTACCGATCCATCAGGTTAAAGACACACTTTAACCTCATGGACAGAATCAACATAGGCAATACACAGGAAATAGTACCCACTACACGTTTGTCTTTGAAACATCTGGGTCTACACAACCCAAGCACTTTCAACCCCCCGCACACCTATCATGCCAGTGAGGCGTTTATCGATATCCTAGATAGAGATATCGATCGACTCATAAAAGACAAAAAATTGGGTTTCCTCCCAGTCCATAACAACTACACGGCAGAGGAAAAACGGGCGGTTGAAAGTTTGAAAACCAATCAACATATTGTAATTAAACCTGCGGACAAAGGTGGTGCCATAGTGGTGTTAAACAAACATCAATACACGGGGGAGATTGAGAGACAACTGAGTGACAACAAAACCTACGTAAAAATCCAAAATGACCCTACATACAGAATTAGGAGACTGATTATAGAAACTCTACAGACGTATGTTGACAATAAGACCATTGACCTCCAAACAAAGACCTTCCTAATCAACCAACACCCGATCACACCGGTTTTTTATATACTACCGAAGATACACAAGAGCCTGACTAACCCACCAGGTAGACCAATAGTAGCCTCGACAGACTCCATCCTTAATCCACTATCCATATACTTAGAAAAAATCTTGACCCCATTCGCAAAAAAAACCAAGTCATTTATCCTAGACACAGGTGACTTTCTTAACAAGATCAGGTCCATGGGCCCTATACCTCCCAGAAGCATATTAGTCACACTTGACGTCAATAGTCTATACACTTCTATAGACCATGCCAAAGGAATTGACGCTGTCAGACTAACATTAAACGACTCTGACTATACAATAGAACAACAGAACCTATGCCTAGACCTCCTGAACATCGTCCTCAGGGAAAATTTCTTCCTGTATGGAGACGATTTCTATATTCAAAAGTGCGGGACCGCTATGGGCGCGAATGTGGCACCAGCTTATGCGAATATATACATGGTGGATCTTTTTGAAAAGACAAACGTGTATTCCGACACACTATATCTACAACATGCCACCTGCTGGGTAAGATACATAGATGACATATTTTGCTTATGGGATGGCCCTATGGATAGCTTACTAACTTTTTACAGTAAAATAAACACTAGCCGGGAGGAATTAAAATTCACCATGACAACTAGTATGACAGACATCACCTTTCTCGACACTAGAGTAATCAGAGATACGGGAGGACACCTCCACACAGATCTATTCTCAAAACCCACTGACTGTAACAAACTTTTACTTTACAACAGCTGTCACCCTAAATCTTTAAGAGACAGCCTCCCCAGATCACAATTTAAAAGAGTAGCACGAATAGTATCCAACACGAGTACCAGAGAAACAAGACTTACAGAGATGTCCCAAAAGTTTAGGGACAGACTGTATCCGGAACAACTGTTACAGGACGAGTTAGCGGCAGCCAAAGAAGCATCATCGGAACCCTTACCCAGACACAAGATAGAGAGGATCCCGTTCGTACACCATTACCACCCTACAATGAACAAAGTACACAAACTAATCAGAAAACATTGGCCACTTCTAAATAAAGGTTATCCACAAATTGAAGCCTTTAAAACACCACCTCTAATGTGTACGAAAAGACCACAAAACATCAGGGACAGAATAGTACGGGCGGATATAGGTAGTCTAGGTACACATGAGTCTCAGACACATATACAACCAAGAAGGATGGGAACCTTCCCCTGCCTGAACTGCACCTGCTGCTCAAATGTAATCAAAGGGGACATGGTTACCCACCCCAGAACAGGGAAATCATATAAAATTCATGATTACTATACGTGTGACACTAATTTTGTAGTATATCTGATTAAGTGTCCCTGCGGCCTACTGTACATAGGAGAAACCATACAACCTATAAAGGACAGAATATCCAGCCACAAGTCCACGATCCGGTGTGGGAAGACATGGCTTCCACTCCCACACCACTTCAAGGAGGCTAGACACTCAGTATCACAATTAAGGTTCCAAATCATCGAGAAAGTACATAGACCAAGACGAGGGGTAACCACATTAAACTCTTAAAAGAAAGAGAGACTTTCTGGATTTATACACTTGATACCCTTACCCCTAAAGGCCTCAATAGAGAAATCGATTGGTAACTTTCTCTGTATATGCTTTCCTTCCCTACAGACGCACTGAGAATGTAGTCGCAATCACACTCCCTCTAGTCCGACACCCTGGTTGGTAAGCATCAATAGGGCCTCATAGTCAATTACTGTTATATAATTGCTCCTCTTCCGTCACATGTCTTGATGATCCCTAGGTTATTGAGTCTAGACTCCTTGAGAGATCACTTATTACACTAAAGATAACAATAAGGATTGGGATCTCTACCATTGATGAGTGCTATTATGTATTGCATGCATTGCTGTCTCCTATGTTATTTAGCTCATGTTCTCATTTATGATACTGTATTCGTTGACAAGGATTTGGACCTCTACCATAAATACTGCAACATATATACATATGAACATATTAAGAACTGCAGATGCTTGTTTAAATTCAATACTATGCCTATTTGGAACTGTATACACTGAAACCTATATGCATGTTGAACTCTACCATGAACACCTATGCAATGTATTTATTCTTAATACCAACTGTATTCATTGAAACCTGTATGCATGTTTAATTCTACCATGAACACCTATGTAATGTATTTATCCTTAATACCAACCTATTAACCTAACCACAGTAAAGGGAGGATGATAATGACTAACATCTAAAAAGATCCCAGACATAACAGCTAAAAGAATCCAGATATAGCACTTAACAAGGTTAAAGACATGAGCTTGTAAACAGGAGACGAGCCACGCACGCGCAGTGCGACCGCTCGGTATTGCCAGGTTACTATCACTAAGGAAGCGACGCGCACTGCGCACGCTCAGTGTAGCGCGTCACTTCCGGTCAGCTGACTGGAGGAGGCGGATAAAGGAGCCGCATCTCCCGTCAGTCTGCCATCCACGGCCGAAGCGCGGGACGCGCGGGCATAACCTGGAGCGGGAGGCAAGCCCACTGAACCACCAATACATCTTACCAAAAGCTAAGTATTACAGAGCCTTATAATACCCTCTATATTTGCCCACCACCAGGGATACAACCCACCCATAGAAAGGTGCTCACCTCTGGGGAACAAAGACCGGGATAAGACCTCCATAGAAGAGGCACACATAACTTTAAAGGTAAAACACCTTACCATTGGCAATATAAATAGAGATACTGTCCCTGCACTTACCATGGTTATTTTTTAACAGAAACTACTGCCAGGGGCCATCTTAACCCTATGCAGTACTGGACCTAAGGCTCACCTAGGTGCATACTCCCTACAGCTATAAGGACAGGTAACTTGCTAAACTCTCTTCCAATACACAGCGCTCACACCACCCATTAACAAGTGATACTAATAACCACAAGTAACCTCTCATTAAACCTACTAGAACACTACAACCCCCCCCCTATTTTGGTTAGTAGATAATCTCTGTATTGTAAAATTTCATGCTAGAAGATGGGTCTATGTTAACCATGAAGTGTTGAACACAAGCAACACTGAAATTGTATATGTTCTGTAAATATTGTATATTCACTACACCTTTTTTGTATTTCACAGCGATGTTTTGATAAAGACCACGGAGGTGGTCGAAACGTCAGTTTGTCGCTAATCTGTCCGTCTGCACCACAATAAATGAAATTCATCACCTAGAAAACCTTTGAGTGTGCAGTGTTCTATTATCTACTAACTGGACTACTGTGCATACCATTCCCACCAGGAGCACACACAGACAGAAGAGGGGCCCCTGTGTAAGGACAGTGTATGGGCCCCCTACAGGCCAATAATGTGTCTATGGCACAAACTACTTGAAGCTTTGTGGTATAAGTGGATGCCCTATCCTGTTGTCCCATTATCCTCTTAGATTCCCTTAGGCCCACTACCCTCTTGGCACCACAATCCTATTGGCCCCTGTGTGAGTGCACGGATTCCACATTGGCATGTCAGCCTGATTCTCACTGTTAACTTCTGCAGATTGAGATGCATTGTTCCAGCATTGTGTTACATAGCTATATGAACTCAATGGTGGCTGACCCAAAAACAGATTTCAGACAATGCTCTTACACTTTTTGGCAGGTACAGAAAAAGAACATGTTGATAAGCCCGTATCCGGTCAAGGGTGTGGAGCTGTCCACCAAAGTCGGGCTTTAGGATTCTCCTCCTGGCCTGATTGACACCCCATAAAGTGGATACACCATCACATTGGGCACAGTAAGCAGTAAAGGAAGCTGTAGTGGTCTCAATATCACCTGCGTACAATGTGCACCAGATGATCTTTTTTAATTTAAAAGACTCGCTGAGGCGGAATCTTTCATACTTTATGAATATCCCAGCCAGATCTCCATAACAGGGCTGGCATCCACACACAGGACTGCTCTAATTGTAGAAACCGCATTACTCACCTCTGCACTTCGCAGAACTTTAAGTAGGTTGCTGACAGTGTCACTGAACGCGCTTCCTAAAAGACGGCCAACTTATGGTAAATTGACCCAAGACACGCAATGGCAGCGCTGCAACAAAAGAGCAAAAATATTTCAGATGCACCAAATACACACTGGATAGCTGCAGGCTCTGCACCCCATACACACTGGATAGCTGCAGGCTCTGCACCCCATACACACTGGATAGCTGCAGACTCTGCACCCCATACACACTGGATAGCTGCAGACTCTGCACCCCATACACACTGGATAGCTGCAGACTCTGCACCCCATACACACTGGATAGCTGCAGACTCTGCACCCCATACACACTGGATAGCTGCAGACTCTGCACCCCATACACACTGGATAGCTGCAGACTCTGCACCCATACACACTGGATAGCTGCAGACTCTGCACCCCATACACACTGGATAGCTGCAGACTCTGCACCCCATACACACTGGATAGCTGCAGACTCTGCACCCCATACTTAGAAGACAGCTGCGGGCTCTGTACCTCATACACACTGGATAGCTGCAGACTCTGCACCCCAAGCACAGTGGATAACTGCAGGTTCTACACCCCATACACACTGGATAGCTGCAGGCTCTGTACCCATACACTGGAATGATCGACGTTCCTGCTTTCTCTAGAAGGGAACGATCATCTGGGGGCGAATTATCTTCTCGCCGAACAAAAGGATCAGGGCTGAATTAAAAAAAGTCTGATCCTTATATCCTTTCAATATCAATGACTAGATAGATAGGACAGACAGACATACAGAGCTCCCAAAAAACAGGCAGCACTCCAATAGCGGGTGAAAAAAGGACCGATTTAATGTAGCCCTTAGTGGTGCGACGTTTCAACCCAGCAGGGTCTTTTTCAAGCAAAACAAAAACTTGAAAAATACCCTGCTTGGTTGAAACGTCGCGCCACTAAGGGCTACATTAAATCGGTCCTTTTTTCACCCACTATTGGAGTGCTGCCTGTTTTTGGGAACTATTGTGCAGGTGAACACTGCATTTATCAGGAAGTATTGCACCCATGTGTGATAGCAAGTTTGTGCCGATTCCTTTTTCTACTGCGATAGATAGAGTAATGAATGGAGCAGCAATGCCTTCTTTGGTGCAGTTCTGTTCCGCTTTTACCTTAGCTTGAAATATATGGTTAAAATTAGCTCCAGCACTCCAGGTAAATTATGTAATCTGCCTTTATTCTGGCGTCATATACAGGGTATGGCTACGTTTCGGGCTCCCTTGCCCTTCCAGTCTGGAAAAAGGGCAAGGGAGCCCGAAACATAGCCATACCCTGTATATGACGCCAGAATAAAGGCGATTACATCATTTACCTGGAGTGCTGGAGCTATTTTTAACTAGATAGATAGATAAGTAATTGCAAAATAAAGGCTGCAGCACACAAAAAAAAGAGATGATTTTAGCCTTTATTGGCTTTCTAAGGCATTGGATTAGCGACGTTTCGGTCAGATATTGACCTTCTTCCAGCCCAATATCTGACCGAAACGTCGCTAATCAAATGCCTTAGAAAGCCAATTAAGGCTAAAATCATCTCTTTTTTTGTGTGCTGCAGTCTTTATTTTGCAATTACTTGTCTGGAGTTGGTGGTTGATTGCCACCCTAAGGACTGCAAAGCACTGAGCATATGCTAAACAAAGAACCGCTGCTCACCAATTTTTTCAATTTTTTCTATTTTTAGATAGATAGATAGATAGATAGATAGATAGATAGATACTGAGAAGTGGGTGGGTGGACAAGGAGGATAGGGATGTCAGCGTTAGGACTCATCAGACCTGAAGTCACTTTGTCGCAGTTGATGAGCAAACATACATTGGCCAATGTATGTACCAAGAACTTCAGAAATAAAAAAATAAGAATTTTGAGTTTTTAGAAAAAAACGTACGTTTTAAAACTTTTTTTCTCAAATATATATAGCTTGTTAGCACATGTACATCATTGGTAGTAGCTGAGTGCTGCAGAGAATTTTTTCTAGTAGTTTGACCCAGCGTCCCTGCTGGCACCAGTTCACATTTTGTCTGTGAGTGCTGTGCAGTTTTTTTCTGTGATAGATAGATAGATAGATAGATAGATAGATAGATAGATAGATAGATAAAAAATCACTGCTGGCACCAGTTCACATTGTGTCCGAGTGCTGTGCAGTCTTTTTGCTTTGTGTATAAGATATGGAGTTGCTGGCTCCATGACTGCACTTAGCACCCTCATCACCCACAGGTGGTCTGAGGTTGAGATGGTGTCCACCCACCTAACAGTGGGACAGGGAGGAAAAGGAGGACAGGGATGTCAGCACAGGACTCATCAGACCTGGGGGCACTGTGACGTGGTTGGTGAGCAAGCAGACATTGGCCAATGTATGTACTAAGACCCTCAGAAAATAAATGAGTTTATTTGAAAAAAAACCTAAGTTTTTAAATCTTTTTCTCATTTTTTGCTTGTTAGCATATGTACAATATTGGTAGTAGCTGTGTGCTGCAGAGACATTTTTTTCTTTGTATTTGACCCAGGTTCACTGCTGGCACCAGTTCACATTGTGTCTTGAGTGCTGTGCAGTTTTTTTGCTTTGTAGATAGAATAGTTAATGTCCCGTTTTTGCTATGGAACATTGAAAATGTACAGTACTGAAAACGGAGCAAAAAAAGAATTGTATGCCAGAGAGAAAGCAATATAGAGAAGTAGTTACAAATGAAGACATGTTCAGCAATACATACAGCTTGTTTGGGAGGGAGCTGGGGGCGTCATCCTTGCTGCGGATCAGCTCGTTGCATTTATCAATTGTTTCATATACACAAAACGTATCTCCGGTGCTGTAAATAACGGCAAGATTGTGAGCCAGCAAATGCCGGACCGGGGGCCCGGGGGACCCCATCATTATCAGCCTTAGTTGCTCCACCAACTGCTTCTGATTCTGTTTTACTGCAGCCTGAAAACAACAAACAGGGATTTCATGGAGTTAATGAGCAGCTATGACAAAGTGTCCAGACAATAGAATATTCTGGAGACGACACATACCCCAAATAATAGAAACACATTTAGGCCTCATTCACACAGTGCATATTTTTTGTGCACGCTTTTCCCCCCAAAGCGCACCTGCATCTGTGTTTCACAGCAGTGAATGGACTTTCACTTTTGTCGTTCACACACTAGGACAGCAGCGTCATATTTTCGGCCGAGCTTTCTAGGGAGAAAAGCTTCAGACGTCATAGTTAAAACGAAGTGAAGGGAACATGTTCTCCTTTTCTTCCAGCCTTTTTACGTGCTACACACATTATATGCCAAGTATAGCCCCATGAATAAACACATTCTCAGGAGAATGATCAAACATCGGGCCTGTTGCCAGTACGGTACATACATTAATTCCGAGCGGGAATAGTCCGGTGCATGGTGTCACAGAGGGAGGAATGACCTGATCTCCTCCCTGTTGATACGTCACAGCCCCGTTGATTCACAGTGCATTATACATGCAAATCAATGTTAAATTATGCCAATGTATTAAAATAATAAATTTCTGCCTGATTTCGTAACTGGTACGAGATTTCAGGCATTGACCTGCGAGACTTGCAAATGTCAGAATGACATCGGGCTGTGATTGCCCCCTCGGTCATGTGATCTGTGTCACATATCATGAACGCGAGCAGGCAATTCATTCTGACCTCATGTAAGGTCCTCGCGGCAAATGCTGCCCGTCCATATACCATCAACGGTGCAGGAAGTTAACAATCTTATACTTTAATACCTTCGGTGAATTAATTTGATTTTGCATGTATAATGCATGTTGAAATCAAATGGGGGCTAGACGATGTCACACAGAGAAGAGTAAGATTCCTCCCTTGACACATGAGAGTACCGCAAAAAGCGTTGGTGTGAACAGCATTAATGCGTGCATATGTTATTGCGTTTGTGTTGCACACATATACACCTGAATATTAATCCTACCTAATTAATGAGCTTTAAAGCCAGAACAGAAGATAGAGACAGGTGTGTGTGGGTCATTCCATGTCAAGTGATCCAAAAATGAATATTTTTTTACCTGACGTCTTTAGATTTTTTTTGTATTTTTTTTTCTATATGAAGTACAACTTTAGTTAATTAAAAATTAAGATTTTTGAATTTTTTTCTTCATCAGTTAATTTTTTACAGGTTTTTGAAGTTTTAAAAAAGCGCCAATTTTGGCCGGGTATGGCCTTACATTTTTTATCATATCTCAGGCTACAAATAATAGAGAGACAAAATAAACACTATTCTACTCAGAACTGTACATGGTTCACGAGATATGTCACAAGAGGATCTTTGTTAACATTCTACCTATGCAAACGCAAAACACAAAATTTTAAAGCGCATTTCCAAAAATTGCCTAAGCTGTCCATGTGTCTGCTGTGCTCTTAGCCTCATCTGTACCAAAATTTTAGTTGGGATCACGATGGGATCATATTTTAAAATATTTAACTATTATAGTGTCAGTTCGAAAATCTTGAATTCAGATCTGTTCAGCCTGTGGTCTAAAAGTGTGGGGTCTGTATTTACCAAATAATCCATGATTTTTAGATAGTGCTGTATTATTTTATTATGTTACAGCTTAGAAGCAGGAGATGACTGAGGAGAATGCTTTGTTAGGGCTCAACCTGAGAATGAACAGGGGTAGACAGTGAATGCAGAGCAGTTGACAGACCAGCAGCTCTGTCAATCATGTTAACTATCTGCCCACCGCAGAGTCAGGAAGTAAGACAGAGTTTCAGAGCTTTTATGTCCTGACATACCTGGACATGTTCACTCTTGAAAAACCAATAGTCTGTACAAAAGCATCAAGAGAGTCTGTGTACTACAATATTGGTGAGTGTGTTTAAAGATTGAGTAAATTTACATTAATAGTTTAATGCTTTTCTTATTAAGGGCTAATAAACACACAGCGCTATTCTGAGTGATCATCGTTCAGAAAAACGCCCCCATTGATGTCAATGAGGTTAAACACGTAGTGTTTTTTTAAACACTCAGAGTGAGTAAATCACTGCTTGCACTACTTTTTGATCGCTGCAATAAACGCAGAATTTATCACTATTTATATAAAAAAGCTGCCATTGTTTTCTCTAGCGATAAAAAAGCGAATGCAGATGTGGTAAAAACCTGGCAGCAAAAAGCTGCCAAAATTGCAGCGTTTATCCGCAGTAAGAAAAACCTGCATATGCGCTAGCCCTAACACTCACTTTATAGTAAGACCGTTCTATCTCAAGCGTTCTGTAAATCGTTGTTTTTATTACCCATCTTCCTTACTTAATATTAACTATTTTTCTCACAGAGCAATGGCTGCTACTTCTCAAGGAACAATATTTTATCATGTATGCCGTTACAATCCTTTTGAAAAAACTTGACACACAAGAAGAAATAAAATCTTAGGCCGGTACAAGATGTTTCATATAAACCCATCAATCAATGCAGGCATGAAAAATATGATATGATAGAAAATGTACAGCCATACCAGGCCAAAATTTGCAATTTTTTAAAAACTTTAAAAAAAATAACTGATGAAAAAAAAAACTTTTAATTTGTAACTAAAGTTGTACTTCATATAGAAAAAAGAATAAAATAAAGACGTCAGGTAAAAAAAAAACAAAATTATATTCAGATCATTTGATATGGAATGACTCATTGACGCTATAATAGTTAAATATTTTTAAATATGATCCCATTGCGATCCCAACTTGAATTTTGGTACAGATGTGGCTAGGAGCATAGCGGGCACATATGCATTTTTGGTAATTTTTAAATTAAAACGCATCTCCGAAAAATTGGTTTAAAATTTAGCGTTTGCATTCGCATGGGTAAAATATTAACAAAGATCCTCTTGTGACATATCTGGTGAAAGCCTGGACAGTTCTGAGTAGAACGGTGTTTATTTTGTCTCTATCTTATTTCTAGCCTGAGTTATGAGGAGAAATGTAAAGGCAGGCAACACACAAATTCACACTTTTTCCGAACTTTGAAAATCATTTAAAAAAAAAAAAAAAAAAAAATTTTGTAGAATTTTTTTTCTCTTCACATTTTGCATTGTCTGACATGATATTACCAAACAACAAAATCTCAAAAGAATTAAAAATACAGAGGTAATAATCACTGGTTCACTTGACATGGAATAATCAGTGTCTGGTGAATGCTCCATTCACTTCTTTGTATGCACTAGAATTAATTCAATCCAGGGACATTAAGGGTATGTGCCCACAGGACGTTTTTGTTGCGTTTTCTGCATGCAGTTTACCATTGGTTTTATGGTAATTTATGCTAATTTGTTCCTGCGGTTTTGATTCCCAGCAAAACCAATGTATTTCACAGAAACGCTGTGCCCACCCATTGGTTTTGCAAGTGTTAAGAACTGTCAAACCTCTGCGTTTTTGGTGCGGATGGGAGAGAACTAACATGTTATATTTTTCCTGCATTTTTGCTGCAGTCAATGGAAAAAACGCAAGAAAAACGCAGCATCAAAAACGCAGTAAAAACGCACAAACAACGCGATAAAAACGCAGGACCAGAACGCAGTAAATCTCCTGGCAAGGACTCTAGGATCCTTGAAAGCTGTTCAGGTTTTGCTGTGTTCAGGACTGCTTGAAAAACGTCCTGTGGGCACACAACAATACTGGAGAAAACTAATTTTACTTTTATAATTAGTCCTCATCTGATTAGAAGAAAAAAGGGCAAACAGAGGAGATACAATGTAGGCAAGTACTGATGTGTCAGACAGACATACCTTAAAGGAACCCGTCATCAAGTTCTTCCACTGTAAAGTGCAGCCAGCACAGTAAGGGCACACAGAGGAGATACAATGTAGGCAAGTACTGATATGTCAGACAGACATACCTTAAAGGAACCCGTCACCAAGTTCTTCCACTGTAAAGTGCAGCCAGCACAGTAAGGGCACACAGAGGAGATACAATGTAGGCAAGTACTGATGTGTCAGACAGACATACCTTAAAGCAGTGTTTCTCAACTCCAGTCCTCAGGACCCACCAACAGGTCATGTTTTCAGGATTTCATTAGTATTGCATAGGTGTTAGTTTAATCATCTGCAAAGGGGATAATTCTAACACCTATGCAATACTAATGAAATCCTGAAAACATGACCTGTTGGTGGGTCTTGAGGACTGGAGTTGAGAAACACTGCTTTAAGGCATGTCTGTCTGACACATCAGTACTTGCCTACATTGTATCTCCTCTGTGTGCCCTTACTGTGCTGGCTGCACTTTACAGTGGAAGAACTTGGTGACGGGTTCCTTTAAGGTATGTCTGTCTGACATATCAGTACTTGCCTACATTGTATCTCCTCTGTGTGCCCTTACTGTGCTGGCTGCACTTTACAGTGGAAGAACTTGGTGACGGGTTCCTTTAAGGCAGTGTTTCTCAACTCCAGTCCTCAGGACCCACCAACAGGTCATGTTTTCAGGATTTCTTTAGTATTGCATAGGTGTTAGTTTAATCATCTGCAAAGGGGATAATTCTAACACCTATGCAATACTAAAGAAATCCTGAAAACATGACCTGTTGGTGGGTCCTGAGGACTGGAGTTGAGAAACACTGCCTTAAAGGAACCCGTCACCAAGTTCTTCCACTGTAAAGTGCAGCCAGCACAGTAAGGGCACACAGAGGAAATACAATGTAGACAAGTACTGATATGTCAGACAGACATACCTTAAAGGAACCCGTCACCAAGTTCTTCCACTGTAAAGTGCAGCCAGCACAGTAAGGGCACACAGAGGAGATACAATGTAGGCAAGTACTGATATGTCAGACAGACATACCTTAAAGGAACCCGTCACCAAGTTCTTCCACTGTAAAGTGCAGCCAGCACAGTAAGGGCACACAGAGGAGATACAATGTAGGCAAGTACTGATATGTCAGACAAACATACCTTAAAGGTACCCGTCACCAAGTTCTTCCATTGTAAAGTGCAGCCAGCACAGTAAGGGCACACAGAGGAGATACAATGTAGGCAAGTACTGAAATGTCAGACAGACATACCTTAAAAGGAGCCCCTCACCAAGTTCTTCCACTGTAAAGTGAGGCCAGCACCAGTAAGGGCACACAGAGGAGATACAATGTAGGCAAGTACTGATATGTCAGACAGACATACCTTAAATGAACCCATCACCAAGTTCTTCCATTGTAAAGTGCGGCCAGCACCAGTAAGGGCACTTTCACATGTGTTTTTTTTAGAATCCAGATGAGATCTGTCTTTTTTTCTTTATAAATCGGATCCAATTTGTGCCCATTGATTTTCAGTGGGCACTCTGGCACCTCCATTTGCGTCCAGTTGCTGCAGGTTCCAGCCAAAACCATTTTTTTATTTACATTTTTTAAACAAACCCAAAAACCGTAACATGAGCATGCGTGATAACGTCACACACGTAAAGTTCAGGGTCTGTACCGAACACATTAGGGACATTCTATGTCAAATGAACCAATAATTTTTTCCTCTATATTTTTAATTCTTCTGAGATTTTGTTATTTGATAATAGCATGTCAGAGAATGCAAAATGTGAAGAGAAAAAAATTATAGAATTTTTTTATTTTTTTTATTTTCAAAGTCCAGAAAAAGTGTGAATTTTGGTGTTGCTGCCATTACATTTCTCTTCATAACTCAGGCTAGAAATAAGAGAGAGAAACAAAATAAACACCATTCTACTCAGAACTGTACAGGCCTTCACCACAGATATGTCACAAGAGGATCTTTATTAATATTTTACCCATGCGAGCGCAAACGCTAAATTTTAAAACGCAGTTCTGAAAAAACCTATTATGTAAAATTCCCAAAAATGCACCTGTGCCTGCTATGCTCCTAGCCACATCTGTACCAACATTCAAGTTGGGATCGCAATGGGATCATATTTAAAAATATTTAACTAATATAGCGACCATGGGTCATTCCATATCAAGTGATCAAAATATGAATATTTTTTTTACCTGACGTCTTTAGACTTTTTTTTATTTTTTTTCTATATGAAGTACTACTTTAGTTAATTACAAATTAAAAGTTTTGAATTTTTTTCTTCATCAGTTAATTTTTTACATATTTTTATTAAAGTTTTAAAAAAGCATGAATGGTATAGTCTTACATTTTCTATCATATCTCGGGCTAGAATTAAGATAATGAGATGGGAGAGGTATCATTTTTTTCAGAGCAGTACCGGCTTTCATTTGATATGTCACAAGACTATGTTTCTTTTTTATTTTGGAGAAATCAAATTAAAAATTTTGATGCACAATTGTGAAAAAAATGTTTATTTTATAATTGTGAAAAAATGCCTGTGTATTACGTGTATACTTGGTTATATTTGTGCAGGGATTCAACTTGGGACTAGTGATGAGCGAGTATGCTCGGCGTGACTCGGTACTCGCACGAGTATCTCGGTACTCGGGGTGCTCGGCGAGCACCGAGTAATGCCGAGATGCTCGGACCGCTCGGTAATAAATAGCGATCTGAGACACATACACTGCTCCCTTCAGTGCACACAGTGAGCTGGCACCATACAGGGAGCAGATTAATTGATAGGATCCCTCTGGGGGCCACAGCAAGGTGTTATATGCTGCGGCGATTTGAAAAAGCCCACCCTCCCGCCCTTTTCCGGAATTACTCGTTTTATAACCGGAAGTCTGTGGGCGGAGCCTGTCACTCATTGACTTACATTGGGCTCGGTGCTCTGGCCGAGTACACGAGTATCTTGAGATGCTCGGCCAGAGCACCGAGCACCCGAGCATTTTAGTGCTCGCTCATCACTACTTGGGACCTATCAAATTCATATTTTTTTTATTTAATGTACGTGTGAGTTTCTTCCTTTTCTCTTTTCAAATTACAATTTATTGAATTCAACATTTCTATGCAACAATAAACACAGAAAAAAAAAATACTTTATGTGCCAGGATAAATACTGTATATACTCGAGTAAAAGCCGAGGCCCCTAATTTTACCCCAAAAACTGGGGAAACCTATTGACTTGGGCATAAGCCTAGGGTGGGAAATGCAGCAGAACCCCATCCTGGCATATTGCTCCTCATCACTGGTATATAGCAATTATCAATATATACAGCCCCTCATTACTGGTATATAGCACCCCCATCATGGTAAATGGCCCCTCATCCTGGTATATACCCCACTCACGGGGAATATAGACTCCCAGCCTGGTATATAGCCCCCCCATCACTGGAATAGTACTCCCATCACAACTATATAGCCCCCCATCCTGATAATACTGGTATATAACCCCCATCACTGGTATATAGCACCCCCATCATGGTAAATGGCCCCTCATCCTGGTATATACCCCCCTCACTGTACATATTCCCCCATCACTGGAATATAGCCCTTCCATCACTGGTAATAATGGTATATAGCCCCTATGCTGGTAATACTGATATATAGCCCCCACCACTGGTATATACCCCCCTATGATCAGTATATGCCCCATGTTGCGCACACCATAAAATAATAAATGATTCATTCTTACCCTCAGTCGCTATGTCACCACTGCGTCCTCCGGTCTTCCAGCTTTTGCCGGTGTCATGCGACCGGCGCAGCAGCAATTACGTCATCGCTGCTGCGGCAGCAAAAGCAGGAAGACCGGAAGACGCAGTCGTGACATAGCAGAGGGTAAGAATGAATGATTTATTATTTTATGGTGTGCGCAGCATGGGGGCATATACTGATCATAGGGGGGCGAGTATACATAGCGCAATGGAATATGCACCACTCCCCCCGCCGCTGACGGACAGGGGGATGCAGTGCATATTGCATTGCACTAATGAGCGGGCCCAGGTGACCGCCCGCTCCAACTACAGCCTCCCCCCGCCTCCTCCAGCACCCAATCACCGTCCCCCCACTCGGCCTGTACACTGTGACTCAAGTATATGCCGAGGGGGGCACTTTTCAGCAAATAAATTGTGCTGAAAAACTCGGTTTATACTCGAATGTACACGGTGCATCTTAATCATCATAACACAACTTGCTTAGCATTTTCAACCTGAATGCATTCAACAAACCAAAGAAAAAAGGTGATCAAGTGTGACTGTACAAGATTAAAAGAACCAATATCTTTAATACCTATTTATACATGTAACAATTTATTCACTATTATATCACTAAACATGTCATTTATGAAGTGTTTAAGAAGAATAGTACAGTAGCTAAATCCTTGTTCTATAAAATATGAACTACTCAAACAATAGTACGTTTTACAGTGGCCTTTTATCATCAATTTGTCCCTTCTAGTGGGTGAAATGTAATCTTGTCCATAAGCACTTACTAGCAACGGCCATTTCCTTTTGTGTCAGAGTATGTACGGCCTGTCATGGTGTTTGGCTCCACCTGAGTGAAGATCTGATTTTTGCTAACTTTTAAAATGTCTGGTTTTCTTGGATACATAAAGGACAGCTCTGAAGCTCTGTTTTATCTCCTAACTCTGCGGTGGGTAGATACTTAACATGATTGACAGAGCTGCTGGCCTGTCATCTGCTCTACATTCACTGTCTACCCCTGTTCATTCTCAGGTTGAGACCTAACTAAGCATTCTCCTCTCTCCTCTCCTGCTTCTAAGCTGTAAAATAATACAATACAGTAATATCTCAAAATCATGGATTATTTGGTAAACATAAACCACAAACCTTTAGACCACAGGCTGAACAGATCTGAATTCAAGATTTTTGAATTGACGCTATTAATATTTATTTATATAGCACCATTAATTCCATGGTGCTGTACATCAGAGGGGTTACATACAAAATCTAAATACATCATTGCCAGTTTGTCGCTGCACACGAATCCCGGAATGCACCGCGGCACTTTCACTTGCACAGGAGCACCTCCTCAAGTGAAATACATGGCCGCAGCTCACTGCTATAGAGGCGTGAGATCAGCGGCCCTACAAGCAGAAACTCTCCAGAAACTCACAAGTTCAATGGATGCAAGAATTGTGAAGGTGAGATCAAAGAATGGCTTCTATGTTAACATGTAACTTGGCCTGTTAGGATGTTTTGCAGTTAAATAGCTTTTTAGTTCAGTGAATGTGACCTGCTAATGCTGAAAATTCAACAAATGAGCATTTTCAGTTCTTTCAAATATAAAATGTTTAGAAACTCTCCTGTGCCTAATAATTTGGAACACTGCATTTTTAATTTTGAAAATTATACTGTTATCATTGGGAGGTTTCTTCAATAAAATTTGATGTATACACTAACGGGTGATGACTTTTAGTAAACTGACTGTCATTTGCATTTAGGAAAATCAGTGAAAAAGGACATTTGCATAATAATTTGGAACATGGTGTATGTAATACATTGTTGGATTCTGGGTTTCTTTGCCTAGAGTATGTTGCTGTCAGATGAGATAGCAAAAATCTGCTGACAGATTCCCTTTAATCTCTGAAGATGAGGTGAAATATTTTATTTTTTCAGAGACGGGAGATTGGGCAGATCGGCTTTATTGACAGTTGGGTCCAGCGACCTCACCATGCTTCTAGTCTGAACTGCGTCCTCTCCGATGGTGGTATACTGTAGGTGGTGGCTTTGACTGTGTGGCATGGAAGGAGTGTACTGAAGATGGCCAGGAACACAGCTAACAGTACTGTGCAGGCCCCGACACAACTAATAGTCTGCAGAGATGGCGGGAAACCAAGGCAACGAGAAGTAAACAACTTTAAAAGTTCCTTTTCACTTGAGAACAGAGAGGATTTTTAGTAAGTAAATTGCAGAGTTGATCATTTTTAACAGGTCTTTTGGAAGTTTTTTCCCCATTTGGGTGTAAATCTGTAAAGGCCACTTCACACACACAGATATCTGAGTCCAATATCTGAACAGATCTCTGGTTGCAGTGAAATAATGGACACATTGCTCCATTTTGTGGCTGTGTACAACATGGAGCAATGTATCCATGATTTCACTGCAACCAGAGATCTGTTCAGATATTGGACTCAGATATCTGTGTGTGTGAAGTGGCCTTCAGAGTATGAACCATCAGCCCCTGTGTCAGTCCACTGATCTGTCTAATGGTGGGTTTACACGCTTCAATATCGTTGCGATATCGCAACTCAATGACGCGGGAGCGCGCATTTAGTGCACGTTCCTATCGCATTGAATGTTTACACGCTGCGATATCGGAATACAACGTCCGTGCGATGTCTCCGCCTCCCAACCCAGGATCGCATAGTTAACATGGGAGTGAATGGGTGACGTATGAAATCGCATCGTAATTGGGCGTTTACACAGCACGATCCGGCTTCAATCGCTATGCAATATCGGAGCATTGAATAGCACGCTCATTCAATCCCCGATATCGCATTGACATCGTGCCTGCATCGTATTGGACGTTCACACCATACAACGCAGGCACGATTTCGGCTCCGACGATTGAACCACGTGACTTTTCATTGAAATCGTAATACGATATCGCGACGTGTAAACCCGCCATAATCCTGTGTAGATGAACTCTAGAGTAAAGCCATGTTCACACCCAGTAATTGTATGTTGCAAATGGATGAAAAACTGATGAACTTCATAACCGATCTGTTCACACTAACTGTGATAATATGACAAATATATTGGACCACAGCCAGGGGAAGGGATCGGGCCGCCGCAGCCAAGGGGAGAGGGAAGGGCTCGGGCCGCCGCAGCCAAGGGGAGAGGGAAGGGATCGGGCCGCCGCAGCCAAGGGGAGAGGGAAGGGATCGTGCCGCCGCAGCCAAGGGGAGAGGGAAGGGATCGTGCCGCCGCAGCCAAGGGGAGAGGGTACTGATCGGGCCGCCGCAGCCAAGGGGAGAAGGAAGGGATCGTGCCGCCGCAGCCAAGGGGAGAGGGAAGGGATCGTGCCGCCGCAGCCAAGGGGAGAGGGAAGGGATCGTGCCGCCGCAACCAAGGGGAGAGGGAAGGGATCGTGCCGCCGCAGCCAAGGGGAGAGGGAAGGGATCGTGCCGCCGCAGCCAAGGGGAGAGGGAAGGGATCGTGCCGCCGCAGCCAAGGGGAGAGGGGAGGGATTGTGCCGCCGCAGCCAAGGGGAGAGGGAAGGGATCGTGCCGCCGCAGCCAAGGGGAGAGGGTACTGATCGGGCCGCCGCAGCCAAGGGGAGAGGGAAGAGATCGTGCCGCCGCAGCCAAGGGGAGAGGGTACTGATCGGGCCGCCGCAGCCAAGGGGAGAGGGAAGAGATCGTGCCGCCGCAGCCAAGGGGAGAGGGAAGAGATCGTGCCGCCGCAGCCAAGGGGAGAGGGAAGGGATCGTGCCGCCGCAGCCAAGGGGAGAGGGTACTGATCGGGCCGCCGCAGCCAAGGGGAGAGGGTACTGATCGGGCCGCCGCAGCCAAGGGGAGAGGGAAGGGATCGGACCTGTGGCTTTGATGGAGAAACGTCTTTCTAATGACCCCTGAATCACAATAAATGGAACAATACCATCAGGTCATCACCCTAGTCCTAATGTGACAGTACACCTGGCACCAGGGCGACCACTGCTGTTACCCAGGCACTGTGCACCCTCCAGGTGCTGTGGAACTAGAACTCCTAGCACACCTTGACACAAAGCATGCTGGGAGTTGTAGTAGCTCCTGCCCTAGCAGCACACAGGACAGGCAGAAGAGTGCCCCCCACTGGTGGGATAAGGTAACGCTTGTGCCCCCCCCCCCCGTACTCTGACATCAGGCACCGCTCATTCCCCCTATAATTACCCGGGGTGTGACGGGCAGCGTCCTCCGCAGATACCGGAGCCATTCCAGTACGTGTACACCCCGCTGAGGCTCTTCTAGCCCGGCTACATCCAGAAGAACGAGCCGCTCCAGCTCCATCCTCGCTCCGGTAACGTAAATGTCACATCTGAGCTGTGCCGGGGCCGACACTCCTGTTATCGGCGATCGCCTACGAGAACTGTCATTCTGAACGCTCGGCCATCGACTGAGTGATCTGCGGAGCGTCGATGCTATCGATGTGATCAGTGAGCAGACAGTAATAGTGGCTGGTGCTCCTGTAGCCTGACAGTCCCATCATTACATTACATTATTACACCATGGCCATCTGCAGATTGGCTTTAGCAGGACGAGTTGCAGTTTTTATTGGCACCATTTTCATCCCTGCATCCATTAATGTGTGTGGATATAACAGTAATCACCTATACCTTAGCTTTAGATGTTTAACCCCTGAGCTGATCACCAAAAGATAAGATAAGATAAACTTTATTGATCCCGGAGTAAGTAAAAGATACAATGTTCTACCTCCAGAACTACAAAACACAAAGTGCGGGGGTAGTTACCTTTATTCTGATTGAAAAATATTAACCCCTTCACCACCTGGCGGTTTTCTGTTTTCCATTTCTCTTTTTTCCCTCCCCTTCTTCTAAAGGTACCGTCACACGGGGACATATCGCCGGCAACTGAGGGGCGTGGCCAGGTTGCGGCGACATCGCCGGCGAATTGCCGCGTGTGACAGGGCGATAACCAGGCGATGAATCGCCTGAGTAACATCGCCAGGTTTCCCAACAATGTTGGGAAACCTGGCGATGTTGTTCAGGCGATCATGCCTGATCGCCCTGTGTAAATAATAGCTTATTTTTATCTACATGTAATCTAGCATGTCAAGAGGAACATATTAGGTTATACAGCAAGTTGCTTATAGTGTTTGATATCTGTATCATCAGAATTAAGAACAGCATCCTCGATCCTAGAAGAATATCAGAAGGATACATCCTTTTGTGTACAGGTATTAACGCCATATATTTTTATGCATCATTGTCTAGTAATATCTGCACCATTTAGGATGTAAAATTACTCCCACAAGGACCTTAGAAGTTAAAATTTCCTTCTGAAATAATAGAAAGCTGTCCCACTCATGTTTCAGATTTAAACCTATCGCATACTGGGAGAATCATAGAGAGCAATACGACAGCTGACAAGTAGCCCCTATCCATCAGAAAGGTAGGCGACCATCTTGCTCACCTTCTCAAAAGACATAATCTTTAGCAGGGGCGGAACTACACTGGTGCAGCTGGTGCAGCTGCACCAGGGCCCCGACCGGCTGGGGGCCCCTTCAAGCCTGGAGGGGGGCCCCCAGCCGACCCCCGCAAGCCGCCGTCAAAGGAGAGGAGGGTCAGGCAAGGGAAGCAGAGAGCTTCCTGCTTCCCCTGCCTGATCCCGCCCCTCCTCTCCTCTGCTCCTCCAGCCCCTAGCATACATCCGGCACGGCTCCCAGGTAGGAGAGCATCGCGCCTGCAGCTCCCTGCGGCTCCCAGCGGCATCTAGCAGCACCCACCCCCCCCCCCTTCCCGGGCCGCGCCGACGGCCAACGGCACCCTTCCCCCTCCGGCCGCGCCGACGGCCAGTAGCCCCGTTCCCCCCCGGTCCTCTCCTGCACCAGGGCCCCCGGGGGTGATGGTCCGCCCCTGATCTTTAGGCAGGTCTCATATAGCCATTTTTACACCTCGAATTTCATTTCCTATAGGATTATCAACTCCTTAAAGACTAATAAAGAGAAAGCAAAGACCAAATCAAAACAAAAGCAGTAATCCATATTACATACGCCAGAACTATAGAAAAGACCTGCAGAAAATTCCTGAATGGACCCTCTTTAATGCATATTTATCGCTTTTAATGTTTGATATATGTTTTTTATATAAGTACATGGTAGTACAAGAAATCAATAAAATATTGTTTTAATTTTCAGTGAATAAAGATTAATTTTTATACGCGGTTTTTCATATTCAGTGCGCTGAACCCCAATATTCTATTTATTTTACCAATATAGACATATGACGACTTGTTTTTTGTGGGACGAGTTGTACTTTCAGATGCAATAATCTATTTTACCATATAGTGTACAGAAAAATGGGGAAAAAAATTAAAAATACAGTGAAATTGCTAAAAAAAAACCAGTGCATTTACACGTTTGTTTTTTGGATTTTTTAGTCGCCATAATCACTATATGGTAAAACCGATGGTGTGCTATGATACCTCGGGTCGGTACGAGTTCGTAGATACCAAACATGTATACCTTTACTGGTATCTAAGTGGTGAAAAAATGCGGATGTTTTTAAAGACAAAAACTTGTGCTTTTGTTGCCATTTTCCGTGACCCATAGTGTCCTCATTTTTCGGGATCTGGGGCTGTGCAATGACTTATTTTTTGCGTCTTGAGCTGATGTTTCTTATGATACCACTTTTAGGTAGACGTGATGTGTTGATCGTCCGTTATTGCATTTGCTGTTTGTACCTTTTTTCCTGTTACGCAGTTTCCAGATCTGATTACTAGATTTTATATTTTGATATTACAAACAGAGCGATACCAATATATATATATATATATATATATATATATATATATATATATATATATGTTTTTCTTTCAATGGGACAAAAGGGGGCTGATTTGAACTACCGGTAGTTTTTTTTATTTTTTCATATTTTTTAAAACTTTTTTTAAACATTTACTTGATTGTATATGGCCCCAAGGGGCCTCAGCACTGCACTGCCTGATCTCTTGTGCTGCACACAGAGATGCTTCAGCATCTGTCTGCACAACACAAATGATCACATTCTGCCAGTGACGTCATTCGGACATCGCCGGCAGGAAGTGATTCCTGACAGCTTCTGGGGCAATCAGCTGTCATTGCAATGCACGAGGCCCTGTGATCATGCTGTCAGTGATTGACAGCACAATTCAAAGGGTTAACAGTGCCAATCGGATCACTGATATGTGGGGGATGATGCAAGTTTAGCAGGTGAGCTCAGATCAAAAGGAGGGACATGGCCAAGGGTGTACTATTAAAGGGAACCAACCACCCCAAATGACCCCCCCGGACTGTTAATATGTGTCCCTACACCCAGCACACACATTTGGGGCAATCGTTTTTGCTAAAAAAAAACTGTTTAGTAGAAGCTAAGATATAGCTTTATGAAGTTTAATAAATTGAGCCTAATGGGTGTTACCTAGCTTTGTCCTCTGTGCCTGTCAGCCTCCTCTCCCCTCCTCCCTTCAGTGAAGCCCTTCTGTGCAAAGCCGAAAATGCCCCGCCTATCTGCTGCTGCCTGATAAATTATGCACGCCCATCTCTGCACCTAAGAGCCTGGCCGCGTCATGAAAGGGGCAGGGCTAAATCGCGGCATGCCGGAGCCCCGCCCCCTTTCATGACGCGATTTAGCCCCCGCCCCTTTCATGACGCGGCCAGGCTCTTAGGTGCAGAGATGGGCGTGCATAATTTATCAGGCAGCAGCAGACAGGCCCGGCCCATCTCGGCTTCCACAGAAGGCTTCACTGAAGGGAGGGGGGGGAGAGGAGGCTGACAGGCACGAGGACAAAGCTAGGTAACACCCATTCGGCTCAATTTATTAAACTTTATAAACATATATCTTAGCTTCTACTAAACAGTTTTTTTAGCAAAAACTATTGCCCCAAATGTGTGTGCTGGGTGTAGGGACACATATTAACAGTCCGGGGGGGTCATTTGGGGTGGTTGGCTCCCTTTAAGCCCTTGATCGTGAAGGAGTTAATATTGATAGGATAAGGCCATCGCTGTCTGATCTGTGGGGAAGTGACATTCGGCACCACCGCCAGTCAGCTGTTCCCGATGCCATGGCTGGTTTCCAGAACTACTCAATTGCAGACATAAACAGCTCCATCAGCTGTACAGTGGCCATGACTGGCTACTGCATATCCGCACCCTTATCTAACCAATAGGGAGCATATATGTAGTACCCAGCCAAGGCCACTATACAGTTGACGGATCTGTGCTGTGCAGCTCCAGAACTGTGTCGCTCTAGTCAGCAGCGGTGCTAGGAACAATTGATTGGCGGGGTGATGGGGGGCGCCGCGCACCCTCACCAATCAGACACTGATGACCTCTCCAGAGGATACATCAATATTAATGCTCTGAACAACCCCTTTAATATGGCTACATTGGCAAAAACATAAGTCTCTAGGAATGTGGCAGCACAAATGCTTTTGTTTTCAATTAGGAAAACAACTAAAATATGAAAAAAATTACTTACATTTGGTAAAGTCATAAAAGTTATATCATACTGACACACATGATAAACTCTACCTCTAACTGTCTCACCTACAATCATAAAAGTTTGCAGACACTTCATTTCATTCAAGGAACATCATAGACTGTTTTATGAGGAGATTTTTAACCCTGTGCTTTACAGTAATTTGCCAAAAAAAAATATTTACTGTTTGTATGTGTGAGGTAATATATACATATTGAACTGGCTGTTTTGACAGTTGGCCTGGATATTTATCAGGTGGCCTATAGCAACCAATCACAGCTCAGCTTCTGATTGGTTGCTATAGGCAGCTAATGACTTTCATACAACTCCTATTAGACCATTTAAATCAAAGGTCCTCCCCAATGTAACATGAAATCCTATACAAAAAACCGAGGAGATACACCAAGTATGCACAAAATATGAAATCTTTGTTAGTCAAAACCACACACAGAATATAAATATAAATACACACAAAGAGAACATTAAAACGCTGGCACACGTAAACAGGCAGCCCACATTCAAAATGGCAAAAAGCACATGTATACAGTGTGTACAATAAACATACAATATAAGAACAATAGATAACTGTATATCACAAAAGGGAGTAATATACCTTCCCACACAACACCAACCCCACCATAGGGGACAAGCAATATAACTTAACACCCTGTCACACATAACGAGATCACTAACGAGACCACTGTTGCATCACAGATTTTGTGCAACAGTGATCCCGTTAGCGATCTCGTTATGTGTGACACGCACCAGCGATCTGGCCCCTGCTGTGAGATCGTTGATCGTTACACACTGCTCTGGGTTATTTCTACATCGTTGTATTTGACAGGGACAATGAGCAACGATCTCAATGCTACACTATGGAATGACAATTCACAACGACCTCGGTATAATTCTGGATCGCTAGTGCATCGTTTTTCACATCGCTGGTGAGATACCTGTTTGACATCTTACCAGCGATGTGAAATAACGACGCACCAGCGATCTCTGCACATCGTTATCGTTATCAAGATTGCTGGTGCGTCGTTATGTGTGACTGGGCATTAAGGAAATAATCCAACATTGCAAGTGCCATGGTGCTATTGAACAGAACAGTACCACAATGAAAGGCAAGTGCCAGAATGATAAGGGCTGATATTACCTGTAAATGGCCAGGGAGACAACCCTAATTCACATTTTACATTCGCTTAAATGGAGGGGGTCATTCATAGTATAACACAGCTTATGTATGTCTGTAAAAGATTCAGGGAAAATTGCCGAAGGCAAGGACGTCTGGAAAATGCCATACACTGGGATATGACTCTCAGTAAAGCAGCAGCCACCCAAACCCCAAATCAACTAAGACATCTCTTTACACAAAGTAAACAGCAGGAAGCCCCACAGAGCCCCCAGTATACAGCAAGATCCCACACACAGCCCCAAGTATACAGGAGGAGGCTGCGCACAGCTCCCAGTATACAGCAGGAGTCAAAGCACAGCCCCCGTAAACAGTAGGAGGATGTACACAGCCCCAGTATACAGCAGTAGGTATCAATTTTGGTTTTCCCTGCTGTTTGTGTCTCGGTCGCGTGGGATGGGGTACTCAGTAGCTGAGCAAGCAGTCTCTCAGGTATAACAGTGGCAATTGCTTGGTTCTGTGGCTCTGACCGGACAAGTGAAAAGGGGTATTTACAGGGAGTAATAGTTTAACGTGACACCAGCTGAGGCATCTGGTGTGTACAGTAGTTACCCTAGGGGATAGATGGTGAGGCAGCAAGGTGGATTACTCCCCTCAGCAGGAGCAAGACCCTGGTGTGATGATGGGGGTTGTAGAGTGAGGTGCAGCAGACAGAGACAAGAAGGCAGTTGAATGCAGTCTTTACCTCTAAGGCACCGTCACACGTAACAATATCGTTGCCGAAATCATTCAAAAGTCACGTGTTTTGTGGCTCTTAAACGATGTCGAAACTACATTGTTGTGTGTGACACTACAAACGATGAACGATCAATCAGCTGATCGTTCATCGTTTGATTTGAGGACAGGACCTCAAATCTATCGTTGGTCGCCCGGTGGACGCGCAGCATCACTGCGTGTGACACCGGGGAACAACCGATAAGCCAGCTCCAGTGCCTCTCTGCAAGCACTGGGAGCTGGTCTCCAAGGTAAACAGCGGGTATCTAGGCAGCGAGCTCTGCCTAGATACCCAAAGTATACCTTGATTACCAGCCTTCTCCGCTCACCAGCTGGTATCCAAGATATACAGCGGGTAACTAGGGACCCTAGTTACCCGCTGTGTACCTTGAATACCAGCCGGTGAGTGGAGAAGGCTGGTAATCAAGGTATACATCGGGTATCTAGGCAGAGCGGACTGCCTAGATACCCGCAGTGTACCTTGGAGACCAGCCTGCTACCGCTTACCACAGCCTGGCAGCAGGAGCAAGACATTGTGGAAACGATATTTAAATCATTTCCACGATGTCTCTGGTCCACTGATCGCTGGAGAGTCTGCCTGTGTGACAGCTCACCAGCGATCTGAACGATTTTGTTAGCGATCGCGCGTGCATGTGATCGCTAACAAAATTGTTCATTAGATTGATGCTTGTGACGTGGCCTTTACTGAAGGGTGGTAACAAGGTGAATCCAGGACACTGCCACCAGGTCCAGACTGTCCAGAAGCAAGTGAAGTCAGCTCTACTAAGTGAATAGAATAAGGGTGCATTCACACCCACGTATTTGCTGCGTATTTTTACGTGAGTGCTCTTGCAGTTTTTGTAGCCAAAACCAGGTGTGGAACAATCAGGGTAAAAGTCTAATAGAAACAAGTGCTCCACTTCTGTATTTAATCACCCACTGCTGGTTTTAATCAGCCACTCCTGGTATTGGCTACAAAAACTGCAAGAGCACTCGCGTACAAATACACAGCAAATACACAGTGTGTGAACGCACCCTAAGCCTTCCTTCTCTGCCCTCCTGTTTGGGGATTCAACAGCTAATGAGCTGGTCTGTCTCTCTGTTCCTCTTCTTCTGCAGCTCTCCAGCCAGCATGCATTGCAAGCTCCTTGTAAGCTGTTCTCTAAGTTCCAGCCTGAGCTCTCTGTAATGGTACCTTGACACGCCGCTACCGAGGGTAGCAACAGGTAGGCACTGCATGTGCACGCGCGCGTTTTCAACGGTTGCTAACGGTACCTGATGCCGCATATACACGCCGCCACAAGGTGCTCCACAGAAGGTATTTGCGTTCCCCAGTAATGCCGAAGGGTGCCGCAGGTTACCTTCTGTGGAGCACCTTCCCTGATTTACACGCCACTACCACAAGGGAATCTGGGCGTACATATTGTGCGCCGTAACTACATAGGCGTGACAGAGTTGTGTATTACGCGGCGCTCGTACGGTGATTGGACAATGCAATAACATCATGATTGGCCAGCCAGCGCAAGGAGGCTGGCTAATACATGACGCTATAGCAAATGTGTATTGTGACTGGTCATCTCGTTAAATATGCCGCCCTGTGCAGGGACAGCCAATGGGTACACGGTAGTCACCATCAATGATAGCTGATTGGGCGTGGTTTACATGACGCTGTAGCACGCCCCAGGTAACCCAAATACCTTGCCTGTGCCCCGATTACACGCCGCTACCATAGGGATTATACCTGCTTGTTTTTCAGCACGGCTGAAAGACAGGTATCCAAAGAGACAGGAAGGTACAACCTGAATTACATGCCTCCACTTCGTGGTGTTTTGAAGGTACAAGGTACAATTGTCTCTGATACCTGCCGGTTTCTACCTTTCGGTAGCGGCGTGTAAAGGTACCATAATGTGGTGCGGCTGGGCTGTAAGGGTGACAAGAGGACCTGCAGCCCCTTGATATCCAGACTTTACTTCCAGGGTTTGCAAATCCCTAGATAGCCCAGGACTCTGGTGTCCTGCTTGGCGTAGTCCTAAAGCGAGCTTACATAGCTTCTGCTCCAGACATGTTCTTTGTCCTTCTCATGCTTCTCCTTCTCTAACCATCCCCCCCCCAGCCAGAAGAGATAGTCATCCTAAAAAAACTAGGTGTTTGTGCTCCCTCTTCTAGTCAGGGATCAGGCTGTGTGTGAATGCATGGGTTTACTTAATGTAGGGAGCTCCAATTACCTCTGGACATTATACCACCACCTGTTAGGGAGGCGATACCACTGTGGTGACTGGACCGCAGGGGTGACACATTTGTTTGTGTGTTTCTGTGGTGCTCCTGTGGTTCGGCCACCACTATGGTACTGCACCCATCTAATAGGTGTGGCATCATGCTTGCAGGTAAAAAGGGAAAGCTTTTCTGAGACCCTCAACACACACCCAACACTATCCAAACTCCAAGCCAGAGAAATGCTGGGCGGAAGAGACTCACATTAAGAGCAGTCCCCATCTGCTGGCTGGAGGGAGGAATTAGTTTAGGGGTGGGAGGCAAACAGAGAGGAGTAAGTTCTAGGAGAAGTCAGGAGCTGGGAAGAGAACAGGACACACGTGGGTTAGCTGCGAATCCTAGGCCTGAGGACCGAACCGGCAGCCGGCCGTGCAGGCTAGGCAGAGGAACTAGCTGCACGGTACCAGGCCCAATTTGGGCTGGATATCTTCAGGACCAGCCAAGAAACTGGAGGTCATTGGGCTTCATGTACAGTACAGTGACTACCATCGTGGACTCTCCCAAGGTGAAGGAACTGTATAGGGTCAAGAGGACTTGCTAGTCAGTCGATTGGAGGGCCTGTAGCCACCTACATTTGGGACTTGTAACCACAGGAAACTAGCAAGGCAAGGAGTAGCAGTATCAAAGAGAAAAGGGCGGCAAAGAAGGCCATATTCCCTGTATCTCAGTGGAGTGGACCGGGCTACTTGTGAGCTAGCCAGGCTGCAACTCTGATGAATACAGTACCCTGGTTAGGTTGTGTCTGCACTGAACTTCAGTAAAGGTGACTGTAGAGAAATGCAAGAATCTTGTGTCTGTCTACTCTTTTCTGTGCCTCTCTGCACCCCTGCACCTTCAGCTACTACAACTACCACCATCTTCACTTCACCCCTATACACCCCAGGGGCCTGCTCTGTGGCACCCTGTGCAGGTCACCACAGGATCTCATGGGACATGGATGGAAAGTACACAGCAAGCAGACCCCACTAACAAACAACACCTTTCACCCCAGACCTGTAGGGGGAGCTCCACTGGTTGCCTTAAGCCAGTTCTCCCTATAAATACGGGTCCTGGAGGGAGAAACACCAGAGTGTGCAGTCACTACAGAACCGTAAGCAGCTGAGTGAGCTGACCTGGTACTGGAGCCACGCTAGGCCCATACCAGCGACATCTGAGAGAGTGGCAGACCCTTAGAATAGGGGTCATAGGACCAGGAGAGAAGCAAGTACCAAGTAGGGGCAGAGGAGTCATACCGACTCACCCTAACAGAGTTCCGGTCACTGGGTCCGAGCTACAAGGACACAGTAAAGGCCTTGCAGAGAAACCAGCACTAAAATAGGGGGTTTAGCTCCCGAACACCCGAAGCACCACCAAATGAGAGCCCGGAGTCTAAGGCCTGACAGGAATCCCATAGAGTGCCCTCAGTGCAGCAAATCCGGGTGTGCAGAGTCACAGAAGAAAGTGCTGTAACGGTTTGGTCGGGTTTCATGCCTACCAGACTCCAGCAGAATAACGGACACTAGGAAGCCTACAACACTGCTTGCTGTGGAAAGTCCTGAAGTGTTTTACCTCATCTCCGGTCGAGTGTACCTGTCAACACCAGTAAAGGTACCAAAACACTTTATGTGTGCGTGTCCCTCCTTCCAGTCGCACTACACCGACCGCGCTACCCTATTCCCCTGACTCCAGTAACTGCCCCGGGGACCCCCCGCTCGCCCTGTAGGGAGCAGTTCCATCTAGCTGCCGCACATCACCCTGGAGGTCTGAGCAGCACCGGTGCCCTCACCGGACACCTACAGGTGGTGTCCCGAAAGAAACTTTATTTCTTATTTAACCGTACATTGACCACCGGGCCGTTACAGCCTCAGGCACTGAACCGTGACCGCAGCCAGCGCCTGAGACCTGAGAACCCAGCTATGGTGAGTCAGCTCAATCTAACGGGAGTGCTCCAACTAGCTGCATCACCACCTATTCCCTGGGGACTACCATATGCAGCGCTGGTCATCCCTGACCAGAAACCTCAGATGGCGTCACAACAAACTTTATTCCTTTTTTTAATTTTCCCCTTTAACATGTCTGGGATGGGCCACGACCTTCGGGACCGCCACCGTGACATCCATCAAACTTACCTCAGATGGTTGGGTATCCCGGCCCCACGACCGAGACAGATGGAGCCACACGGAACACTGGCAGCAGCCCAGTCCCTAAGCAGTAATAGTCTGAAATTGGCGACAATGGAAAATGGCCTCATCTTATATCCTGATAATCATGTGACTTGGGCAGGCAATGATGCAAGCCCTTGTGTCTGCAAGTTGTGGATGGTTTATGCGTCCTTATTGGCTGCCAGCCCAGAACGTCCACATAGTAAGTGCCAGAGGGAAAAATATGGAGTCTGATGCTCGTCTGACCTCTCCCCACCCCCTCCCCTCATCAAATACATCCCACACGCTATCCTACACAGTCAGAAGGTAGAAGAAAGGCATCACAAACACAGTAATGCTTTTTATTCCATCCGATCAGTTACCCAACAAAGCCGAGTTCGCCAACTTTCCAGCAAATTGTTCTGGTTCCAGATCCCAAATCTGAATCGTCCATGTTCATTCCTAATTTGGAACTGGCGAACGTTTGCTCATCTCTATTTACATCACTAAGGGCCCGATTCATCATTTGTGTTTTTGGGTATATTTAATTTTGTCTTATTCATAGGGATGTTATCACATTTACTAGTCCCAGGGCGAGTAAGAATTACTGTTAAAATCATATTTTTTAGGGGATATGAGATGATTATATATTGCGATATAATAATAAATCTATGAATAATATACTACAACTTATTTCAATATTAATATCTGCTGTATTTCAGTGTTAAACACGATATTTGTAATTCTGAGATTCCTGTTACCTGTGGTTCAGACAGGCTCCCTATAACATTATTTTATCTTGCTAATGAAATGGTTATAGGGTGTATATATTTTATTAATAGCATAATTGACCATCAGATAACACAGGAAGACATTCATGCGCTTGGAATGGAAGAAAAATAACAACTCCTTGGGATAATTTATTACAGTAAATCTATTTTCTCTTGGATATTTCTTCACAGGGCAAAGTCTAAATGTGAAATCATACAGTACATATAACAGGTGACCACATAGTGAAGGTACACACCTTTGTGTGACTGCGTGCCTCGCCCAATACACAGCTCGCATCCACTGATGATTCTGCCATGAGAATACTAGACGTATTATATGTGATAATTGTAACAATTACTCACAAGATCATTGCAGTTTTTAATATGACGTGAACATATAGAAATTAACAACAACGAAAAAAACACTCAGGAAGGGACATTCCTGTACATTTGTACGATTCCTGGCCACTCTGTTTCTGTATCAGCCACAGGGCTATTTGCACAGGGCTGTGCTGCGCCTTTGTGGCTGGCTGCTACAGTCCTGTTTTATTCCTGGGACTTTTGGTTCAGGGAGCTATGGGGTTAGTTTTGTTCTGGTTTCGATCACTCCTTCCAGAGAGCCTGGGTGGGGCTGTCAGCTATTTAAACACCTGAATCCCTAACTTCCACTTCCAGTCAACACGTTATACTTACCTAGCCAATTATAGTAGTCCTTGCACCTGTTTTTTCCATTTTACTACCTGTTTGCATGCTGATTGTGTCCATGCAACCTCTTGGTATTGACCCAGGGTGACAACCTTTGTCAACTCAGGTTCACGCTCCTCTGGCCAGTAGACATGAGCGAACCTTTCACGGTTTGGTGCAATTCTCTTCGCCAAACTTCCCGGTGTTGAGTGTGGCACCCCTGCGACCAGGGTGGCCACATAGGGAACTGCAGCCAGGCAGATAGGAGACAGTTTGTGCACCAAACACCCTCACAGCACACACACCCACAGGAGCACAGCACCCAACCCGGAGCCCGGGACTCTAGGCAGGCAAGGGGTGGTGGGGTTTAGAGGAAAGTGGGTGGGAAGGTAGGTCAGGTGGTAGACTAGTACAAATAGAGGAAAAGAGGAAGAAGGAGTTAGTAGGCCAGAGTGAGCCGAGAGGTAAAGAACAGCAGACAGAAAGTGACACATCCCGGAGGGAAAGGGCTCCCTGGAGACGCAGAATCCAAAGTGACACAGATCCATGGAGAGAAAGCTTGTCCATAGCCTGCAGCCCAAGGGAGAGTGAGGACAGAGACCGGACCGATGCCACTGGGTCCGAGGAGTACGGCAGCACCGACCAACTACCGGCGGGATAGATTCCCTGATTGTATCTGGAAGCCACACGGGTGGGAAAGAGCCACTGATCCCTTGCAAGACAGGGACACCTAAGCTGGGCTGAAACCAGAGTGTTGGCTCACAGGGGGACTGCTGCTACACGCCGGCTCCCCAGACAAGCAGGCGGGGAAAACGGATTCCAGATCAGTGTTCCTAATACACGGATTGGAGGCTAAGCAACATTATAGGACCCGGCTTACCGCCCATACTCATAGGGGGAAGCTACACACAAGGGACCGAGTTGCCGTCATACAATCTACATGGAAGAACAGAGAAAGAGAGAAAAAGACTGAAAGGTTACTGAGAAAGAGTGAGGGGTCTCAGAGTGACAGCCTGGCTGCAGAGGGTTTAAAGTGTCCGGAGTTATCCGTTTTAAGAACTGAATTGTACCGTAAACTGTTTGACTTGGAAGAATTTGGGAGTAAATCCGGTGAACCCTGCTTCAGTCTCCCGTGTATGATTCCAGGTATACAGAACTTTTACTACAGCTTTTACCCTGTCAGGAGCAGCCCGACCCACGGTGGGCTCATCCACCTTGCTGCAGCATCCATCCTCCTGACAGAAGCACACTGCAGCGGTGGTCCCCTTATTGACCCCAACCCGTGGGTGGTGTCACGACAAACAATATCCCCTGTATATATTCCCTTTTACTTGTGAGAACCCGGGACACAGTCCGGACCAAGACCGCCGTGATATCCCCAGCAGTATCCCGGTCTGGTACCGAGTACCCCGTCCCAGTGGGCTCAACATGAGCAAATCTGTTTGAGAGCTTTACGTCTGCAAAGCCTTGGAGCGAGCATTGCTTTGATCAGGTAAACTTGGTGCTCGGCCCATTTGCGAGCCATGTGCGATGTCTGTGAAGCTCTCACTGGGGGTACAAGCACAGTTTTTGAGTTGTGTGTCCGCCCAAAATTAATGTAAAAAAACCTCTCCCTCCCACCCCCCAGAGTTGTTTTACTTATGGCTGGCTTGAGGGGCGTAACTACAATAAGTGCAGGGGTTGCGATCGCACCTGGGCCCAGCAGCCTAGAGGGGCCCCAAAAGTCCCTTTGGCCCATAGAAAAAGACTAATACTATTAAAGATTTGCAATAATTGGGGGCCCCGTTGGAGCTTTTGCATCGGGGCCCCTTGGCCTGAAGTTACGCTACTGGCTGGCTGTATATGGGCAGAGAGCTCAATTGCCAGTCAATGACTTCCATTGAGGTTCGAGCAAAGTTTGGGGTCACAAACAGTGCACTTAAATGTTCAGCTGCACCGCCCGAACCCCGAACTTCAAAACGTTTGCAGATCTCTACTGCCTGCAGCTCTTCCGTGGAAACAATTCAGTGGATGCCATTGTAAGACCAGATTCCTATACAAAGTCTACTGGATGAAAGCCAGGGTTCCTCTGAATCTGACAGATGGAGTGGCTCACACCAAGTCTGTCTGAAGATTCCTCAGCTTTGCACACACAGACAGTGTCGGTGTGTAGGTGCGTTCTAGTCTCTCCTGTGTGTAGCAGTGTAGCTGCCCGTTCCATTCACTGACTTACTGCTTTCTTCCAATACTGTTGCATAATAAGAACAGCTGGAATCAGTGGAGGTGGCTGGGAGAACCAACAGGACTTCATAGCTGTGGCCATCAGTGAGAGGACTCAAGCACTTCAGGAGACTTTGCAGCCTTAAATTTCAAATGAAAAAGGGCCACAGCCGGGATGTTGAGTTGCAAGGTGCAGGTGCTAAGTGGAGTCCCACCATGATGCCCATATGCCATAATAGCACGCATGGACCATGGTTGTCTTCTTACGGTTAAGAGGATTTGCACTCTTATGATAATCACTGATTAATGGCAAGATGTAAGGTTTCCTAATATTCTCTGGCCTGATTCAAGACCGGCGATGATCACACCAGTATTAATGAGGGGGTGTCTTGGAGTCAGACGCTTCTACTTCATTGAGAGGCGAACACCTCTTAAAGGGAACCTGTTGGCAGGTTTTTGCATGTAACATGAAAAGAGCATGCTGTTGGGTTTAACCCTTTAATGACCCAGCCTATTTTGACCCTAATGACCAGGTCATTTTTTGCAATTCTGACCAGTTTCCCTTTATGAGGTGATCACTCTGGAACACTTCAACGGATCCTAGCGATTCTGAGATTGTTTTTTCGTGACATATTGGGCTTCATGTTAGTGGTAAATTTAGGTTGATAAATTTTGCGTTTATCTGTGAAGAAATCAAAAAGTTTAAAAATGTTGCTATTTTCAAATTTTTAATTTTTATTCTGCTAAACCAGAGAGTTAAGTGACACAAAATAGTTAATAAATCACATTTCCCACATGTCTACTTTTCATCAGCACAATTTTGGAAAAAAAACATTTCGGTTAGGAAGTTACAAGGGTTCAAAGTTCATCAGCAATTTCTCATTTTTCCAGCAAAGTTTACAAAACCATTTTTTTAGTGACCACATCACATTTGAAGTCCGTTTGAGGGGTGTACATGACAGAAAACACCCAAAAGTGACACCATTCCAAAAACTGCACCCCTCAAGATACTCAAAACTACATATTCGAGAAGATTATTAACCCTTCAGGTACTTCACAGGAACTATAGCAACATGGAAGGAAAAAATGGACATTTAAATTTTTCCACCAAAAATGTTCTTTTAACCTCAATTTTTTCATTTTGACATGGGCAACAGGATAAATTGGATCCTAAATATTGTTGGGCAATTTCTCCTGAGTACACCGATACCTCATATGTGGTCACTGGTCGGGCACACGGCAGGGCTCAGAAGGGAAGGAGCGCAATTTGACTTTTGGAGCTAATTTTCCATTCAAAAAGTGAAATGGCGCTCCTTCCCTTCTGAGCCCTGCCGTGCGCCCAAACAGTGGTTTATGACCACATATGAGGTATCGGTGTACTCAGGAGAAATTGCCCAACAAATTTAAGGATCCAGTTTATCCCGTTGCCCATGTGAAAATGAACAAATTGAAGCTAAAAGAAAATTTTTGTGAAACAAAAAGTACTTTTTCATTTTTACGGATCAATTTGTGAAGCACCCAGGGTTCAAAATCCTCACCACCCATCTAGATATGTTCCTTGGGGGGCCTAGTTTCCAAAATAGTGTGACTTGTGGGAGAGCTCCAATGTTCAGGCACACAGGGGCTCTCCATATGCAAAATGTTGTCCGCTAACAATTGGAGCTAATTTTCCATTTAAATTGTTAGTGGACACCATGTCGCGTAAGGAGAGTCCCTGTGTGCCTAAACATTGGAGCTCCCCCACAAGTGACCCCATTTTGAAAACTACACCCCCCCAAGGAAATTATCTAGTGAGCACTTTGAACCCCTAGGTGCTTCACAAATTGATCAGTAAAAATTAAAAAGTACTCTTTTTTTTTCACAATTTTCTTTTTTCATTTTTACGGATCAATTTGGGAAGTACCTGGGTGTTCAAAGTGCTCACTATGCATCTAGATAAGTTCCTTGGGGGGTCTAGTTTCCAAAATGGGGTCACTTGTGGGGAAGCTCCAATGTTTAGGCACACAGGGGCTCTTCATACGCGACATGGTGTCCGCTAACAATTGGAGCTAATTTTCCATTCAAATTGTTAGCGTACACCATGTCGCATATGGAGTGCACGTGTGCCACCAGCACAAGGGCAACTGGAAGAGTTGGGGTACCGCACCAGAAAATGGCACCTCTAATGAATGCGCTATTTTCTGGGGTGGCTGTGGGTTGCAATTCACAACGTGGGGGGCCCACATCATTTGGGTCTCTCCACGCTGAGCATTCCAGCCCGCAGCTGCCAAATTGTACCTGGCTGGCAACCAAAAATATGGCAAAGCTCTATGTCATTTTATTTGTAGAAATAATTTTAAAAAAATACAACATGGGCTTTGCCATATTTTTGGTCCAACCAGGTACAACTTGGCAGCTACAGACTGCCACCCACAAAGGCCTCGTACCTGGATGGCAACCAAAAATACAGCGAAGCCCAACATTTTTTTTTCTTTATAGAACTTGAGAAAAAAAACAACGTGGGGCTCCGCCATATTTTTGTTACAGCCAGGTACAACTAGGTAGCTGGGGTCTGGACTCTTCAGCATGGAGAGGCCCAAGCATTCTGGGCCTCCCATGCTGCGAATTGCAGCCCACAGCCGCCCCAGAAAATGGCACATTCATTGAAGAGCCATTTTCTGCCTCTGTACCCAGGACTCTTCCAGTTGCCCTGGTGCTGGTGGCAAACAGGGTAATAAAGGGGTTAATACCAGCTTTTTTATTGGCAGCTGGCACTAAGCCCGATGATTCATAATGTCAGGCCAATGTTTGACCCAGCCATTAGGAATCTCTAATAAATAGTAAAAAAAAAAAAAAAAAAAACACGCAGACAAGAAACTTTATTAGAAAAAAAACACAAATACAAAATCAGACTCCATCTTTATTATTTCCACATACCCTTCAACTTAGTCCAAAACGATGGTCCCACAACACTCGATTGCCTCTGCTACATCCAGAAACTGCAGCAAGGGATCAAGGGTCCTCTTGTTGTAGTATCTGCAGTCATAGTGATGGTGCACTGTATGGCAATGATCTGCCATACAGTGCACAATCGCCGTGACCCCAAACACTACAACAAGAGGACACCTGATCCCTTTTTCTAGTCTTTGGGGTCACATGGATTGTGCACTGTATGGCAGATCATTGCCATACAATGGACCATGACTCTGACCCCAAAGACTACAACAAGGGATCAAGTGTTCCCTTGTTGTAATCTCTGGGGTCACGGCGATTGTGCAATGTATGGCAATGATCTGCCATACAGTGAACAATCCATGTGACCCCAAAGACTACAACAAGGGATCAAGTGTTCTCTTCTTGTAGTCTCTGGGGTCACGGCAATTGTGCACTGTATGGCATATCATTGCCATACAGTGCACAATCGCTGTGACCCCAGAAACTACAACAAGTGAACACTTGATCCTTTGTTGTAATCTTTGGGGGTCACATGAATTGTGCACTATATGGCAGATCATTGCCATACAGTGCACCATCACTATGACCGCAGAGACTGCAACAAGGGATCAAGTGCTCCCTTGTTTTTGTCTCTGGGGTCACGGCGATTGTGTACTGTATGGCAGATCATTGCCATACAGTGCACAATTCTCCGTGACCCCAGAAACTACAACAAGGGAACACTTGATCCCTTGTTGTAGTCTTTGGGGGTCACATGGATTGTGCACTGTATGGCAATGATCTGCCATACAGAGCACAAACCATGTGACCCCAAAGACTACAAAGTCTCTGGGTCATCGGTTGCCATGGTGATAGGCACAAGAGGCAGGGAGCACAGGAGGAAGACCGGAGGAGAGCGCTGGAGGACTGAGCAGGAGCAGCAGGAGGAGGACCCCATTCGTTCATTGCAGAACATGACAAATCAACAGACAACCCTGGCATACAGACACCACTAAAAAGCTGCAGCGGGCGTCTAGTGTTGCAGAGCGGTGCTGGAAGAAAACTCATTCACAAGAAGACTACACAGCATTCAAATAAGCACTTCTAACATTCAAGTCAGCACTCGCCACCATTAAATAGAATTACTTCCTTACTCTCATATCCTCCTTGTCTCACAACCCCATGCAGTTATTCAACACATTTTACTCTCTCCTTTGCCCCCCACTGTCCCCTCCTACTTCTTGTATTTCTGCACAAGACATTGCAACACACTTCACCAGCAAGATTGATCAGATCAGACAAGTCTTTGCTACCCAACCACCACAACCCCTATGTGTACCAGACCACTCCCCTCCCCCATTAACCCTCCTCCCCTCCATCACTGAAGAAAAACTCGCACACCTCCTCTCCAGATCACACCTCACCACCTGTGCACTCGACCCCATCCCGTCTCACCTCCTCCCCAACCTCCCCAACCACACTCATTCCAGGCCTAACCCACCTCTTCAACCTATCACTAACTTCTGGTACCTTTCCTTCTGCTTTCAAACATGCAACAATTACACCTATCTTAAAGAAACCATCCCTCGACCGCACCTCTACATACAGCTACCAGCCCATATTGCTGGGGCATGTTAGCCCTCTGGTTCTGTGTGTTGATCCAGTCCGGGGCTGTCAGGTTCATCCTGACAGCCACGGACCGGATCACACCCGCAGTGTGAAGCCAGCCTTACTTTGTGTTGCTTAAGTGTTCCAATTATTTTTTTGAGCAGTGTATAAGGATCATATAGATAAACTCCTTCAATGATTTTACAGGTCCCAGTGGATCGATATTTATAAAGGCTGGAAGCTTATACAGCACAACAGATATAAAAGCCACCATGTGTCATATAAAAATGATAAATTTATACAATTTCTCATTAAAAGGAATGATGTGCATGAGCAAAATATTTCAGACTATGGCATATTACTGTCTTTACAATCTTTTGAGGATTGATGAATCCTATAATGCATTTCATATTCATGTAATAAAAATTATGAAAATTATTCTCACAGTCACCGACAGATGGCGCCACCTTCCATTTTCCTTGCGGTTGAACATAATAAATGTGTTAGGAAAGGGGGAGGGTAATTACAAGTTGAATAGTAATATGGTACTACCACCTTACAGTGGGGGAAATAAGTATAAGTAAAAACAGAGACCCCAACGCAGCGTTTCACTGGTAGAGGAAGGTGGCACCAGCTTCCTCAGGGGGATGTTCCTGCAATCAACTAGAATAAAACTAACTTAAATAGAGCCTGATTATCGGTCCCTCCAACCGCCTCCCTTGTCCTGAGCATCTGTCGGCAACAGTTTAGGTGCATGGCAAGGCTTGCTAGATAAGGGACACCATTTCAATTAGGCTGTAACAGATTGCAGACGCCATGATGCATTTAAAGAGCTCCTGACTTGACAAAATAGCAGAACCCAGCCAAGTGACCCCATTTTGGAAATATCCCTCAAAAAATTAATCTAGGGGTGCAGTGAGCATGGTGCACCACTGGATTCACTGAATAGTATAATGTTAGACTGTGAAAATAAAAAAATGACCATTTTCTCCACTGAAAATGTTGCTTTGGTCTGAAGCTTTTAATTTTAAGTAAGTTTAATTGGAGACAATGTACTGTACAGTACTGTTTGGCCACACGGCAGGACTCTGGAGGAAAGGAACGTTATGTGACTTTTGGAGCACAGATTTTCCTAGAATGGTTTGCGGATTTCATTTGCAGAGCCCCTAACAGATAGAACAGGAGAAACACTTTCAAGTGACTCCATTTTGGAAATTACACTCCCCCGGGAGCTCATCTATGGGTGTAGAGATGATTGTATTTATGGAACACACCAATGGAGTCAAAAGCAGTGAATGTTGCAGAATGAAAATTGCAAATATACCATTGTGGTGAAAATTCTGTCCATGATATTCTGCCAAGCTTGTGCTTCTGGAGACTTGGACCCTCTAAATTAAGAGGATCTCCTTGCTACACTAATGCCAAATATGTGAATGCTGACAGTAGTATAGGCAAAGTGTTGGGTTCAGAAGAGGGGGATATTTGGATGTAGAAGCGTAGATTTTGCTGGATTTCTTTTGGGGGTGGGGGAAAGATGAGCCATCGTACTTTTCCAGAGCCTTTGTGCTACCAGTAATGTGGAAGCCCCCTATATTTCTGTTAAGAGTTGACGGACCTGAGTTGGGACTTGTTGAGAAATAAGTTGAAGAATTTATTGGTAGCATTTTTGGGGTACACAAAATGATGGATTGGTTCACAATAATCCTGTGCTCTATGTTGAGCTCTTACAGTGGGTACGGAAAGAATTCAGACCTCTTAATTTTTCACTCTTTGTTTCATTGCAGCCATTTGGTATATTCACAAAAGTTCATTTTTTTTCTCATTTATGTACACTCTGCACCCCATCTTGACTGAAAAAAAACTGAAATGTAGATATTTGAGCAAATATATTGAAAAAGAAAAACTGAAATATCACATGGTCATAAGTATCCAGAAACTCATATTTAAGTCACATGCTGTCCATTTCCTTGTGATCCTCCTTGAGATGGTTCTACTCCTTCATTGGAGTCCAGCTGTGTTTAATTAAACTGATAGGACTTGATTTGTAAAGGCACACACCTGTCTATATAAGACCTCACAGCTCAAGGTGCATGTCAGACCAAATGAGAATCATGAGGTCAAAGGAACTGCCCAAGCATCTCAGAGACAGAATTGTGGCAAGGCACAGATCTGGCCAAAGTTACAAAAGAATTTCTGCAGTACTCAAGGTTTCTAAGAGCACAGTGGCCTCCATAATCCTTAAATGGAAGACGTTTGGGACCACCACAAGTCTTCCTAGAGCTGGCCGTCCAGTCAAACTGAGCGATCGTGGGAGAAGAGCTTTGGTGAGAGAGGTAAAGAAGAACCCCAAGATCACTGTGGCTGAGTTGCAGAGATGCAGTAGGGAGATGGGAGAAAGTTCCACAAAGTCAACTATCACTGCAGCCCCCCACCAGTCAGACATTTATGGCAGAGTGGTCCACGGAAGCCTCTCCTCACTGCAACACATATGAAAGCCTGCATAGAGTTTGCGAAAAACACATGAAGGACTCCCAGACTATGAGAAATAAGATTCTCTGGTCTGATGAGAAGAAGATAGATGATAATGGTGATAATTCTAAGCGGTATGTGTGGAGAAAACAGGGCACTGCTCATCACCTGCCCAATACAACCCCAACAGTGAAACATGGTGGTGGCAGTATCATCCTATAGGGATGTTTTTCAGCTGCAGGGACAGGACAACTGGTTGCAATTGAAGGAAACATGAATGCAGCCAGGTACAGAGATATCCTGGATGAAAACCTCTTCCAGAGTACTCTGGACTTCAGACCTCACACTTGGCTGAAGGTTCACCTTCCAACAAGACAATGACCCTAAGCACACAGCTAAAATAACAAAGGAGTGGCTTCAGAACAACTCTGTGACCATTCTTGACTGGCCCAGCCAGAGCTCAAACCTATACCCAATTGAGCATCTCTGGAGAGACCTGAAAATGGCTGTCCACCAACGTTCACCATCCAACCTGACGGAACTAGAGTGGATCTGCAAGGAAGAATGGCAGAGGATCCGCAAATCCAGTTGTGAAAAAACTTGTTGCATCATTCCTGAGAAGACTCATGACTCTATTAGCTCAAACGGGTGCTTCTACTCAATACTGATCAAAGGGTCTGAATACTTATGACCATGTGAGATTTCAGTTTTTCTTTTTTAATAAACTTGCAAAAATTTCTACATTTCTATTTTTTTTTAGTCAAGATGGGGTGCAGAGTGTACATTAATGAGAAAAAATGAACTTTTTGAATTTACCAAATGGCTGCAATGAAACAAAGAGTGAAAAATGTGAAGTATAGTAAATTAAAATATCATCAACATGTTATTACAGTAATTCAATACATAAAGTGAAATGCAAGTATTACATAGGGCCATTACAAACAGAGTGATATTTTTCAAGCTTATATTTCTATTAAAGTTCTGTCTGATTTCCTCCATGCTTAGAGCATTGTATCTCAACCTGGTATGACTCCAATATACACAGCTTTCCTTTGCTTCTAATTTCCTCCATGCTTGGTGCATTGTATCTCAACCTGGTATGACTCCATTATACAAAGCTTTCCTATACTTCTGATTTCCTCCATGTGTAGTACATATTTTTAAGTCTTGTATGTCTGTTTTCCTACCCAGTTGTTTCATAGTGTTCCATTCCTCTTGCTTATTTCATTGTGATAAATATGTAAATTTGGTCACTCCACCCCTCGTTCTTACTTTATGACCTTTGTTTGAGTGTTTGTGTTTTTGTATCTGGTCTCATCATGTCCCTCCCTCTTTCCCCCATATGATAGCTGTTAAATGTAAAAAAATTGCAATGCTTTTAGCCTGATAAAGACTTTAGTCTGATCAGTGCTACATTCCAAGTGCTGCATTCCAAGTGCAAGACAATAAATTAGAACAGAATTGGACCGGAGTCAGGTAACCCACACTTTTTCACTCTTTTTAAATATATCCTTTATTTCATTGTCTATCTTCTTACGTGCTTTTGTCATCCACTTTCACCGCCCCATCCCCTCCATCACCCCTCTTCCATATCAACCCCTCTCTCCTTCCCTCTATCATGTACAGCTCCCATGCTCTCTTCAACTTACTGAATCATCTCAGTCCATCACATTCCAGGGTATTGGATCATAAAACATGTCACAAATCCAAAAACTATTTGCCCTTTTCTCTTTATATTGCTGCTCCTGTCCGGTGATATTTTTTAATTCCTGGTGCACCCTCTGCCAACTTCAACCCCTCCTTCACCTCACATAGAAACCCTGCTAACCTTATCAACATTACTTATACACCTTCATCTCCCTCTTTTAATAGCGCGTGCTGTAATCCACAGACTGTATGCAACAAGTTTCCCTTCATTTACAACTTTCTCACTAATTCTCTTAACCTGCTGGCCCTCACTTAAACCTGGATCCAGGATTCTGCACGGTTTCCCCTGCTGCTATTTCTCATGGCGGCTTACATTTCTCCCATTCCCCAAAACTTATAAACAGACATAGTGGTGGAGTCTGCTTACTCCTGTCCCCACAATGTACTTACCAGGTCATCCCCCCCAGCTCCATCACTCTCATTCCCTTTTTTTGAGGTACACACCATTAGTCTCTTCCATCCTCTCCCCTTCAGTGTAGCAGTTGTATACCACCCCCCAGGTTCACCCACCCAGTTTCTCAACTATTACTCTGCGTGGCTGCCACACTTCACATCCTCAGAATTACCAACCCTTAATCTGGGAGACTGCGACATCCCCATTAACAACCCCATCTCCCTATCTGCATCCCAGCTTCTATCTCTAACAAAGTCTCTCGTCCTCTCACAGCTCTCAACCTTTAAGACACACAAAGACGGTAACACCCTTGACCTGATCTTTGTCTGGGTCTTTTCAACCTCGTCCTTAGATAACTTACCTCCTCCTCTCTCTGATCACAACATTCTCTCCTTCATGCTCACAAATCCTTGTCGTCCCCAACACACTCCTACCTATCACTCATTCATAAATCTTCAGGTCATTAACCCTCATACACTCACAGACTCTCTACACTCATCACTATCCCCAATCTCCTCTTTTTCCTGTCATGACCTGGCTGTGAATCACTACAATGACTCTTTTAGACATACCCTGGACAAAGTAGCGCCCCTCACCCTTAGAACCTCCAAACAGTAAAACAACCCTGGCTCACATCGCAAACTTAATTTCTTCAGTAATACTCTAGGAGTGCTGAACACCTGTGGAGGAAAACCTGCACACCAGAAAACTTTATCCACCATAAATTTATGTTAAGAACCTACAACTTGTAACTGCCCCGCGGTCCAGCGCCTCCGCCCTGCACCCTGCTCGTCCCTCTTCCCGTGCAGTTACCCTTCCTTCCCGGTTCCGGGGTCGGGGTTCCAGGTTACAGGTCGTCCGCAGGCGATCCCGGGGTTCCGGGGTGCTCCATCGCACACCTGCTGCTCAGACTGTCGCTCCCTGACTGCTGCCCTGCTCTGCTTCCCCTCAGTGTGTTCACTAGGGGGCGGGGCCGCTCTCTCTGCTACCTTTATAGGGCCAGCTGCCAATTAGGCTGCCCCGCCTCTCAGCCAGTCCCTGTAGGGCAGCAGGTATATAAAGTGTGCACTTGCTTCTGGACCTTGCCGGGGCAACTTCATTCATCCTGAAGTTGCCGGTCCTGGTCCTATTGTATGCTGTGATTCTGCAGTATTTAACATACATCTGTTTGTTCTTGTTGCAGGTGTGCATTTACTCTTAGACCTTGCCGGCCCTCTTCATTCATCCTGAAGTTGCCGGTCCTGGTCCTATTGTATGCTGTGATTCTGCAGTATTTAACATACATCTGTTTGTTCTTGTTGCAGTGTCGCTGTTCTGCCTTCGTGTTGCTCCGTGCTGCGTCACTACCTTTCCTCCGGACCGTCCTTGTGTGGTTTCCCTGGACTTCCCCGGACCGGACTCCGTGGTGCTCGCAATTCTCCGTACTGTTTCCGTGCAGCTCCTCTGCCGCTTATCCGGATCCCTCCGTGTTCCTGGATCTCCCTGCGTTCCTAGTTCCCCGTGCTCCTGGTGCTCTGTATTCACGGTTCTCGTTTCGTATTGTATTCCCGGGTGCTGTTTCATTACCACGTCGCCTGGGGTCGGTTGAACACTTGTGTCCGTAGCATTGGCCCCTTCGAGGCTGATCCCGGCGGTATCCCTGTATAGGGGTCAAGCGCTCCGGGGTCTCCCTCGCTGGGTCTCCAGTGTTGCGGCCTTGTGGCCCTCTCCAGGGGCGTGTAGTTCTGTGTTTTTGTTGTCTGTAATAAACCCGTTAACTCTACGGTACGTGTCTGCCTCTCTATCACCCGGTGTCAGCATCCGCTTTACGCGGTCCAGTGGGTCCACGTGTGTAGTCCGTCAGTGGGACGTGACAGAGTTTGCCCCGGCCATGGACCCCGCTGACGCTAGGTTTGATGCCCAGAGAGAGCTTGCCGGACTCCGCCAGAGTCATGACCAAATCGCGTCATTTGTCCAGTCCTTGGAGGCCCGTTTAGGGTCTCTCCCTGCCTCTGACCCCTCTCTCTCCTCCCAGGTGTTTCGTATCCACCAGGAATTGGACCACCAGAGGGAGATGCAGACCCGGTTGCTGTCCTTCATGTCCTCCGTTGACGACCGACTCATCAGCTTACAGAGAACGACAGACGCCTCGGGTTCCGTCTCCGCCTCATCCTCCGGACTCCCGGCTGGTGCTGCATCTTATCCACGGCTGTGCCAGCCTACCAGGTACTCCGGGGACCCTAAGGCTTGTCGGGGGTTTATTAACCAATGCCAACTCCATTTCCGGTTGTTACCCCACCAATTCCTGACGGATGAGGCAAGGGTGGCATTTCTGGCTTCTCACCTCGAGGGAGAGGCACTGGCATGGTTTAACCCCTTGCTTGAGAGAGAGGACCCCATTGTGTCGAACCTACAAGCCTTCCTGGATACGTTCCGTAGGACCTTTGACGAGCCCGGACGGGTAGCCTCCGCCACAGAGGCCCTCTTCACCCTACAGCAAGGTAACCTGTCTGTTGGTCAGTACGCTATCCGGTTTCGTACCCTAGCCTCCGAGCTCCGCTGGACGGATGAGCCCCTGATCGGTGTCTTCCGCCGGGGATTATCCAGTCGCATCAAGGACGAACTGGCTGTTCGGGATTTACCCAACTCCCTGGAGGAGCTCATTACCCTGGCTGTCCGGATCGATCGCCGCCTTCAAGAGCGGTCCAAGGAGCGGACACTGGAGAGGACTCAGGAGAGGCGATCTCCCCGTCTGGCTCCCACATTCCAGCGACCCCTTCTTCCTGCACCCTCGGCATCCCAAGCGGGCCACGAGTCCATGGAGGTTGATCGCACCCGTTTGAGTACCCAGACGAGAGAGGAGAGGATTACCCGGGGTCTGTGCCTTTACTGCGGAGGATCCGGTCACTTCTGTCGGCAGTGCCCCAAGCGGCCGGAAAACTCCTCCGTCTAGGTCAGGTAAGAGAGGCCAACCTAGGCGAGGGTGATTCCTCTCAACCTCTTACAATCTCTATCCAGGTGAAGGTCGGCAGTCTACGCCATTCGGAGATGGCATATCTGGATTCCGGGTCGGCTGGCAACTTCGTACAGCAGGAGACGGCCCAGCGCCTGGGTATACCCATCCATCCTCTACAGCATCCACGCACCATCACTGCCGTTGATGGAAGACCTCTACGGGATTCGGTAACAAGCATCACAGGTGAAGTGGAGATACAAGTGGGAGCTCTGCACACGGAGCGTCTCACCTTCTATGTTCTGCCGTCCCTTTCCCCTCCCTTCCTGCTGGGCTTGCCATGGCTTCGCGTACATGAACCCATGCTGGATTGGCGAACCGGTGAAGTCTTGCGGTGGGGCCCGAATTGCCACAGTCGATGTCTTCGTCCCGTAAGCCCCGCTCGGATGCCTCCCTCTCCGGCAGCCTTACCCGGTCTGCCGTCAGCCTACTGGTCCTATGCGGACGTCTTCGACAAGAAAGAAGCCGAGACGTTACCTCCTCATAGGCCGTACGACTGCCCCATCGATCTGGTCCCCGGGGTCTCACTCCCCAAGGGGCGCATCTACCCGCTGAACCCGCCCGAGACCCAGGCCATGGCAGAATATATTAGGGATAACCTAGCACGAGGATTCATTCAGAAGTCTTCTTCACCCGCCGGAGCGGGTTTCTTCTTCGTAAAGAAGAAGGACGGGTCTCTCCGACCGTGTATCGATTACCGGGGACTCAACGCCATAACGGTGAAGAACAGGTACCCGCTGCCCCTGATTCCCGAGCTCTTCGATCGGCTGCGGGGATCTCGGATCTTCACCAAGCTGGATCTACGGGGTGCGTACAATCTCGTCCGAATCCGAGCAGGCGATGAATGGAAAACCGCCTTCAACACGCGTGATGGCCACTACGAATATAAGGTAATGCCATTCGGCTTGAGCAATGCCCCTGCTGTATTTCAAGAATTCGTAAACGATGTCTTCCGGGATCTTCTCTATGTATGTGTCGTGGTCTACCTAGACGATATCCTGGTTTTTTCCCCCGATCTGCCCACTCACAGGCGAGATGTCCGGCGAGTCCTACGCCGATTGCGGGAGAACCGACTGTACGCCAAATATGAGAAGTGTGTCTTCGAACAAACTTCCTTGCCCTTTCTAGGTTACATCGTCTCCGATACCGGACTCGAAATGGATCCAGAGAAGCTGTCCGCCGTCCTGAAGTGGCCCAGACCGGTGGGACTCAAGGCGATCCAAAGGTTCCTGGGCTTCGCCAATTACTATCGGCAGTTTATTCCTCGGTTCTCGGATGTAGTTAAACCACTCACCACATTAACCCGGAAGGGGACGCCCGCCAAGGCTTGGACCCCCGAGGCCGAGTCCGCCTTTTTAACGCTCAAGAATGCGTTTTCTTCTGCTCCTGCTCTCCACAGGCCCATGGCGGATAAGCAGTTCTTTCTGGAGGTGGACGCATCCTCCTCGGGAGCAGGAGCCGTTCTCACCCAGAAGACCTCCACGGGACGCATGGTGACGTGCGGTTTTTTCTCCAAAGCTTTTACCTCCTGTGAAAGGAATTACTCCATCGGGGACCGGGAGTTGCTGGCCATCAAGATGGCTCTGGAGGAATGGCGCCACCTCCTTGAGGGCGCAGTACACCCAGTGGTGATCTACACCGACCACAAGAATCTGGCTTATCTGCAGTCTGCTCAGAGGCTCAACCCCCGGCAGGCACGATGGTCGCTGTTCTTTGCTCGTTTTAACTTTCGTCTTCATTTCCGCCCGGCAGACAAGAATATCAAGGCAGACGCCTTGTCTCGGTCCTTTCACGTCGAAGACCAGGAGGAGGAGCCACGCCCCATCATCAGTCCATCCAGTCTCGGTATAGTAGCTCCTCTCCGACTGTCTCTTCCCCCACCAGGTAAAACACTGGTAGCCGAGGCGGATCGAGGACACGTCCTGACCTGGGGTCATTCTTCTAGAGTCGCAGGGCATGTGGGTATAACGAAGACCCTACAGTTGATAGGACGACACTACTGGTGGCCTCAGATGCGACAGGATGTTACGGACTTCGTTTCCGCATGTTCCTCTTGTGCACGTCACAAGACGCCCAAGCGACTGCCCGTCGGGCCTCTTCTCCCTCTACCGGTACCCTCTGAGCCCTGGAGGCACATCGCGATGGACTTCGTCACCGACCTCCCGGCCTCCTCCGGTAACACAGTGGTATGGGTAGTCGTGGACAGGTTTTCCAAAATGGCCCACTTCATACCATTGCCTGGCCTTCCCTCTGCACCCCGGTTAGCGGAGCTGTTCTTCCTTCATATCCTCCGCTTACATGGTCTGCCAGCCCATATCGTGTCCGATAGAGGCGTGCAATTCGTCTCCCGATTCTGGCGGTCGCTCTGCAAGAAACTCGATGTCACATTGGATTTCTCATCTGCTTATCATCCGCAATCCAATGGGCAGGTGGAACGAGTGAATCAGGTGCTGTCTGGCTACTTACGGCACTACATCAACGCCCATCATGACAACTGGGTCTCCCTGCTTCCCTGGGCAGAGTTCGCCTATAACAACCATGTCGGTGAGTCTTCGCATAACTCTCCTTTTTTCATAGTCTACGGACACCATCCAAGGATACCGACACCCGTGGCCATCTCAACCCCAAATCCAGCAGCGGAGCAGGTAGCACGTGACTTCCCCCGGATCTGGACCGAGACGCGGTCTGCCCTGGAAAAAGCATCTAGACGGATGAAAGACCATGCCGACAAACGACGTTTGGACGCCCCCCTGTTCCAGCCAGGGGATAAGGTATGGCTTTCTTCCAAGTATGTCCGTCTCAAGGTGCCGTCCTACAAATTGGGTCCTCGCTACATTGGTCCTTTTGACGTCATCCGGAGGATAAACGAGGTATGCTACCAGCTGAAATTGCCGCCTACTCTGCGTATCCATAATTCTTTCCACCGGTCTCTCCTCAAACCTCTAGTCCTCAACCGGTACTCCCAAGAGTCTGGAGCACGGCCCCCGCCGGTCTCGGCTTCGGACGTCTTCGAGGTCAGTGCCATCCTGGACATGAAGAAGAGGGGCCGTTCCACTTGGTACCTGGTTGACTGGAAGGGGTTCGGCCCTGAAGAACGGTCCTGGGAGCCGGTGGAGAACATCAATGCTCCTCGCCTCTTGCGCAGGTTTCATGCCGGCCTGGTTCCGGGGGGGCGTGGCGGGGGGAGTACTGTAACTGCCCCGCGGTCCAGCGCCTCCGCCCTGCACCCTGCTCGTCCCTCTTCCCGTGCAGTTACCCTTCCTTCCCGGTTCCAGGGTCGGGGTTCCAGGTTACAGGTCGTCCGCAGGCGATCCCGGGGTTCCGGGGTGCTCCATCGCACACCTGCTGCTCAGACTGTCGCTCCCTGACTGCTGCCCTGCTCTGCTTCCCCTCAGTGTGTTCACTAGGGGGCGGGGCCGCTCTCTCTGCTACCTTTATAGGGCCAGCTGCCAATTAGGCTGCCCCGCCTCTCAGCCAGTCCCTGTAGGGCAGCAGGTATATAAAGTGTGCACTTGCTTCTGGACCTTGCCGGGGCAACTTCATTCATCCTGAAGTTGCCGGTCCTGGTCCTATTGTATGCTGTGATTCTGCAGTATTTAACATACATCTGTTTGTTCTTGTTGCAGGTGTGCATTTACTCTTAGACCTTGCCGGCCCTCTTCATTCATCCTGAAGTTGCCGGTCCTGGTCCTATTGTATGCTGTGATTCTGCAGTATTTAACATACATCTGTTTGTTCTTGTTGCAGTGTCGCTGTTCTGCCTTCGTGTTGCTCCGTGCTGCGTCACTACCTTTCCTCCGGACCGTCCTTGTGTGGTTTCCCTGGACTTCCCCGGACCGGACTCCGTGGTGCTCGCAATTCTCCGTACTGTTTCCGTGCAGCTCCTCTGCCGCTTATCCGGATCCCTCCGTGTTCCTGGATCTCCCTGCGTTCCTAGTTCCCCGTGCTCCTGGTGCTCTGTATTCACGGTTCTCGTTTCGTATTGTATTCCCGGGTGCTGTTTCATTACCACGTCGCCTGGGGTCGGTTGAACACTTGTGTCCGTAGCATTGGCCCCTTCGAGGCTGATCCCGGCGGTATCCCTGTATAGGGGTCAAGCGCTCCGGGGTCTCCCTCGCTGGGTCTCCAGTGTTGCGGCCTTGTGGCCCTCTCCAGGGGCGTGTAGTTCTGTGTTTTTGTTGTCTGTAATAAACCCGTTAACTCTACGGTACGTGTCTGCCTCTCTATCACCCGGTGTCAGCATCCGCTTTACGCGGTCCAGTGGGTCCACGTGTGTAGTCCGTCAGTGGGACGTGACACAACTCTGCTCTTCACCTCGCCAAACAAACCTACTTCACCGCCCTGATCTCCTCACTATCCAACAACCCAAAAAAACTCTTTGACACCTTTCACTCTCTCCTCAGTCCTAAAGTGTCGGGGACTATCACTGACCTTTGTGCTGATGATCAGAATTCATATTTCACAGAGTAAATAGAAAACATCTGTTAGGAAATTAACCCCTGGTCTCCAAGGGCTATTACTCCCCGCATCTCCTCTGGCTCACGCTCCACATTTGACCCAGTCACTAAAGAAGTCTCCAGGCTTCTCTCTTCCTCTCGTCCTACTACATGCACCATTGACCTCATTCCCTCATATCTACTCCAGTCTTTCTCTCCGGTCTTCACCACTCACAAAAGCAAAATCTTCAGTCTCTTCCTCTCTTCTGGCATCTTCCCCTCCTCCTTCAAACACTATCATTACTACATTATTAAAGAAAACTTCTCCCCCATCCTGCACTAATAACTACTGACCAGTCTCCAATCTCCCCATCATCTCTAAACTGTTGGAGCACCTGGTCTACTCCCGCCTCCCCATTACCTCTCCACTTACTCTCATAGATCCATTACAGTCTGGTTTCCGCCCCATACTCTCCATAGAAGCTGCTCTCATCAAAGTGGCCAATGACCTGCAGATGGTAAAAAGTAATGGCGTCCACCCTCTGCTTATTCTTCTTGACCTCGCTGCAGATTTTGACACTGTTGACCACCATCTCCTCCTCGCTATGCTGCACTCAATTGGCATAAAGGACACCGCCGTCTCCTGATTCTCTTCTTATCTTTCTGACCGCTCTTTCAGTGTATCACTTGCTGGCTCCACTTCCTCTCTTCTTTCACTCAGTACTGGGGTCCCTCAGGGTTCAATATTTGGCCATCTTCTCTCTACATGGCCCAATTGGACAGACCATCAGCAGATTTGGCATCCAGTACTATCTTTATGCTGATGACAGACAATTATATACTTCTTCCCTGACCTTACCCCCACTGTATTACAGAACACCAATAACTGTCTAAATGCAGTTTCCAACATAATGTCCACTCTCTAAAACTCAACCTTTGCAAAACTTAACTTCTCCTGCCCCTTCCCTAAATCTGACATTACCGACTCAGTGTGCGGCACCACGATAACGCCTAGGCAGCAGGCAACGCCTAGGCAGCAGGCTCACTGTCTGGGTGTTATGTTTGATGCTGATCTCTCCTTCACCTCCTATATACAATCCTTCGCCTGCTCTTGTCGCTTGCACCTGAACAACATCTCTAGAATCTGCCCCTTCCTCACCATGGAAACAACAAATTCTCATTGTGGCCCTGATCCACTCCTGCCTTGATTATTGTAATTCTGTATTACTTGGCCTCCTACTCACTAGACTCTCCCATCTCCTGTCCATACTTTATGCTTCAGCCAGGGGCACTTATCTGGCTAACCATTACTCAGACGCTTTCGCTCTATGCCAGTCATTACACCAGTTGCCCATACACTATAGGATACAATTTAAATTGCTTATTCTCACCAACAAAACTCTTCACAGCACAGCACATCCCTACCTCTCTACCCTTATCTCTGTCTATCATCCCACCTGTTCTCTTCACTCTGGGAGCGACTTTAGACTAACATCTGCACGAATCCGAACCTCCCACTCCCGATTCCAAGACATCTCCCAAGCTGCACTAATACTCTGGAATGCTCCACCATAAGAAATTAGGTCTATCCACAACTTACATAGTTTCCAGCGCTCCCTAAAAACACATCTTTTTAGGGTGGCCTATGATTGTGGCCTCTCCACTCTTCCTCCAGACTCTTGGATCGTGGCCTCTCCACTCTTCCCCTACTCTGGGACCTTGACCTCCAAATGAAATGCAAATTTACTTTAATCTGAAAACAACACCTTGGACCACTGAGCAATAGTCCAGTTCTTGTTCTACTTGGCCCAGGTGAGATGCTTCTTGCGTGGTCTATTGGGCATGAATGACTTGACACCAGAAATGAGACAGTTGTAGCCCATCTCCTGGATACGTCTGTGTGTGGTGGCTCTTGAAGCACTGACTCCAAATTTTTGAATAGCCTTTTCTTAACAATCCTTACAAGGCTGCGGTTATTCTGGTTGCTTGTGCACCTTTTTCTACCACAAATTTTCCTTCCACTCAACTTTCGATTAATGTGCTTAGATACAGAACTCTATGAATAAGCAAGCTTCTTTAGCAATGACCTTTTGTGGCTTACCCTCCTTGTGGAGTGTGTAAATGCCTGCCTTCTGGGCATCTGTCAAGTCAACAGTCTTCTTAATGATTGTGTAGGCTACTGAACCAGAAGGGACCAATGTTAATGCTTAGTAAGCCTTTGCAGGTGATTTTTGTTAATTATTCCAATTTTCTTTGATAATGAAATTCGGGTTTTCATTGGCTGTAAGCCATAATCATCAACATTAACAGAAAAAAACACTTGAAATATATCACTCTGTTTGTAATGACAATATGTTACAGTTTTTGCATTGAATTACTGAGATAAATAAACTTTATGATGATATTCTAATTTATTGAGATGCACTTCTATGTCTGTATATAGTATTGACACCCCTGCAATTCTGTCAGATAATACTCAGTTTCTTCCTGAAAATGATTGTGTGGAGCCCACTGGGACGGGGTACTCGGTGCCGGACTGGGGTACTGCTGCCGGATGTCACGGCGGTCCTGGTCCAGACCGTGTCCTGGGCCCTCACAATAAAATGGGGGATTATTTACAGGGGATTTGTCAGTCGTGACGCCACCCACATTGTGTGGTCAATAATGGGGACCACCGCTGCTGCAGAACCTCCGGGGATGATGTTATGGCAGCTAGGATGGAATAGTTCCTGTGGGTAGAACTGGGTTCCCTGGGGCAGTGGTGAGAAAAGTCAATGATGGTAATTGTAGGCTTTGCAGGGAAAGGGGATGATGAGGAGATGGCTTCTGACAGGGTCAAAGGGAGGACTGACAGTTCTTCATACCTGAAATCAGACACAGACAACGTAGCAGGGTTCACCCAGGTTTACTGTTCTTATTCTTCTGTCAAACAGGGCACGGTATAATACAGTTTTTTTCAGCTTTGCTATATTGAATCCGGTATACTGAACCCACTGCAGCCAGGTTATCTCTCCTAGACTCCTCAGTCCCTCTACGTGTCCTTTCAGGCTATTTCTCAGTGTTCCTCGTTAAAGTGGATTGCGGAGCGGCAGCTCGGTCCCTATTAACAGCTTCCCCTAAGTCTCTGGGCGGTAAGCCGGGTCCTCTCTGTTGCTGCTGTGCTCCCAATCCTCTGGTGGGAATATAGATCTGGAGTCTGTATTCCCCGTCAGGTTGTCTGGGGCACCGGGTAAATCTTCAGCCCCCCTCAGCGCTGACACTCTGGTTTCAGCCAAACCACAGGTATCCCCATCTCTCAAGAGATCACTGGCTCCTTTCCTTCCGTATAACTTCCTAATATATTCAGGGAGGCTCTCCTGTCAGTCAGCTTCTGATCTCCTGTCTTTTCTGGACCTGATGGTACTGGTCCTCTCAGCCTATTCTGGCCTATCCCTTGGTCATCAACTCACTCTGGCCTACTTCTTGATCTTGGCTGCTCGGCACCTGCCTACTAGCTAACCGCTTCCTGTCACTCCCTTATATACCCATCCGTTACCATGGCTACGCTCCATCCACTCATATCTAGCCTACTACCCCTTGCCTACCCTCCTGCCTGGCTGCAGTTTCTCCCTGTGGCCACCCTGGACGCAGGGGCGCCACAATTGCAATCACAAGTTCTTTGGTATTATTATCTTCATTTAATTTGTCTTCAATGAACAAACACAAAAAGAATTGTGCTAAAGCCAAATTGGATATAATTCCACACCAAACATAAAAAAGGGGGTGGAGAAAAGTATTGGCACTGTTAGAAAAATCATGTGATGCTTCTCTAATTTGTGTAATTAACAGCACCTGTAACTTACCTGTGGCACCTAACAGGTGTTGGCAATAACTAAATCACACTTGCAGCCAGTTGACATGGGTTAAAGTTGACTCAACCTCTGTCCTGTGTCCTTGTGTGTACCACATTGAGCATGGAGAAAAGAAAGAAGACCAAAGAACTGTCTGAGGATTTGAGAAACCAAATTGTGGGGAAGCATGAGCAATCTCAAGGCTACAAGTCCATCTCCAAAGACCTGAATGTTCCTGTGTCTACCGTGCGCACTGTCATCAAGAAGTTTAAAGCCCATGGCACTGTGGCTAACCTCCCTAGATGTGGACGGAAAAGAAAAATTGACGTGAGATTTCAACGCAAGATTGTGCGGATGGTGGATAAAGAACCTCGACTAACATCCAAACAAGTTCAAGCTGCCCTGCAGTCCAAGGGTACAGCAGTGTCAACCCGTACTATCCGTCGGCGTCTGAATGAAAAGGGACTGTATGGTAGGAGACCCAGGAAGACCCCACTTCTTACCCCGAGACATAAAAAAGCCAGGCTGGAATTTGCCAAAACTTACCTGAGAAAGCCTAAAACGTTTTGGAAGAATGTTCTCCGGTCAGATGAGACAAAAGTAGAGCTTTTTGGGAAAGGCATCTACATAGAGTTTACAGGAGAAAAAAAAAGAGGCATTCAAAGAAAAGAACACGGTCCCTACAGTCAAACATGGCGGAGGTTCCCTAATGTTTTTGTGTTGCTTTGCTACCTCTGGCACTGGAATGCTTGACCGTGTGCATGGTATTATGAAGTCTGAAGACTACCAACAAAATTTGCAGCATAATGTAGGGCCCAGTGTGAGAAAACTGGGCCTCCCTCAGAGGTCATGGGTCCTCCAGCAGGACAATGACCCAAAACACACTTCAAAAAGCATTAGAAAATGGTTTGAGAGAAAGCACTGGAGACTTCTAAGGTGGCCAGCAATGAGTCCAGACCTGAATCCCATAGAACACCTGTGGAGAGATCTAAAAATGGCAGTTTGGAGAAGGCACCCTTCAAATATCAGGGACCTGGAGCAGTTTGCCAAAGAAGAATGGTCTAAAATTCCAGCAGAGCATTGTAAGAAACTCATTGATGGTTACTGGAAACGGTTGATCGCAGTTATTTTGGCTAAAGGTTGTGCAACCAAGTATTCGGCTGAGGGTGCCAATACTTTTGTCTGGCCCATTTTTGGAGTTTTGTGTGACATGATCAATGTTTTGCTTTTTGCTTCATTCTGTTTTGTGTTTTTTCATTTAAGACAAATTAAATGAAGATAATAATACCAAAGAATTTGTGATTGCAATCATTTTCAGGAAGAAACTGAGTATTATCTGACAGAATTGCAGGGGTGTCAATACTTTTGGCCACAATTGTATATACATATATATACATATATAATATATACACAGAACAGTCCAAAAGTTTGGACACACCTTCTCATTCAAAGAGTTTTCTGCATTTTCATGACTATGAAAAATGTAGATTCACACTGACGGCATCAAAGCTATGAATTAACACATGTGGAATTATAGACTTAACAAAAAAGTGTGAAACAACTGAAAATATGTCTTATATTCTAGGTTCTTCAAAGTAGCCACCTTTTGCTTTGATTACTGCTTTGCACACTTTTGGTATTCTCTTCATGAGCTTCAAGAAGTGAACATAGATAGATAGATAGATAGATAGAACAAGAAAAAAACTGCACAGCACTCACAGACTAATGTGTGTACTAAGAACTTCAGAAATAAAAAATTAGAATTTGAGTTTTTTGAAAAACTTTTTCCTCAAATACATATGGCTTACAGTATTTGTACACCATTGGTAGTAGCTGTGTGCTGCAAGAATTCTTTTCAAATTATTTGACCCTGCGTCTTTGCTTGCACCAGTTCACATTAGTCTGTGAGTGCTGTGCAGTTTTTTTCTAGATAGATAGATAGATACAGCTACTGAAAATATTAAGAGACCACTGCAAAATTTTCAGTTTCTCTGAATTTTCTCTTTATGAGTAAAATGTACATTGTTCTTTTATTCTATAAACTACTGACATGTCTCCGAAATGTAAAGCTAAACATTTTGTATTTGCAGCAAATAAGAAATCTTCAAAATAATATAAAAGAAACAGTGCTATCAGACCTCAAATAATGCAAAGAAAACAAGTTCATATTCATTTAAAAACAACAATGCTAATGCTTCACCTCAGGAAGAGTTCAGAAATCAATATTTGGTGGAATAACCATGATTTTTTTTTTATCACATCTTTCATGCTTCTTGGCATGCTTTCCACGAGTCTTTCACATTGCTTTTAGGTGACCTTATGCTATGCCTGTCACAGAAATGTAAGCAGTTGTTCTTTGTTTGATGGCTTGTGACTATCCATCTTCCTCTTGATTACATTCCAGAGGTTTATGATGAGGTTCAGGTCTGGAGATTGGGCTGGTCATGACAGGGTCTTGATGTGGTGTTCCTTCATCCACACATTGATTGACCTAGCTGTGTGGCATGGGGCATTTTCCTGCTGGAAAAAAATCAGTCCTCAGAGTTGGGGAGCATTGCCTCAGCAGAAGGAAGCAAGTGTTGTTCCAAGAATAACCTCATATGCGGCTTGATTCATACGTCCTTCGCAAGGATTAACCTGCCCAAATTCCAGCCTTGCTGAACCATCCCCAGATCACCAATCCTTCACCAAATTTCACAGTGGGTGCAAGACACTGGCTTGTACGCCTTACCAGGTCTCCGTCTAATAATTAGATGACCAGGTGTTGGGCAAAGTTGAAAATTAGACTCCTCAGAGAAGATTATCTTACTCCAGTCCTCTATGGTCCAATCCTTATGGCAAACTTAAGCCTGGCTCTCCTTTGCTTCTCATTGATGAAAGGCTTTCTTTTCTAGCTTTACATGACTTGAGACAATCACAAGACATCAAACAATGAAGAACTGCTTACATTTTTGTGTCAGGAGTGGCATAAATTCACCCAAAAGTAGTGTGAACGACTGGTGGAAAGCACGCCAAGACGCATGAAAGCAGGGCTGTGGAGTCGGTAAATCAAACCACCGACTCCTGAATTTCCCTGGCTCCGACTCCGACTCCTTTGACTCCGACTCCTTCATGGCTCGTTTTTAAGTGATAAAATGATTGTAGGTCAATGGTAACATTAGGCTTTAATCATTATAATGACATAATAATCAAGATATTTAGATAGAACATAATACTAATTCATAATAATATTCAGCACATTCTGCATTGAACTGCTGAAACCCAATTTATTATATATTTTAGGAGTCGGAACATTTTCTACTGACTCCACCTAAATGGGCAGCGACTCCTACTCTGACTCCACAGCCCTGCATGAAAGCTGTGATTAAAAATAATCATGGTTATTCTACCAAATATTGAATTCTGAACTCTTCCTAAGTTAAAATATGAGTATTGTTCTTTCCAAATGAGTAAGAACTTGCTTTCTTTGCATTATTATATACCTACTGGTATAAAGAGAAAATAAAACATTTTCCAGTGGTCGCTTAATTTTTTCCGGAGCCGTATATTATTATTATATATAGATAGATCAGTAAAAATGGACACACATTAACAGTTATACTTCTCACTCTTTTTTTTACATAATCTCTTTATCAACGATTGTTTCCAGGCTGTAAACATTGTTTGATTTGGCTAACAGCTATTTTAACCATTCTACATTTATCTAGCTGTGCTTCTCTAGGACCTCTTAGTTTTGCTAGGACGGTGGCTTCAAAAAATGAGGATAGTATATCTGCTTCAATCAGGAAAATAGAGGGTACAGGAAATTAAGTTTTATAAGGATCATATTTTCATTTTTCTTAAATAAATTGTATTGCATTCCTCTTCCAGATGCCTCCACTGCTGCAATGCAGAGATGTAGCAGATAAGAAGTAATATGCATAAATCATGTGACATTTATCTGTACTACAGTTCAATAAGGGGCGAGATTAGATAAAAAGGAAATTGTCAGCAGTAAAGGTTTATAACCAAGCTACAAAATGTTATGCAAAAAATAAAATGTAACTGGAGGCCAACTGTGAAAGAAGGAATGACAGGAGGACACCAGCCTGCTCTTATCTGGGCAGCTCATGTTGAATTAGATTTGTATCATTTATCTATGGGATTTTGCCCATAATAAACATGTTCTCCCTTACAGCCAGGAGGTCGCATACACAACAGAGTGATGCTGGCTGAACATAGCTGCCGGCCTAATGATCAGATAACCTATTTTCCTGGACTCTGCTGAGCGGCTCAGAGAGCTGCTGCCAGATTTCTCTGGCGGTGGCTTATCTCGCCAAAACAAAAGGATCAGCAGTTCAAAATCAGACATGGGGAAGAGTCATCATCCGTCTGGAAAGAGTCAGGAAGCTTCTATACACATTAGACTGTTGGCAGTGCCCGCTGATAGTGGGGGTTCACATGACCATAGTCATTATAATGTGTATGTATGGGGGGACATAAATCTAAGCTCACATTTCTCTTTGGGAGTTCCGATTGGTCTGTTTCAAAACAGACCCATTTACTAACTGATAGGTACTGAAGCATTGATTATTATGGGATCAGTGTGGTCACAGTTTTTAAAACGGAAGGAAAGCGCGCAGCACAAAGAACTTCCACGTGTTCTTAAGAAAAGACACAAACAACAGGGCTTCTCTGCTTCTGTTTGCATCAGTCAGGCTATGTGTACACAATTCATTTTTTGCTGCAGCAAACCTGAGCAGGTTTCTAGTATCTCCAGATTTTTTGGCAGGAGATTTGCTGCGTTTTGTGCTGTGTTTTTTGTGCGTTTTTGCTGTGTATTGATTGCAGTGTTTAAAGCACGGTGGCTCAGTGGTTAGCACTGCAGACTTGGTTCAATTCCCACCAAGAACAACATCTGCAAGGAGTTTGTATGTAGTCCCCGTGCTTGTCTGGGTTTCCTCCCACATTTCAAAGACCTACTGATAGGATGTTTACATTGTAAGCCCCAATGTGGACAGCATTGCTGATGTATGTAAAGCGCTATGGAATTAATAGCGCTATATAAATGAATAAATATTATTATGTGTTAAGATTATATTCTGAGTTTTGGCTATTGACTGCAGCAAAAATGCAGAAAACAATTAACATGCTCGTTCTTTTCAAAACGCAGCAAAACCTGTACAGGTTTCAGTTTCTGCAAAGAAACTAAAAAATGTGGGTTCACAGCTTTTCCCCAAAACACATAGGTTTAGCCGGAAAGTAAAAACGCAGGTTTAGATTAGAATACATTAGCATAAAACCATGGTAAAAACGCAGGAAAAATGCACTGTGCGAACATAGCCTTAGTGTCACGCCGTGACTACCTGGGTTCTTCCAGGTACAGAGGAACTGCCGACACACACTGCCACAATCAAAGGAACACAATAACGGTGGGCCCTGATGGTAGGGAGCGGGAGATGGGACACCCCCTGCACTCACCCAAGGCTAGGCTGTAATCTGTATTGTCCCTATACAGGTCCTTACACCCTGTCACTGAGCAGGGTCCCTAGTCCCTCACTAGCTCTTACTAATTTACTAGGGAGCTGGCCGGTAAGAGCACTAGTCTCACCGCTGCACTACTAAATACTTGGGGAAGGAAAAAAACAGAGGAAAACACCAAAGGATTTGGCACCACCATCTCAGCTGCAGCCATCAGGACACAGCCTTCACTAGCTGGACTACAAAACGGCACGGGCACCTGCAGTAGCACAACCTTCCTCCTCCGTAGCTTGTAAGGGCCCTTTCACATCAGCGTTTTTTGAAATTCCCAGCAGATGCGGTGAAAAAAACGCATCTGCCGCGATTACCGCATACCGGCTGCACTTGCGGCACGGTTGCGGCGCGGTTGCGGTAAACACCATAATATGTATAGGCGGACTTGCGGCAGGTGCGGCAAGTGCTGTTTTGGCACTTGCGGCAGGTGCGGCCGCGAAAAAAAATACTGTCAGCCGCGTTTTTTTTCGCGGCCGCACCTGCCGCAAGTGCCAAAACCGCACCTGCCGCACCTGCCGCAAGTCCGCCTATACATAGTATAGCGTTTACCGCAACCGCGCCGCAAGTGCAGCCGGTATGCGGTAATCGCGGCAGATGCGGTTTTTTCACCGCATCTGCCGCGATTTGAAAAAAACGCTGATGTGAAAGGGCCCTAAGAGAGTGGGATTCTCTGTGATCGGCACCCTCTGGAGTGATGAGTGTGAACACCAATTGGAAACGCATGAGGAGAGGTAATCAATGCTCCTAGCACCAATACGGATATTAAAAGTTGCAACTTCAAAGTAAAAGAAAATACCTTTAGTTTAATAAGTTGTCCTACCAAGAGAATGAGACTGAGGTCCAAACCCTGTGACAATTCTCTGACGTACAAGAGACCATTGTGACAGTTGGCCAACAGATCTATCTCTGGCATGAATTCCATTTGGCTGTTCCTAAAACAGGATGTCTAGAGGTGACAAAAGTGCGGTGGATCATAGGCGCTACCGATGGGCGCAAGGTTAATCCAAGCAGCAAGTAAAAAAACCTCTCTTTATTCTGAAAGTGTTCAGATGGACACAGAAACGTAGCCTGCATCCATAGAGCAGATCTTCAATATCCGACACAATCCATGGTGTTGAGCGCAGAAATATTTTTAGAAAACAGCCATATTTTATTTACTCCTGAACAAGCAGCGATGATCCGTCCTCGGGGTGAGGTTATCAATGTTTAACAATTAGGTTATTAGCCTTGGGGCCCCCACACACCGGGATGCAGTGCTTTCCCTTGATTTTATACACAAGGGGAGCACTACATGTACCAGTATGGCTGCGCCTGGCGATGCAGCTCCATCTCACATTGCCAGTGATCCTTTATTCTATCACTGATTGGAGCCAGAGATCCTAAATCCTGAAAACCTCTTTACACAGTCACATAGATGATTATAAACATTAGCAGACTTTAGGTCAGTTAGACCCCTGGAAAGTAAGTTAGATATGTATTTCATTACACATTTGCTTATGATGATGTCCTAAACAGAAAAAGGTTACAAACGTTTGTACACGGCGTTCAGAATTCCAGCAGGTGAGTGTAAGGTCCATTAGTGTCCAGCTTCAGCACCTGTCTGTTTCCATACGTTCCATACCGTAGCACAGCCCCGGACTCGGACCACAGAGCATGAGCCTCCAGATCCTTCTGGCACTGGGCTGTGAAAAGTCCATATAACTCCATGCCTTGCTCCTTGCCGGCATTTGTATGGTACTGCATGCAGCGACCCTTGGACTTTCCTCCAAGTGTTGCCTGAGGAACAATAAGTATATCTCCCGGGAGGTCAGTGATGGACACGTGCTTTCCACAATCTGATTCACTTAATTTCACATTCAGTAGAGAGCTCACTGCAAAACAGACATACAGTGACTTGGCCAAACATCTTTACATTAGCACCTGAATCACATAAATGTATAGTTGAGCACAGATTAAAGGAGCATGGTGAGGCGGCGTGTACCAATATGGCAGCCAAGTGCAACTGTATCCAGTAAAAGGGAAGATTTACGTAACCCAATGTGATACACTAATGCAAATAGTGATAAGTACTAGCCTTGAAAGGTATGTTATAATTAAAGTGATCCTTCGGTCACATGATATGGTTGACATATCGTAATATCAGCTTGGTGGCGTCTGACATCCGGCACTGATCAGCTGTTATATAGCTGTGCTGGCCTCCAGGTATAAAGTGCACAAAGCTGCACTGCACAGCACCCTGCAGTGTGTAGCAGCCGCTGCAGACCAGCTACTATTCTCAGGTACCCTGCAGCGACCACTGCACACTGAAGAGAGCTGTGCAGCACTGATCTGTTCATTACTGACAGCTGGCAGAGACGTGAGCTAATTACTGCTGATTGCAGGGTGTGCCGGGTATCCAACCCCTTACTACTCCAACATAGTTAAAGGGGAACTACGGGGAGATAAAAAAATTTTGTACTGTCCCTGCCCTCCAACATGATAAAGCTGAGCTGGGCACTACTGTTCTAGGATCTATAGATTACTTATAAATCAATAAAATCATACTTGCTCCACAGCACTCACCCTTCTCTTTGGGGACAGAGAAATTCAGTCTCCTGCTGCAGCAGAGAGAAGGAGGTGTGTCGGCGACGTGGACCCTGGGAGCTTCATGATCATCCTACATTCCTGCCCCCTCATACTTCTGTATAAACAGGGGGCGTGGCTTAATTACAGGACTACTTTGTCACATGCAAGGCAGTCAGACACACCACTTGCTGTGATTGACACCTCACTGTGTCAATAGAGAGCCTGGTCTGAGCGGTGGCAGCTCGCCCAGCTCTGCTGTGTTTCCAATCCTAGCTTCTTTTTGTTAGAACAGCTTCAGTCAGTAATCTATGTGATACATCGTTGGATTCAGGGCTTCTTTGTCTACATTATGAGGTGGCACAAACCTGCTGACAGATTTCATTTAAAGAGGTTGTCCACTTTTAGAACAACCCCTTCTAATTCCACGTCTCTCCCAGGTAAAATGACTGTACTCACCTCCTGTGCCACTGCCATTCCAATGATGTAAGCAATTGCATTCCTGGGGATCATGTGACATCACAAGAGCCCTGCGTCCAATCACCGCCGGCTTCTCTCTCCCCACCTCTGGACACAAGAGCAATGAACAGGAAGTGATCAGCAGCTGCAGTGTTATTTCCTGTTCAGAGAAGCTGGCGACAATTGGACACAGGGCTCATGTGATGTCACAATGTCAAGTGAGCCCCAGGAGTGCGATTACCTACATCAATGGAACGGCTCCGGCATAGGAGGATAGTACAGGCTATTTTATTTTATCTGAGGGAAATATCTGGCATAAGAAGCGGTTGTGCTAGTTTTGGACATCCCCATTAAGAGTGATATCTTGTTTGAAATTTTTCACATACATTATGGATTATTTCACTATATAGGCATGTCTTTCATTTTGAACTGAGAGTCCTATACAGAAAAAAAGCCAGGTATACAGTGTAACTTACCCATCTTTGGAATTAAATCTTTTGTTGATCCTTTAAAAAAGCAGACATAGATGACCATACCCCTCTGTATCTGTAAGCAGATAAGTGTACGTTAGATATGTGCGTGACACAAGGACAATGGAAGAAGTCCCTATTTCTGGAACATTTATGGACTAAAGCCGTGGTTCTTAACCGGGGTTCGATCGAACCCTAGGGGTCATGCACGGTTCATTTTGTGTACCAGTATTAAAAACATATACAGTGCCTACAAGTAGTATTCAACCCCCTGCAGATTTAGGTGGTTTGATAAGATGCAAATAAGTTAGAGCCTTCAAACTGCAAACGAGAGTAGGATTTATTAACAGAAGCATAAATCTTACAAACCAAAAAGTTATGTTGCTCAGTTGAATTTTAATAAATTTTAAACATAAAAGTGTGGGTCAATTATTATTCAACCCCTAGGTTTAATATTTTGTGGAATAACCCTTGTTTGCAATTACAGCTAATAATCGTCTTTTATAAGACCTGATCAGGCCGGCACAGGTCTCTGGAGTTATCTTGGCCCACTCCTCCATGCAGATCTTCTCCAAGTTATCTAGGTTCTTTGGGTGTCTCATGTGGACTTTAATCTTGAGCTCCTTCCACAAGTTTTCAATTGGGTTAAGGTCAGGAGACTGACTAGGCCACTCCATCACCTTGATTTTTTCCCTCTTGAACCAGGCCTTGGATTTCTTGGCTGTGTGCTTTGGGTCGTTGTCTTGTTGGAAGATGAAATTACGACCCATCTTAAGATCCTTGATGGAGGAGCGGAGGTTCTTGGCCAAAATCTCCAGGTAGGCCGTGCTATCCATCTTCCCATGGATGCGGACCAGATGGTCAGGCCCCTTGGCTGAGAAACAGCCCCACAGCATGATGCTGCCACCACCATGCTTGACTGTAGGGATGGTATTCTTGGGGTCGTATGCAGTGCCATCCAGTCTCCAAACGTCACGTGTGTGGTTGGCACCAAAGATCTCGATCTTGATCTCATCAGACCATAGAACCTTGAACCAGTCTGTCTCAGAGTCCTCCAAGTGATCATGAGCAAACTGTAGACGAGCCTTGACATGACGCTTTGAAAGTAAAGGTACCTTACGGGCTCGTCTGGAACGGAGACCATTGCGGTGGAGTACGTTACTTATGGTATTGACTGAAACCAATGTCTCCACTGCCATGAGATCTTCCCGGAGCTCCTTCCTTGTTGTCCTTGGGTTAGCCTTGACTCTTCGGACAATCCTGGCCTCGGCACGGGGGGAAACTTTTAAAGGCTGTCCAGGCCGTGGAAGGCTAACAGTAGTTCCATAAGCCTTCCACTTCCGGATGATGACCCAACAGTGGAGACAGGTAGGCCCAACTCCTTGGAAAGGGTTTTGCACCCCTTGCCAGCCTTGTGACCTTCCACGATCTTGTCTCTGATGGCCTTGGAATGCTCCTTTGTCTATCCCATGTTGACCATGTATGAGTGCTGTTCACAAGTTTGGGGAGGGTCTTAAATAGTCAGAAAAGGCTGGCAAAAGAGATAATTAATCCACACATGTGAAGCTCATTGTTATTTGTGCCTGAACTACTTCTTAATACTTTAGGGGGACCAAACAGAATGCTGGTGGTTTGAGGGGTTGAATAATAATTGACCCACACTTTTATGTTTAAAATTTATTAAAATTCAACTGAGCAACATAACTTTTTGGTTTGTAAGATTTATGCTTCTGTTAATAAATCCTACTCTCGTTTGCAGTTTGAAGGCTCTAACTTATTTGCATCTTATCAAACCACCTAAATCTGCAGGGGGTTGAATACTACTTGTAGGCACTGTACCTATGTCTTGAATTTGGAAAAACATCATATTTGATTTATCACTAAAGAAGGGTTCGGTGAATGTGCATATGAAACTGGTGGGTTCGGTACCTCAAACAAGGACTAAAGTTTATGGACCCCTCCACATTACACCTACAGGAGCATGACCTCCCGTCCTATACCCATAAGAAATAATAGAGTTGCCCCCACTCCCCCGGGGAATCTTTCTACAAGATGATGGAGGTGTCTACGGTAATTTGTGTCCAATCATCCAGAAGAGAATTAATGAGGTCAGACACTGATGTTGGAGGAGAGGACCAGGCTCATAATCTCCGGTCTAGTGCATCCAAAGGTGTACGGTAGGGTTGACGTCATGGTTGTCTGCGGCCGGTCAAGCTCTCGCACTCTCCCATATCTATATAGCCTTTCCTTTAGCTTCTTCTTTGAGGAAAAAACAAAAATGCAAAAACCATAATTGCCTATGTCAGGAAGAGGTTAATTCATAGTTTAACCCGTTAATGCGAAGGCGATTTTTCATACTTTTGCTTTGTCCTCTCCTTTTTCTAAAAGCTATAACTCTTTTTATTTTTTCATAGATACACGAAGGCCTGGTATTATTTTCTTGTAGGACAAGATGCAGTTTTTCCTTGAAAACGTTAATTTTACCATTCAATAACTGATGGGTTCCTTGCAATCACATCGAGCCAACGGAAGCTGATGAGCACGTTAGAGAATTGACAGCAGCATCTAAATGGTTAACAGCAGGAGGCATAGGCCAACTATCTAGCTTAGATGGCTAAACCGAAGGAAAAACAATATACAAAACGTGTAAAAAATACCCTGCCATGAATATATAAGTAAAAATCAGATGCTTGTAAAAAAACTGGGTACTTATTATACACGTTTTTGCAAAAAGGTAAAAAGCCATTCCACCACGTCAAGGTGTACCCATTTGGGGACATTACCTACTCTATCTAATTTAAAACCTGTTCATGTGTCGATGAATGTGTCGTATTTTTTCACGTTTTGCATACTGTTTTTCCTTAGGTTTAGTCTGTTTGGTGGCCTGTGTGAACATGCTCTTACTAGGCATGTACACTTATGTGTGCTTTGGCTCAGTTTTTTTGTGTATCTAGCTTAGATGGCGTCTACAATGTGTGAGTGGAGTCAGCACTTGATTTCCGCACCTCTGACCTTATATATCCATCATGATGCATTAAAGTGAACCTGTCACCTGTTTTGGGGGTTGTAAACCCTGTCCACCACCTTAAACATGATGAAATTGGGGTTCCAGTATCCCCTTTATATTCCCAAACGTCCTCCTACATACCTCATAAAATGCATTTTAATGTGTCCTGTGCTGTATGTAAATTAGTTGGCAAGGGTCATATGGGGTGGCGCACACTGCGGTCAGAGCCGCCCCGCTGCCTGGAAAACCCGCTCCACTCCACGTCAACACTGCCCCGCTGCCTGGAAAACCTTCTCCGCTGCACTGAAAGTGCCGCCCCCTCCTTAGTGACTGCATGTGGGTGACAGCAACATCATCCACAAGTCTTGCGCCTGTGCAGCGGCGCAGGTCACTGTGTCCTATTGAAGCCGCACAGCGCCCAAAGTCTCGCAGGATTCCACTGCGCAGGCGCAAGACTACAGTATCGCAAGACTTCAGGCACTGTGCGGCTGCGCAAGACTTATGGATGACGTCGCTGTCAATCACATGCAGTCACACAGGAGGCGCAAGTTTTCCAGGCAACGGGGCGGCGATGACCGCAGTGTGCCACACCCCAGTTGACCCTTAACAACTAATTTACGTACAGCGCGGGATACATTAAAGGTTGATTTATACAAGGGGACGTCTGGGGATATAAAGGGGTTACCGGAACCCCAATTACAGTATGTTAAAGGTGATGGACACAGTTTATTACGCTCAAAAGAGATGACCGGTTCACCTTAAGGGATTAACATAAGGCTATAGATCCTCATGGAGAAAAAAAATATATACAGGATTCAATAATAATATAGGATGCCGAGTCACAGGCCTAACCCAATTTCACGGGGGCAGCCAGGACAGAATCCTCAGCACTCAATGGTAAACTGATCCCGCCATTAGGATTCTGCGACCCACCACTTACCTCCACCCATTCAGCATCAGAGGCTTCATCCTGAGGTTTAACTTGCAATTTGGCATTTAAACATTGCTGAAGCACCACCCGGGAAGCCACCTCTCTGTCTAATGCCGCCATCTGTAACAAAATGTAAGGCAGAATGAGATGGGTGAAATACACAAAATTGGCAGGCAGATACTGTATACAGTGGATTACTCTTCAAAATCTGCACTGCAAATCTGTAGTGAGTAAGCGTAGCCCCAGGAGACCTCCACAAACTCACTTAAAGGGAAGCTGTCAGCAAATTTATGTTATGTAATGTAATATCAAAGCACCATAATGTAGGGGCAGAGACCCTGATTCCAGTGATGTGTCACTTATTAGGCTAAGTGATGTTGTTTCAATAAAATCAGTGTTTTATCATCAGGAGATTATCAGTACAGGACTAAGTGCCTCCTGCCTCCTAGTCAACTGCTCGGTATAACCTCGCCCCCAACCCTGATTGGCAGCTGTCACTATACAGTGTACTCAGAAATATGGCAATCAGTGTTGTGGTAGGGGTTAAACACAGCTCAGCATTCAGAGATCTGTTACATCTGCAGAAGACTGAGAAAATTACGGCAAGCAGCCTAACAAGTGATACATCACTGGAATCAGGATCTCAGCCCCTATGTCATTATGCTCTCATATTGTAAGATAGCAAAAATTAATGAGATTCTCTTCATATGTCAGCCAGAATGAATCTTGCACGTGTACTATTAATTAGATCTCATTGAGAAGTCCATTTTTTTTCATTGTATTTGGAAAAAAAGTAACAGAACAATTTTCATCCCATAGACTTGTATGGGTAATGCTGATCTGTCACTCAGATCTACAATGGCCAAGTGACCAGCACCATAGATTATAATGGGTCTTGTTCAGTAAGAAACACTAATAGAACAGGGATGTGATCCCATCGATCTCACTGAGACACGCATATAATACAGTCATGTGCTTTAATAATTAGAAATATCACTGACCAATGTAAAGGACAGTTTTATCACATCGTCTAAGGGTCTCAGTGAAACAAACTATAGGGCAGCATGCACAAGTGTCTTCTGTATTGTGGAGAAGACTCGCCTATTTAAAGGGAATCTGTCAGCAGGTTTTTGCTACCTCATCTGAGAGCAACATAATGTAAGGAAAGAAACCCTGAATCCAACAATGTATCACATTAGCTGCAACCAGTAATCTTTCTCACACAAAGAATTCAGTTATAGAGTCACAGCAGAGCTGGGAGAGCTGCCCCTGCCCACACCAGGCTCTCTATAAATATTATACATTCACTGTGAGGGGTCATCACAGCAGGGGGTGTCAGACTGCCATGCATATGACAAAATATTCCTATAATGATAATCACAGGGTAATATAGGTTTAGTTTAAGTAAACAATAGCCCACAGCCTGATAAGAGAAGCACAGTTGACTTCTATTTTTTAGCCCCTACATCATGCCTACATAGCAAAGACCTGCTTACAGATTACCTTTAATTCTATTGGTGCCCAAAATAAAGGATCTCATCTGGAACATCTGGAGTGTATCTGATTTTTAAACATTTTTTGCCATTATTAACATAGGAAAACATTAATTTGATCCTGTATTTAAACATTTTAAAACGCTGATGAAGAAGAACGGATAATTCACAGATGAAAAATATGAACACAGATGACAATCAGCCACATTTCTGGGGAAAACTGGACGATCTTCATATGCTTGTCTGAGCCATGGATGAAAGCAGACTTTAAAGAGAAGCTGTCACCAAGTGAAGAGTGCTCAGCGCTTCATCTCATGTTTTTAACATCCCCGAAAGTGCCAATTGCTGGAGCATTACCCTGCTCTTCCCAATGCCCTGGTGTAGTGGCATCGGGATGATAGAAGGGTTTAATGACAGCTGAGTATTGACAGCTTGTCAATAAGCCCGGTATTGATAATGTCAGGCATCTTCTGATACCCGCACATTACCAATCCGGTAGGTGAATAGTTAATAAATATACACACACACACACAAAATTCCTTTATTAGAAATATAACAAACCGACAACCCTCACCTACCTATTAAGTCCCAACAACATATCCTCCGACAATAATCCACCACGAAGTCCCACGAAGAACACTCATCTCTGCTGCATCTGAAGGAGGAAGCAGTATATCAGCACAAGCTCCAAGGACACAATTATGGCACTGACAGCTTCAGCCGTATCTGCGGTCAGCTGACGCGATTACCATGGTGACCTCACACTGCACCGTTGACACGGCCGAAGCTGTCAGTGCCGTCAGGATGCTTCCTCCTTCAGTAGAGATGAGTGTGCTTCGTGCATCTTCGTCCAAGGGTATGTGTGTTGTTAATTTATGGATAAATGAGGATGGTCAGTGTGTTTTATTTCCAAAAAGGAATTGTGTGTGTGTGTGTCGGCATGTTTCTTAACTATTCAATTACTGGATTGGTAATGGGTGGGTATCAGAAGACGCCTGACATTACCAATCCAGGGCTTGATGACAAGCTGTCAATACTCAGTTGTCATTAACCCCTTCCACCACCCCGATGCCCCCACACCATGGTATCGGGAAAAAACAGGTAAGTATCAAGAATTGGTGCTTCTAATGAATGTGCTAATTTCTTGGGCAGCTGCGGGCTGCTATTCTATAATGTGGTGGAATCCACCATGCTGAGAATACCAGCCCCCTCCTGCCTGGTTTTACCTTGGATGGCAATTACACACTTTTTTTTACTTGTTTATTTAAATAATTAAAAAAAAAGTGCTCCCCTATACTTTTCATTGCCAGCCAAGGTAAAACTAGGCAGCTGAGTGTGGCAGCTCGCAGCTGTCCCACTTTATCTGTGCTGAGAATGAAAAATACAGCGAAGCCCTAGGCATTTTTTCTTTCTTTCTTTATTTTTACACACTATGACGGCACGTTGGTTTCCATACACTAATGTGTATGACAACCTAGCATGCACGTGGCACAGATTGTGGAAATGCAGTCTGACTACAACAGTCAATCACAGAGAGTGAACGTCTGTGATTGGCTCTAGCCGGTCAGTGACGTGAATATGCAGGAAACTTAATGAGCGGCACTGGCAGTAAGTGAGCAGGAGACTGGACTGGCTATTTATGTTTTATGGACAAAAACCTGATGCAGATAGAGATGACAGCACCGGTATAATCACACATCCGGCTGATGGAGCACGCGGTGACGTAGCCTCCGGCTGATGGAGCACGCGGTGACGTCGCCTCCGGCTGATGGAGCACGCGGTGACGTCGCCTCCGGCTGATGGAGCACTCGGTGACGTCGCTCGGCTGATGGAGCACCGGTGACGTCGCTCGGCTGATGGAGCACGCGGGTGACGTCGCCTCCGGCTGATGGAGCACGCGGTGACGTCGCCTCCGGCTGATGGAGCACGCGGGGACGTCGCCTCCGGCTGATGGGAGCACGCGGGGACGTCGCCTCCGGCTGATGGGAGCACGCGGGGACGTCGCCTCCGGCTGATGGGAGCACGCGGGGACGTCGCCTCCGGCTGATGGGAGCACGCGGGGACGTCGCCTCCGGCTGATGGGAGCACGCGGGGACGTCGCCTCCGGCTGATGGGAGCACGCGGGGACGTCGCCTCCGGCTGATGGGAGCACGCGGGGACGTCGCCTCCGGCTGATGGGAGCACGCGGGGACGTCGCCTCCGGCTGATGGGAGCACGCGGGGACGTCGCCTCCGGCTGATGGGAGCACGCGGGGACGTCGCCTCCGGCTGATGGGAGCACGCGGGGACGTCGCCTCCGGCTGATGGGAGCACGCGGGGACGTCGCCTCCGGCTGATGGGAGCACGCGGGGACGTCGCCTCCGGCTGATGGGAGCACGCGGGGACGTCGCCTCCGGCTGATGGGAGCACGCGGGGACGTCGCCTCCGGCTGATGGGAGCACGCGGGGACGTCGCCTCCGGCTGATGGGAGCACGCGGGGACGTCGCCTCCGGCTGATGGGAGCACGCGGGGACGTCGCCTCCGGCTGATGGGAGCACGCGGGGACGTCGCCTCCGGCTGATGGGAGCACGCGGGGACGTCGCCTCCGGCTGATGGGAGCACGCGGGGACGTCGCCTCCGGCTGATGGGAGCACGCGGGGACGTCGCCTCCGGCTGATGGGAGCAGCACGCGGGGACGTCGCCTCCGGCTGATGGGAGCACGCGGGGACGTCGCCTCCGGCTGATGGGAGCACGCGGGGACGTCGCCTCCGGCTGATGGGAGCACGCGGGGACGTCGCCTCCGGCTGATGGGAGCACGGGGACGTCGCCTCGGCTGATGGAGCACGCGGGGACGTCGCCTCCGGCTGATGGGAGCACGCGGGGACGTCGCCTCCGGCTGATGGGAGCACGCGGGGACGTCGCCTCCGGCTGATGGGAGCACGCGGGGACGTCGCCTCCGGCTGATGGGAGCACGCGGGGACGTCGCCTCCGGCTGATGGGAGCACGCGGGGACGTCGCCTCCGGCTGATGGGAGCACGCGGGGACGTCGCCTCCGGCTGATGGGAGCACGCGGGGACGTCGCCTCCGGCTGATGGGAGCACGCGGGGACGTCGCCTCCGGCTGATGGGAGCACGCGGGGACGTCGCCTCCGGATGATGGAGCGCGCGGTGACGTCGTCTCCGGATGATGGAGCGCGCGGGGGACGTCGTCTCCGGATGATGGAGCGCGCGGTGACGTCGTCTCCGGATGATGGAGCGCGCGGTGACGTCGTCTCCGGATGATGGAGCACGCGGTGACGTCGTCTCCGGCTGCAGCAGGCTTTACTATTTAAAACAAATGTGGCTAACACCGGATCCCGCTGAATAACGAATGGTAACGTGAAGGCAACCTTACAGATTACTGGGCACAATTAACATCAAGCTCTGATCCTGAATCATGGCTGCTGTGGCCACTCAACTACAGTGGACTACAACTCCCAGCATGCCTCCACAGCTGGAGAGCTAAAGCGTAGCAATCACTGACCGTACTACTGATAGTACCCAGCACTGTACAGTATGTACTGACGGGTCTACCTGTCATCATCCAGCAACCTGCTGCAAGCACGTGACACTTCCTCCTAGGCTGCCTGGTACAGGACTACAGGACAAAAGGGAGGCGTGGAACGCACACTCACATTTCCGCCTAGATATCCAAGTGCAAGACAGAAGGGAGGCGTGGAACGCACACTGACACTTCCGCCTCTGCAGCCCAGTGCAGGACAGAAGGGAGGTGTGGAACACACACTGACACTTCCGCCTTCTCCGGACACGCGTTGGATAGCCCAGAAGGGAGGTGTGGAACACACACTGACACTTCCGCCTTCTCCGGACACGCGTTGGATAGCCCAGAAGGGAGGCGTGGAAGACACACTGACATTTCCTCCTTTGTAGGCCGGTGTTGGACAGGATGGAGGTGTGGAACGCACACTGACACCCCCGTTGCTAGGTGACAGTGATGGCGGCCGCCAGGAGCCTGCTCGTGTCCGGGCTGAGGGCTGTGCGGATCCGGACCTGTCTGCAGTGGGGCCGGCGGGAAGCTGTGTGTGTTGTGTCCTTCAGCTCGGTGGGTGTGTGAATGTGACCTTGTGTGTGCCCGGCTCTGCTGGGTATCTTGTGGCCTTTATATATGCTGTGCCCCAGTGGTCACACTGTGATACCTTGTGGCCAAACATCCATTTGTATGTGCAGATCATGAGCAGAGGTGTCCCCTATACATGTGCCCGGCCTGAGTGTGACTGTGACCACCATGACGTATCCATACGGTCAGCGGTCTTATCCATGTCACATATCGCTATCTCCTGTCTCTAATAATACCAATATACACATAGTATAACATCCTCCATCACAGAGAAGGCCTGGTACTATGGCGATCTCACGATCCCAGGACGGACACACGTGGTGATGATCTGCAGATGATGAAAGAATGGACACAACATTGTCTAAACATCTCAATGAAGTGAATAGATGCAGAAATCCCCACACTTACATCCTTGGCTGCTATGAATGATATTATTAATGGTTGTCTGGGGACGGTTCTACCATACTGAATGGCAAATCATCAAGATCCCCTGCTGGCAGCTCCCTATGTAATTACCGATTGATGCTACCCAGTTGTGCTCGATGGGAGATAAGTCTGGAGATGCCGCAAACCACAATAACACGTTTAGGCCACATGTTGCTGGCATGGAGACTTAAGGCCATGTCACATGCTTAAATATCGTTAACGATCACATGAGCAATCTCCCATGAACGAGATCGTTCGGACAATCTTTCGAGACCATTGGTGAGATGTCACACGTCTAGATATCATGGACGACGCACCAATGATGTGGCGAGCAGCTATCGTTCACACAACCCAGGATCGATACTTGTTCACTGTTGTGAATAGGCAAAGTCGTTCACAAGATAGTTATCGTGGTGTCACACACAACGATGCAGCAGGTTGAACGTTGGTTAATTGTACGACGCACGACGGATTTGAGGTCAGGATCTCATATCTGTGATGAGCCATCAAACGATTTTTCACCGCAATATAATTCGGTTACACGCAACGACACACAAACGATAACGTTTAAGCGATTAAAAAACCGTGACCTTTCAGCGATATCATTAACGATATTGAAGCGTGTGATGTGGCCTTTACACTCTACAATGATGAATCCCCCAGTTTTGTCCTGATTGTAATGATAGCTGGAGGTTTGCCTTAAGACCAGAGGCAGCTCTATTAACAGGCCATCACAATGGAGTGTCACATCGGTCAAACGCCCAAGATTTTGGTGTTGGGTGGCATAATGTACGATAGCCAAACCCCTCTAATCTTCATTTCAGCTACAATAACAGTTTGCTGTTACATTGATGTGGTCATGGAATCAACACAGCCATTTCTACAAAAAGTTCCAGGAGTCATTTCTCAAAACGACGTTAGTCATCATGTTGCCTGTACTACTTTGAGTAGCCTGCGTGGCCTAAGCATGCTACCATGATCTCCAGACTTATCTCCTATCGAGCACATCTGAGACGCTAGGCCCCTTTCACATCAGCGCTTTGCTGGTGTTTGCGGCCGATCCGGCAGGTGGCGTCGGATCGGCCGGCTTGCGGCCCAGATCCGGCAAGTCCCGTGCATTTTCTATAGGGCTTGCAGTCAGGTGCGGCAAGTGCAGTTCTGCCGGATACCCACTCCTTGCAGCTTTTTGTTTCGCGGCCACAAGTGCTGGATATAGCCGATCCAGCGTGACCGCACTCGACCACAAACCCCATAAACAAAGCATGGGGCTTGCCATATCGGCGCTGCAAGTGCAGCAATTAGGTAGCAGATGCAGTAAATCTGCCGGATCTGCCACACATCAGCAAAAACGCTGATGTCAAAGGCCCCTAAGTCAATGATTGTAAAGAGAGCTTTACAATGGAGAAAACTGGTAGAAACAAAAGATGTTTTCCACTGATGGCAGTATCCAGGCTTTTGATTTCCTTGCTGCCATTCTACTCTCTTATTGGTGCTTCGTAAATAATTTTCTGACAGTTCCCCAATGTTCAATTTCACTGTCAAAAAGAATAGACACTGGGACCCGCATCGGAGAATCAACGCTGGACCCAGAGAGGGGGAGTGAATAGATAAACACAACAAACTGCACATAGGAGACTGGGCGTACTTGCAGTATCAGGTACCCGGTGTGGCCTTGCCAGGCGTTGCCTACTTGCAGTATCGGAGCTTAAACAGGAATGGTTTCCACGGTCCGCGCTGCTGCTATTCAGTCAAAGTACTTCACAAAGGTTGTTACCATCATCAGGTTCTTTATTCATCCATACCAACGCGTTTCATTGCTGTCCCAGCACTTTCCTCAGGGAATATACCCCGAGGAAGTACTTTGATTGAATAGCAACAGCGCGGACCGTGGAAACCATTCCTGTTTAAGCTCCGTTTTTTCCTGCGATTTTGGCGTGACGGTGGAGGTTCTGCAGCAGCTGCTAAAGCGCTCAAACTGGTTGTGGGTTTCACAACCTACAAAGGTAAGTGGACCCCTATATGATCCACACATTAGCAAAAGTGTCTTTGTGATAAGGCACAATCTGCGCCTCTTGTGTCTCCTTTTTTTCTATAGTCATTACTTGCAGTATCGGGCACTGGCTGCTTGTTGGTTGTTAGTTGTTGACAAATAGAGACCTACTCGTTTGTATATTTATTGTTGCGAAGGAGTCTAATAGGACAAATACAAAAATGTAGCCTTCAATAAAACTAGCCATTAAAACTGAGTGTTTTATTGAGTATGAAAATGTCCATCGGGGAAACAACCAGGCGAAGGGCACTAACTTGGTAACGTGCATGGAAATCCCAGGCCACACCCACTAACTAGGTAAACTGGGTGGAAAGACCAGGCCACTACCACTAACTGGGTAAAGCGTGGAAATGCTAGGCCACTAGCTAGGTAAACTGCGTGGAAATGTTAGGCCACTCCCACTAACTAGGTAAACTGGGTGGAAAGACCAGGCCACTCCCACTAACTAGGTAAACTGGGTGGAAAGACCAGGCCACTCCCACTAACTAGGTAAACTGGGTAGAAATGCCAGGCCACACCCACTAACTAGGTAAAGCATGGAAATGCCAGGCCACACCCACTAACTAAGTAAAGCGTGGAAATGCCAGGCCACACCCACTAACTAGGTAAAGCGTGGAAATGCCAGTTCACACCCAGTAACTAGGTAAAGTGTGGAAATGCTAGGCCACTCCTACTAACTGGGTAAAGCATTGAAATGCCAGGCCACTCCCACTAACTACGTAAAGCGTGGAAACACCAGGCCACTCCCACTAACTGGGTAAAGCATGGAAATGCCAGGCCACTCCCACTAACTAGGTAAACTGGGTGGAAATTCCAGGCCTCTTCCACTAACTAGGTAAAGCATGAAAATGCCAGGCCACTCCTACTAACTGGGCAAAGTGTGGAAATGCCAGGCCACTCCCACTAACTAGGTAAAGCGTGGAAATTCCAGGCTACTCCCACTAACTAGGTAAAGCATGGAAATGCAAGACCACTCCCACTAACTAGGTAAAGCATGGAAATGCAAGACCACTCCCACTAACTAGGTAAAGCATGGAAATGCAGACCACTCCCACTAACTAGGTAAAGCGTGGAAATGCCAGACCACTCCCACTAACTAGGTAAAGCATGGAAATGCCAGACCACTCCCACTAACTAGGTAAAGCATGGAAATGCCAGACCACTTTCACTAACTAGGTAAAGCATGGAAATACCAGACCACTCCCACTAACTAGGTAAAGCGTGGAAATGCCAGTTCACACCCACTAACTAGGTAAAGCGTGGAAATGCCAGACCACTCCCACTAACTAGGTAAAGCATGGAAATACCAGACCCCTCCCACTAACTAGGTAAAACATGGAAATACCAGACCCCTCCCACTAACTAGGTAAAGCATGGAAATGCCAGGCGACTACCACTAACTAGGTAAAGCGTGGAAACACCAGGCCACTACCACTAACTAGGTGAAGCGTGGAAACACCAGGCCACTACCACTAACTAGGTAAAGCGTGGAAATGTCAGACTGAAACCACTAACTAGGTAAAGCGTGGAAATGTCAGACTGAAACCGCTAACTAGGTAAAGCGTGGAAATGCCAGACCACACCCACTACCTAGATGAAGCGTGGAAATGTCAGACCAAAACCACTAACTAGGTAAAGCGTAGAAACACCAGGCCACTACCACTAACTAGGTAAAGCGTGGAAACACCAGGCCACTACCACTAACTAGGTGAAGCGTAGAAACACCAGGCCAATACCACTAACTAGGTAAAGCGTGGAAACACCAGGCCACTACCACTAATTAGGTAAAGCGTGGAAACACCAGGCCACTACCACTAATTAGGTAAAGCGTGGAAACACCAGGCCACTACCACTAACTAGGTGAAGCGTAGAAACACCAGGCCACTACCACTAACTAGGTAAAGCGTGGAAACACCAGGCCACTACCACTAACTAGGTGAAGCGTAGAAACACCAGGCCACTACCACTAACTAGGTAAAGCGTGGAAACACCAGGCCACTACCACTAACTAGGTAAAGCGTGGAAACACCAGGCCACTACCACTAATTAGGTAAGGCATGGAAATGCCAGGCCACTCCCACTACCTAGATAAAGCTTGGAAATGCCAGGCCACTCCCACTACCTAGATAAAGCTTGGAAATGCCAGACCACTCCCACTAACTAGGTAAAGCGTGGAAACACCAGGCCACTCCCACTACCTAGATAAAGTGTCCTGGCCTTGATAATTCCATTCTCCAACATAGTTGCATTATCTGAAACCAGACAACCCTTTTAATCATCTAACAGTTTTCTACTTTATAATCAAACAGGTTATAAACCGTTATGAGCCACGGGTTAATTATTAACAGATTTATTAGTAATTTGTACATTTTCTCTTTAAGGCAGCTGGATCTCATGAAGACAAGTTGAAGAGTAGACAGGCTGGGATGATGGCGCGTGGACTGCCAAAGCTGAAGCCAATTCCTGGTGTAAAGCATGTGTTGGTGGTTGCTTCTGGCAAGGGCGGTGTGGGCAAATCAACCACTGCAGGTACAATAGATGAAAACTACCATGCAGTGATAGTAGGTATGAGGAGCCTTCCAGTGTTGCCATACATTTCACTATCAGCAGATATTTCTGGGAAAATCTATAAATCTAGTTGTACATGTTTTCCATGCCAAATATTGAAGGGCAGAGTGTGCCAAGGCCACCCAGTCACTGCTCCAGTATTGATGGCCATGGTTTGGTCTTCACTGTAAATCCCTGGACAAACCCTTCACTTTTTAATTGTCAAAAGTAAGAATGTTTCCCCTATCATCTAAAGTAGGTTTCCATCCCATAATTAGTCATTAAGGCACTTTGAGGGCATGTGTACATGCAAAGTAAGGCTTGGTTCACACCACGGCATGATCCGATTTGGGGCTGTCCAGTGTGAACTGGACAGCCTTGGATCAGATTTCGGCCCCATAGTATGCTATGGGGCCGTAAAGAGCCGGATCGCAGCTATCTGCCATTCGGCTTCCATCTGTCCGGGAGGATCCGGGTGTATTCAAATTTTCCTCCCGGACACAAAAATGTTGCATGCAATATTTTTGTGTCCGGGGAAAAAATCTGAGACACTTGGATCCTCCCGATCCAGTGCGATCTGCCGCCCCCTAACATAGGGGTCTATGGTGTCGGATCGCTTCGGAGCCGTGCCCGGGAGCCGGACGCCGGGTGCTGAAGCTCAGCGCCGGTAGGTGCTGAACTTCAGCAGTATGGAGCTGTTCCCTGCTGACAGTTCATGACCGTGACTTGATCCCCTCTAGCCGCAATCTTGAATTATCAGAAACTGCAGCTGCTATAAGAAGAATCCGGCTGGGGACCGGAGGGCATATTTGGCCCTCCGGTTCTAGGTCCGGGGCTGTCCAATTCACATCGGACAGCCCCGGACCTGATGCTGCCGTGATGTGAAACCTGCCTTAGAGATGCAGAGAAATCTTCTTCTTTTGACCTTAAACAGCAGATTTATTTTTAGTGGACCATGCAGAAACATTCCCCCTTAGATTTTAGTTGACATACACTTGACATAGCTGTAAGCCAAATACTGTTTAACTGACTCCATTATAAACCTGTCTTTTCTGGTCATCATAATGGGAGACCCAGACAATGGGGTTTAGGGCACTGCCCTCCGGAGGTCACACTAGGTACTACAAGTTTGTAGACACCGCCCCCTCCGCTTATAAACCCCTACCGCAGGGAACATCCTCAGTTTTAAACTTAGTGTGCTCGGAGGATCACGCTTTGCTTGCACTTCACTGCATTCTCACTACTTTCGTGATGGCGTCTGAAGACAAGGTAATAAGGTCCCAGTCGGGACCGGTGACAGCCTCCCCGCTCACCCTTAGTGGCACACGCTGGTGGAGGTACCGGAGGGCCTAGGGCCTGGACACCTGGTGTTCTCCCGGTACGCTGTTACACTCCTCTCCATCCCTCTCTGGGGGGCTCTGGTGAGTGGGAGATGGGAGCCTTGCACAGCTCCGCTCCGTCCGAGGCCTCCCTAAATGGTGCTTACAGACCGGACTGGAGCCAGCCCAGTCCGAGGCCTCCCTAAATGGTGCTTACACTCCGGACTGGGCTGAGCGGCCCAGTCTGAGGCCTCCCTAAATGGTGCTTACACTCCAGACTGGTGCTGCACCCCCGTCCGAGGCCTCCCTGAATGGTGCTTACAGACCGGACCGGCACTGAGGCACTCTGTGTCTCCTGTGTGCCTGGGGGTAGTGTCTGGCACTTTATGTGTTTCATGACACTCAGACCGCGCGTTGCCCTCGGGCCCGCGGTTCTGCGGGTGTACCCTGTGCTGGGGTCACCCTGGCTGACCGCCCTGTGTGTCACAGGGGCTGAGGCCGTAGGCTGTGGATGTGTGATATGTATTTGCAGTCTGTGTACAATGTTTTTTACACTGTTTCCCGCCCTGCGGGCTCCAGCTCCCTCATGAGAAGGATGCTTGAGGGATGGGATGCAGCCCGTGCGGTGACGTCACCGCTGGGCGTGTGCGTGTGTTTCCCGCGTGTCTTCGGCGCCGCCCACAGTTTCTCTGTCGGCGGCCATCTTTACCCTCACTTCCCGGCTGGGAACTGTATGCAGCGTGCGTCTGCACTCCAAGAGGGGAGACCGGAAGACGGCGCGGAGGTCACACACACACACCGCTCCCTCATACCGCTTTACAGCGGTCGGTAAGCCACCGGGATCTCCGGTTTTATTGTCTGCAATTGGGCTTATCTACCCCTACTGTGGCCATGTCCTCAGCTGGGAAGCGTGCTGCTAAGGCGGCCGAGACCACCGTTACATGTGCTACGTGCAATGGAACACTGGTGGAGGGGTCCTGCAATAACTGTGGACGCCCAGAGGCCCGGGCTGCAACTGCTGGGTCAGCAACCCCGGTGCTATACCCCGAGGTTCAGGTGATCTCAGGGCCTTGGGAGACTCAGAATAAGATCAATGAATCTCTGTTGTCTCAGCTGTCCTCCATGTCGCAATCCCTGGAGGCACTTAATAGGAGACTGGATAGCCCAGCTACTCCTTCCAGTTACCCCCGGGTGTCTCCCTCTTCTGCTGTGAGACCCCTTAAGCGGGCTCGTCGTGAGGCTTCACCCGAGCTCCAGACTCTCTCTGAGGAGGAGCGTTCCTCTGATGGTGAGGAAGATGATGGGGGTTCGACTTTCGGGTCTGTATCTGTGTCTGAACCACCAGATGGGGTGGAGGATCTGGTGTCCTCTATCAACGAGACCTTACGTCTCGTGACACCCCCTGAGGAGGTGACGGTGCACCCGAAGGAGGTCTATCAATGGCTGCGGCCGGAGGCTAGACCAAGTGGCTCCTTTATGGACCATACTAATTTTGGAAGGGTGATTAGAGCCCCCAGGTTACATCCTGGGCGGCGTTATGTCCGCAAACCCAAGGACAATCGCTTCCCCTTCCCCCAGGAGGTGCTTCAGGAGTGGTCGCAGTCCCCGAAGGTGGATGCTTCCATGACCAGGATTGCTGCACGCTCCCTTTTCTCTGCCTCTGATAGCTCCTCACTGAAGGATGCTACTGATAGACAGGTCGAGCAACTCGCCAAGTCTTCCTATGAGGCGGTGGGGTCGTCATTTGCCCCTAACTTTGCCACGGTCTGGACCTTACAAGCGATCACTACCTGCTTGGATGGTATCACTGACCTGGCAAGGTCCAGTCCAGAGGTCCTGGCACTTACCGAGAGGGCGAGGGCCTATGCGGACTACGCCAGAACGGCGACTCTGGAAACTGCCACTCGCTCAGCTGTGGCTTCGGCCAATGCTATAGCGATCCGCAGGTTGTTGTGGCTACGTCTTTGGGACTCAGATGCCACATCTAAGAAGATTCTGCAGAATCTTCCGTTCTCTGGTGACAGGCTTTTTGGCACAGAGCTGGACAAGCTAATTAAGGATTCTGCTGAGTCTAAAATACCGCAGAATAAACCTAAGCCACGGTATTCCGTTAAGAGGAACCCAAAACAGTGGTCCTTTCGGTCCAGCTCACAGTCATCAGCACCGTCCGCTCGCACGGACCGAGGGGGCAAGCCCGCTTCTCAGTGGCGCTCTAAGAGTCGTCCAAAGAAGCCGGCGGGGGCAGCAGCTGCCACCCCCAAACCCGCCTCTACATGACTCGCTCTCTCTTCCTGCCTCCCCACAGGTGGGGGGCCGCTTGTCTCGCTTTCAGGACGAGTGGCTACTTCACGTTCCAGATCAGTGGGTTCGAGACGTGGTCTCGCGAGGTTACAGGATAGAGCTGACGTCAAAACCGATATCCCGATTCCATCGGTCGGTCCCCTCCCCAGAAAAAGCTCAGGCCTTTTCTTTGGTGTTGGAGGGACTCCGCAGAGACGGAGTGGTGGTCCCGGTGCCTTCCGGGGAGAGGTTCAGGGGTTTTTACTCCAACCTCTTTATCGTCCCAAAGAAGGACGGATCCTTCCGCCCGGTTCTGGACCTGAAGTTGTTCAACCGCCACGTGCTGGTTCGGAAGTTCCGTATGGAATCACTGCGCTCAGTGATCGCGGCTGTGTCACAGGGGGACTTCTTGGCGTCCATAGATATCAGAGACGCTTACCTTCACGTGCCCATTGCACCGGCTCACCAGCGATGGTTGAGATTTGCAGTGGGGGAGGAACACTTCCAATTTGTGGCGCTGCCGTTCGGCTTGGCCTCGGCACCACGGGTGTTCACAAAAGTGATGGCCTCTATGATGGCTCTCCTGCACGTGCAGGGCCATGCCGTCATTCCCTATTTGGACGACCTGCTGGTCAGGGCGCCATCGGAACACCTCTGTCAAGCGAGCCTGGATGTGACCATGCGGTCTCTGGAACAATTCGGTTGGCTCCTCAATGTTCAGAAGTCAACCTTGGTTCCGACCCAGTCCTTGACTTATTTGGGCATGGACTTCAACACGTCCTCAGCCCTGGTGTCTCTGCCACAATCCAAACAGGTGGCGATCCGATCGGGAGTACAAGCAGTGCTCCTGTCACCACAATCGTCCCTTCGTGGGTTGATGAAGCTGGTGGGTCGCATGGTGGCGGCGATAGAGGCGGTGCCGTTTGCACAATTTCGCCTCCGTCCTCTCCAGCTGGAGATACTACGCAGGTGGGACAAGAGGACGATCTCGCTGAATCGGCTGGTGACACTGTCACAACCGACCCGAGATTCCCTGCAGTGGTGGCTTCAACCACATCACTTGTCGCGGGGCCGGTCCTTCATCAAACCGTCATGGTTAGTGGTGACCACCGACGCCAGTCTGAAGGGCTGGGGTGCGGTGTTCTTACACCACAGGGCCCAAGGCCTCTGGACTCTGTCGGAGTCGGCATTACAGATCAACGTGCTGGAGATCAAGGCGATCTATCTAGCACTCCTGGCCTTTCAGAGATTCCTCTCAGGACATCCCATCCGGGTTCAGTCCGACAACGCGACGGCCGTCGCTTATATAAATCATCAAGGAGGAACCAGGAGTGCAGAGGCTCTGGCCGCAGTCCACCGCATCCTATCCTGGGCGGAGGACAACAACTGCCTGATCTCCGCAGTTCACATCCCAGGGGTCGAAAACTGGGAGGCCGACTATCTGAGCAGGCAGGGGATGGACGCCGGAGAGTGGGCCCTTCATCCAGACGTCTTTCGGGACATCTGCAGCAGATGGGGCACTCCGGACGTGGATCTGATGGCCTCACGGCTGAATCATCAGGTTCCGCAATACATGGCGAGGTCATGGGACCCCCAGTCGTTGGGAGCGGACGCCCTGATCTTGACTTGGTCCAGATTCAATCTACCATATGTGTTCCCTCCTATGGCTCTGATTCCCAGGGTGCTGTGGAAAATCAGGTCGGAATGCAGGGTAGCCATTCTAGTGGCTCCAGACTGGCCCAGGAGGTCCTGGTATCCGGACCTGTGGCAACTGTCAGGCGGACACAGGTGGGCTCTTCCAGAACGTGCAGATCTTCTCGCGCAAGGCCCATTCTTCCACCTCAATTCCAAGGCCCTCAGATTGACTGCATGGCTCTTGAGGCCTGGCTGCTGACATCCAGGGGGTTCTCCCCTACAGTGGTTGCCACTATGAATCGGGCTAGAAAGCCAGTTTCCAGGAAAATGTACCACAGGACGTGGAAAATCTTTTTTACCTGGTGTGCCTCTGGGGGCCGGTCCCCGTGGCCCTTGTCCATCCCGACATTGTTGGCATTCCTACAGTCGGGTTTGGAGTTGGGATTATCCCTTGGCTCCTTAAAGGGTCAGGTCTCAGCACTTTCTGTGCTGTTTGACAGACGATTGGCGCTTCTCCCGAAGGTCCGTCAATTTCTGCAGGGGGTGTCGCGGATGGTTCCACCCTACAAAAGACCTCTGGATCCGTGGGACCTTAACATGGTCCTGGCGGCATTGCAAAAACCGCCATTTGAGCCTCTGAGGGAGGTTTCCCTTTCTCGTCTGTCCCAGAAGGTGGCTTTTCTGGTGGCGATTACATCTCTGAGGAGGGTCTCAGAATTGGCTGCACTATCGTGCAAGTCTCCCTTTCTGGTGGTTCACCAAGACAAGGTGGTGTTGCGTCCACGGCCGGAATTCTTGCCAAAGGTGGTTTCAACGTTTCACCTGAACCAGGAGATTGTTCTCCCATCATTTTGCCCCGCTCCCGTTCATCAGGTTGAGCGCGACCTCCATACTCTGGATCTCGTGAGAGCTATACGCATTTATGTGTCCAGAACCGCCTCCTTTAGGAGTTCGGATTCTTTGTTTGTTCTTACGACAGGTCGCTGTAAGGGGTCCGCGGCTTCAAAGTCAACCTTAGCCAGGTGGATTAAGGCTTCCATTCAAGAGGCTTACCGGTCTTCTGGTTTGCCTCTCCCGGTGGGATTGAAGGCTCACTCTACCAGAGCCGTAGGTGCCTCATGGGCCTTGCGACATAGAGCATCTGCTCTACAGGTGTGTCAGGCGGCCACTTGGTCCAGCCTACACACTTTCTCTAAGCACTATATGGTGCATGCCCATGCCTCTGCGGATGCAAATTTGGGCAGGCGGGTTCTACAGGCGGCGGTTGCCCACCTTTAAAGGGGAACCATGTTATCCGTCTTGTTGAGGAACTCTTCCCGCCCTGGGGTATTGCTTTAGGACATCCCCATTGTCTGGGTCTCCCATTATGATGACCAGAAAAAAAGAGAATTTTGTTTACGTACCGTAAATTCTTTTTTCTTTAATCATCAATGGGAGACCCAGTACCCACCCAGTTGTTCCTTTGCTTGTTTTGCATTGGCTCTGTTCTCTGTTGAGACAGTGTTTGCCGGGTTGTTGAACCGTTTGTGCACGGTGTTCTTCCCGATGTTTCGGGTGTGGTTTATTTTCCTCCTCGCAGCTTGTAGACCAAACTGAGGATGTTCCCTGCGGTAGGGGTTTATAAGCGGAGGGGGCGGTGTCTACAAACTTGTAGTACCTAGTGTGACCTCCGGAGGGCAGTGCCCTAAACCCCATTGTCTGGGTCTCCCATTGATGATTAAAGAAAAAAGAATTTACGGTACGTAAACAAAATTCTCTTTATATCAAGCTTGGCTATTTTTATAAGGAGAAGCCTCATGTAGATGCCACTACCAGGACCAACAGACCCGGAGAACATACCCTGTACCTCATACAATCTAGATAACCAGCCGAAATCCATGGGTTCTGCTTACTTTTATCTACTGTGTAAGGCTGCTTTCACATCAGCGTTTCGTGGCAGATCCGGCATTTTGCTGCATCTCCCACCTACCGGAACACTTTCAGCAAGACTGCGTTCGACCTAATGCATTCTCATTGAGACTTGCGGACATGTGCGGCACTTGTGGTTTTGCACTTGCAGCGAGTCAAAAAACGCTGCTAGCTAGGATGTCCATTGCTGGATTGGTCGGATCGCGGCAGAACCACAAGTGCCGCACATGTCCTCAAGTCCCATAAAGAATGCATTAGGTCAGACGCAGTTTTTCCGGATCTGCCGCGAATGCCGAGAAACGCTGATGTGAAACATCTGGCATCTGGAAACAGAAGGCCACTAGATAGGAGATGAGTGGCTGATACTGATGACAATTGTTCACCTTTTTTAAGTGTTGGTTTACATCTCTGTGTTTGTTCCTTTGATTTATCTAATATTTGTCTTTTCCTGCTTCTATGTTTGACAGTCAACTTGGCTTTGGGAATTGCAGCAAGTGATAACGTGAGTATATATGTAATGTAAAGTTACCGGGTCTATACATCACTGATGGCTATGAGGGTCCAGAAATGCTATGGCTGCGGAGGGGAAGTCAGAGTCTTGTATCTCAGGTTTATTTTTCTCCGAATAACCCATCTAATATCTGTTACAGCAAATGGGAGTCAATTATTTTCTGACATTTACATTTACTCTTACTTGACAATTACCCTAGAAATCATGTGGCCATTTTCCTTACTTAAACTGGCGTGTTAGCACTGACCTTCCTCAAAGTGATGCCTGAGGGTTTGACATGATTATATATGTGTAATGTTTCCCTGTGTGGTTAGGTCCTGACCTATGTGGTCTCTCTCACCAGCATGCTTCATTCCTGCATTTGTCCATTATTATTTTTTTTTTTATTTACAGCAATATTGGAGTTGATGTATTCGTTAATCGCAGTGTGCGGCCATACTGTGTGTGTATATGGTCTCCACAAGGATCAGGCACATGATTTCTTAACCCCGGGTTTAGGTTTGGTATTTAGTTGTGTATAAATATTGAGATAAGTAATGTATCTCCATATGCAGGTAAAAGCAGTTGGTCTGCTGGATGCCGATGTGTATGGACCATCTATTCCCCGAATGATGAATCTGAAGGGAAATCCAGAGGTGTCAGACAGTAGGTGAAGTCTTGTAATCTGCCTTATCACACTATTCTGTTTTTTCATTGGGGTTACTTCACACTGAATAGTAAAGGGTCTCCACCTGTGATACAGCTACCCAGGGGGCCACATGCCAGGTCTATAGTGGGGGCTTTCACCGTCATTATGCCAGACTTTCATTAGGCAGCAGAGTGGAAGATTCAGCTGATCATATACTGTACTTAGATTGTGGAGATACCTGGCCTAGGAAGAATATGAACCATTAGATCATCAGATGATAGAAAACATCTGTGAACGATTTGGAGAAATGTTTTGTGACTTCTGCTAAAATGAAGACACCGGGGAGCAAAGGTGTAAGTAGGGTCTTATACAAGAAAATAAAATGATGAGGGTACACTCACCTGTTCTTGTAAGAAAAAATGCAGGTACCCCCTTGGACATCATATTGTAATAGGGCAGAATAGCTATGAATAAGGAAAGAAGATGTGAGTGATTGCCCAAGTAATTATAATGACACCACTCAGTCCACAAATGTATTCAATTGCAGTGAAACATTTTTTATTAGGTGAGCTACAAGTGTTATGGTGATATCAAGTAAAGAGTCACTTCTTTTAACAAAGAAAGGTGAGGGGGAGACAAGAAGACAGCACAGAGCAAAGTGTGATCAAGCTGGGTACCTTTATATTAGTGGTATAAGGTGCTTTTAGGTAATATAGGTGTGGACCACTCCCAGGGGACCAGCCCCTATGTTATCCACTACCCTAGTAAAGTGCAGGCAATAGCACGATATATGCAGTCTTACCAATAGACCGTGATAAGACCTCGCTATCACAGTGCGTGTCTGGGGCTCTGAAACATGTTTCGTGTCATGCTGCTTCAGGGGGCTAGTGGTGAGCTGTGTGGAGCAGGCTTATATGGGGGAAGGTTGCCCTTCTATTTGCCATTAAGTAAAATGGCAGACGGTGCTGGTGCATGTGCACCGCGGGGTCAGAAACAGGCGGTGCTGGGGACTTCCATTATGGGTGCACCCGGTCAGTGACATCACAGGAAGCGCTCTAGAGCGCCCCCTCACTACCCCGATGTCGGCCCTGCGGCTCTCACAATTACAAGATTAACATATTGTCCGCCATAGTGAATCCCCTATATAACCCCGCTACACACAGTACACCTATATTACCTACAAGCACCTTATACCACTAATATAAGGGTACCCAGCTTGACCACATTACATGTCCTCATACTTTCCTATGTGCCTGTCTTCTTGTCTCCACCCTCACCTTTATTTGTCAAAAGAAGTGACTTTTTATTGTTACTACTTGTAGTTCACCTAATAAAATGTTTCACTGCAATTGAATACATTTGTGCACTGAGTGGTGTCATTATGATTACTCACATCTTCTTTCCTTATTCACCTGTTCTAGTGTGACAAGATATACAACAAGATATACATTGTGCCATTGTGCAGCTGCTGCAGGTACAGGATTGCACAGTACAGTACAGAAAGAGACAGAACAAAAGGAAGAAAGCGTGTTCACTCAGCGCTGCTGCTGAAGACCCCCGTAAGAAGTTCCAGGACACACGAGTGAATATAATGCCATAATTACTTCAACACATTTTAAAGCTATCAAAGATTCTTCTTCAGGAACAAACTGCAATGATACCTTTCTTTAAGAAGAAGCTTTGAAATGTGTTATTAATAATCACTGCATTACCTTCGCTGATATGTGCTGGATCTTCTTACGGGGGTCTTCAGCAGCGCTGAGTGAACACGTTTTTTCCCTTTTGTTTGGTGACTTGAGGCTTTTGTAACAGTTTTTTGGCATCAAAAAGTGACTATTTTTGTTATGTTTTTGTGGAATAATTTATGACTTTTTGGACCAATTCAGCAAAGCGTTTATGAGTAAAGAAGCAGACACCAGCTTATGGCTGTGCTAACGTTTTGCAACTTTTCACGTTCTCACGCCATGTTTGCTTAGCTCCGACAGGGTGGTGGAAGGTGCGGTGGAACAGGGGCGAGGTAATCCCACTTATTAAATTCATGGCGAGTGGCAATATTCCGTATGTTACAAACCTTAATTCAGTCCTTGATGGGAGTTAGACATGTGGAGAGGGGCCCACAGAGGAACATTCCACCTGTCAAACGCACCATATTCATTGGGAATCGTGCGCCTCTTAATGAATCCTGACTACTACACGCCTCGTTATCAAGACCAGCCTGAAGAATTGAAGACAGAAGTGTTCTGTTTAAGAATGCGCCAAAAGCGATTATGACTTTGAGGAGCTACCTAAAGGTGGCGCTGGAGTTCATCCACTTCCTTACTGAAGTACAAATTTGCATATTTCCTGAGAGGGGGATGTGGCTACAAACTCCTCACCTACTTAACTGTCTTCTCATGGCTGCAGGAAATCTCCTCTCCATGAGGTAGATAATCAAGTTCCTAGACCTCATTTTAGCCCACTCACACAGCCAGATCAGAATATCCCACACACTACACTGATGAGGGGCAGTTATCCTGAAACGCAGCGTCTGTAGTTTGGGGTTCTGATCTGGCACAAATCCCTTAGTCATATTAAAAAGTTTGTTGGAAAGCGACTATGACTTTGAGGAGCTACTTAAAGGTGGCACTGGAGGTCTTCCACTTCCTTACTGAAGTGCAAAATGTCCAAATTTTTCAACCATTGTGCAACATTTTGATCAATTTGGAGCAAATAAAGGCAACCCAGTGTCGAAAGGCTGAATCTAAACATGGTGGTAAATTCTCTCCTCTTTGTTTTCTTATTACAGAGAATTTGATGATTCCACTTGTGAACTATGGAATTCACTGGTAAGGCTGTTATACATTAAAATGGTTGTCAAATTTAGCACACAAAGGGTTAAAGCAATAGGTCTGTCATTGACATTCTTTTAGTTTGTCATTTAAAACAAAGAAAGGATAAAATCTAGCTCAGATTGTTAATAAAGTCCCATATACATGACCTACTGTACAGCATGAAACCTATTTTAATGCTTCAGATCCTATGTACTATGTTTCAATCTTAGGGACACATTGTTTATGTGACCCTAAAACACCTCCATCCTATAAAGTATTTCAACAGGTTTTCTACTCTAGACGATCCTTCCACGTGTCTTAGGGTATGTTCAACAAGGAATTGTTGGCAGATTCTGCTCCAAAATCAAATAAAAAATGCTTTAACCTCTTCCCTCCCAGCCAATTTTTGTTTTTGCAGTTGTGTTTTCGTACCTTTTTTATTTTTGTGTCTACATAGACGTATGAGGGCTTGTTCTTTGCCTGATGAGATTTAGTTTAAAATAACCACCATTCACTTACATAATTTCATAGGTTGAAAAAACCTCAGTCCATCAAGTTTAACATTTCTCCACCAATTATACATTTTGTCTCTAAATTATCTATAATTCACAATGTTATGTGCAGAGAGGAAATCATCCAGCCCTTGTATAAAAGCTGTTAGGCTGCCTTCACACTTGCAGATGGATCTGCAGCGTTTTGCAGATGCATCTGCAAGTGTGAGCATGCTGACCGCGGCCCCTATGTTTATAATAGGGCGCACGCGGTGTGAAAGCTCTCATTCACTCCTATATGTGTACTGTCAGCAGGCGTATGCCTGCTTACAGATCACACTCTCCCGCCCGCAGCATGGACGCTACATCTCGCGTCCACAGTGCGGACGGGAGTGTGTGATCTGTCAGCAGGCATACGCCTGCTGACAGTACACATATAGGAGTGAATGAGAGCTTTCACACCGCGTGCGCCCTATTATAAACATAGGGGCCGCGGTCAGCATGCTCACACTTGCAGATGCATCTGCAAAACGCTGCAGATCCATCTGCAAGTGTGAAGCCAGCCTTATAGTAGCTGTCATTGATATCGCAGTCTGACTGCTCTAACTGTAAAGAACCCTTTCCTATGTAGCTGCTGGAATCGCCCTTCTTCCACCTGCAGTGAGTGCCCCTTGGTCTTTAGTATGGTTTTTGGAAGGACTAAGTCATGTGCCATCCTTTGTATTGACCACATGTGTGTATACATGTAAATGAGATCTCTGAGATGTGTTTTATTGAAAGCGAAACAAGCCCAACTTTTCCATCCTCTGGTCATATGGGAGGCCGCCATCCCTTGTAACACTCTAGTTGCCGTCTCTTTGCTGACTCTAACTTCTGAATATCCTTTTTAAAATGTGGAGCCGGAAACTGGATCCCATATTCTAGATCTGGCCTCAGAAGTGATCTATAGAGGGATGACAATATCTTCATTTTACCACTTATTGTATTGACATAAAAAGTCAAACGCAGTGAAATGGTGAAAAATGTGCCATTGTGACATTATCATTTTCCATATGCGGTCACCCCTGCAATGATGTTCCTATAAGGCTACAGTCCCACTTGCAAGAGATATACAAGAGACTCGGCAATCTCACATGCATCACTGGACACGGCCTCCAGCTCTGGGGAACATGCAGCTGCATGTATCTCTATGGAGCTCCAGGTTCCTGCCCGGAGAGCTGGCGGCCAAGTCGGGTGATGCATGTGTGACTCGCGTGAGTCTCTTGCATGTCTCATGCAAGTGGTACTCCGGCATAAGTCATTTTGTAATAAAGGGATTGTATCATAAATACAGGTTTTCACATATGTTTAGTATGGTGATCACTTGCTCCCCACTTGCACTCCACTGTTCCTGAGAGTGAGGCCTCTGATTGCCCCATTAATGGAGAGACGCTCCCGCGTGTGCACCACAGCTTATTTTATTGTCTATAGAGCTGATTTTTTTTAGTATTATTTCTTTTTCTACCATTGATCTGATATTACAAATGTAGCTGCATAGACGAGCCCTTTCTGTCCTTATGTTTAGACCACCCTTGTCCTGAGTGAGCCAGACAAGATCAATGCCCCAATGACGGTGTCAATCGTAGCCCCCACTACTGTGAAAGTAAAAGCCAGTGTCATTGGACAAGAGAGACACTCCTGTAACCCTCCCATGTGCAGGGACCCAATTAATATTGTGTTCTTCACATAATCCTGTAAGTGATACTCGTTTAGTTGTGAGTAAACATAATGATTCATTGGAGTCAATAGTTACACAATGTATCATAATCACATTTCCTGAACAGATGCCCTCAATATGAGCATGTCAGAAGCCAGTCTGAGATTTATTGCTGTATACTCACATAGACTGACTCATTAGCCTGATGTCTGATTATTCAGATGACTCCTCTGTGTTTACTCCTAGCATGTCCATGGGTTTCCTTGTGGAAGAGACAACTCCAATAGTGTGGAGAGGGCTGATGGTTATGTCTGCCATTGAGCGACTACTTAGACAGGTGGGTTAAGGTAACTACATCATTACTATTGTGTAATTGATAGAGATCTGTCCTAAATTCTGCCTTGTAATAATGTTTCTGTGTCTTGAGCAGGTTGATTGGGGGCAGTTGGATTATCTGGTCATAGACATGCCACCTGGAACTGGAGATGTGCAGCTGTCGATCTCTCAGAACATCCCGATCTCTGGTATTGCAAATCACATCATATTATGTACTGTCTGACTTAAAAAAAATAAGCCTCTGGGTCCCTTCATCTTGTGGATCAGTTCTGTGTCTGGTATTATGGCTTTAATAAAGGGAATCTGTTTGCAGGACTTTGCTACCTCATCTGACAACAACATAATGTAGACAAAGAGA